>RCUC01145107.1:0-39465 GCA_003697995.1 Taxidea taxus jeffersonii
TGGTAATGTGAGCAGTAAAAGAAAGACAGTCAAAGACTGCCACATTATGTTTGGTGAGTCATCCACAAAGGCCGCCAACCCAAGTTTTAAAACTTAGGTAGAAAGCATGTTCTTGAGACCCTAACAGAGTTTTATTTCATTCAATGTCATAGTATATTAGGAAAATGATTAGGTATGAGAAAGCATCTGGTTAATATAACCATCTTTACTTTCTTGAGCATGACTTAACATAAAATGGTAAGGGGAACCTTACCAATTTGATATATTTTATAAATTAAAAATGGCAGCAACCTTAGCATTAGGAACCATTTCGAGGTACATTATGTCTTATAATATCACATCGATTTTTTATGAGTCATAATTAACTCCCATGCCCCAGGATAAACAGGAGGTTTAATGATCTGCCTCCTACATAAAAAATTACATTGATAAGCAAGGTCAACTTTTTAAATACCCGTAAGTTTAAGGAAATTTCTCACCACAAATGAAAGCATGCTTTAGGGTAGGGTAGAGGAATCTCTTTTTTCTATCAAAGACCACTAATTAATTGACTGAGGGTCAGACACAAACAAGTGAAGGCTAAGTATTAAATCAGAAAAGTTAGCTGCACAATGGCAATGTAATACAAAAAACTATCCTAACATCTACTCCCCCAGCACCACATTGAAATATGAGTGACATTCAAATAATTTTCTAATTGGAAATATAGGTCAGAGGTCTAGTTTTTAATGCTGCCATAGGACAGGAAATACTGGACAATAAGCTGAAACCAACCTGAGTGCCTCAGTTTTCTAGTCCAGAAAATTGTGCTAATGTGCTCCAAATAAGCACTGGAGCCTGTGGTGGTTTTCACAAAGGATTTTTGCTAATTCTTATCAGGCCACTTCCCTTTTCCCTGGTCTCCTCATCTTTGTGCTGTGCATTGCCCAGAAATGGCAAATTTCCATTCTTTCAGACCACCAATACGATTGCTCAGGGAATGGGCAAGCCCTTACAATTCCTACCCCTACCTTCTTAAAGGAAAAGTACCTGTTATTATATAGACCACAGGCAAGTACTTGTGTGTCTTTAGATGTAGTACGATCTTGACTGTTAACACAAGTAAAACAAAATGTGAGCAATACGTCTTGATTTGGACCCTGACAAAAGAACAAAGCACACTTTAGGGGTAGGCAGAGGCAATAAATTAGTAATTTGAATAATCTTCTACTTTGTGTAACTAAATACAGTCACCAAGAAGCCCTTAGTCTGCTACTTAGATACTGGGCTCTCCAGCTTTATCTGCAGAGATGGAAACTTAGGGGCCACAGCAGTTCTTTCAAGTCATCCATGAAGAAGTGTTCGTATCTCAAAGACATAGGATATTTTTAATCTGAATATTTTTATATTTTTTATCCTAGAGTGATGGGGATCTAGCACTTCTGACAGTTTAAAGAGTGAACATTACTTTTCAATCTTTATTTAAGCTTTCTGGGTATAATCTCTTCAATCTAGTAAAGTAAATGAAAAACTTGTAGGCTGAAAGTAGCAAATACAAAGTACGACTTCTTACCCAGCCATTTGTAGAAGAAATAAAGTAAGACCATCATAACACAGCACACGACCACAAATATTACAACTGTTAGAGGACTAAAAGTTAAATATTCTTCCTTCTTTCTCCTCATTTCTCTGTCTTCAGTATTTGTCACTGCCTTCATGTTCTCCCTGTATAAACACACACAGGAACTTCAGCAAATCTCTGCCAAGAATGGTTATTTTTAAGATCTATCTCCAATACCAACTTAAATTTGTTTCTGACTACAAAGTAATACACTTTAAAAAAAAAACAGCACACGTAACAGAAAATAACTTAATCTAGAAAGTAAAAGGTCTCTATAATTCTACCCTCCAGAGATGATCTGTTATTAACCACTAACTTTTGAAACAGCATTTTTTTCTGGAAGTGAAATTGTTGAAACAGAGAATATTTATCATATAAATAATGTCTGCAGATGTTTATATGACCTAATTTGAAAACTTATATTGATATAATGAACTTCAGATGATAACCAGTTTCTTTTTACACACTTATTACCAACGTAGAGAGCAAAGTACTCCTAAAATTAGCTTTTCTTACATGTAAACATAAAATTCTGTCAATCAACTCAGTACTAACTGGATGCCTGTTCTGTGCTTATCAGTCTTATGAAGGATTCAAAAGAAGTTCAAGACATAGCTTTATCTACCTTGAGTTAAGATACCAAACTACTGTTTTTAATTCTCTCAACAACCCTTCTTAAGTCACACAGCTAATAGAAGGCAGAGACAAAAGTTGAAGAGGAAAGAGTCAGTAGTGTTCTTCATTGAGCAGTCTCTGTTCTGTCACCATATTGTCTCCTCCCAGCTACATGGAGCCTACTGCATACTGTTCCACCTCCATTCTCTTCAACTCTGACCAACTAAACTCTCCTTCCCATGGCACACACCTTGACCACACACATCAGGTCTGGGCTCAATATAAACTTTAGGTTAAAAAAAGTTTATTTCTATCAAACTGTACATTTGCCAGACTGCTTATTTACCAACATACAACTTTCTTACTAGAAAATTGTTAAATGGGATGGTCACTATATTAAGCATCTCTGACTCTAGGGAGGCTGCCTGGTCAAAGAGCATGAAGAGGGGTTGGGGACAGTCACACTAGCACATTCCAGCAACTGCAGAGCTGGATGACAGAATATTAAACAAAGTGTCAATGAAAGTAGTATCTGAGTAGAAAAAAGGTGCCAACTTTTGGTATCTGTCATTGCAAACAGATACATTTAAAATTATTTTTATTATGGGGTACCAGGGTGGCTCAGTTGATTAAGCAACTGCCTTCAGCTCAGGTCATGATCCTGGAGTCCCGGGATCGAGTTCCACATTGGGCTCCCCACTCGGCAGGCAGTCTGCTTCTCCCTCTGACCTCTCCCCTCTCATGCTCTCTCTCAAATAAATAAATAAAATCTTTAAAAAATAAATAAAACAATAAAACTATTTTTATTATAGTGAAAAATTTATAAATTCATATAGGTCATAACGAAAGATTTATATATTCTTATTTAGTACACCAGTTCTCCAGGTAAATTCCTCTAAAGGAAAAGATAAGGGCACCTGGGTGGCTCAGCTCGTTATGCATCTGCCTTCGGCTCAGGTCATAATCCCAGGGTCCTGGGATTGAGCCCAGGTCAGGCTCCCTGCTCAGTGGGGAGCCTTCTTCTCCCTCTGCCTCTGCTGCCCCCCCCACCCGCTTATATTCTCTCATGTGCTCTCTCATGTAAATAAATAAAAACTTTTAAAAAATAAATAAAGGAAAAGATAAATCTGGCAAAGGAAGAAGCACAGGCAATTTTTGGAAAGGAAATGTACTAGATTTATATCACATAAAAATACTATAATCATCTTTTTAAAACACTGTACCTCTATTCAGCTCAAGAGCCACATATAAGGGAAAGCTAAGTTTTCTTTTTATCTTTTTTCATTTTTTATTAACATATAATGTATTATTTGCCCCAGGGGTACAGGTCTGTGAATCATTAGGCTTACACACTTCACAGCACTCACCATAGCACATACCTTCCCCAGTGCCTGTAATCCCACCACCCTCTCCCCCCTCCCCCACAATCCTCAGTTTGTTTTGTGAGATTAAGAGTCTCTTATACAGGGACACCTGGGTGGCTCAGTTGGTTAAGCAGCTGCCTTCGGCTCAGGTCATGATTCCAGCGTCCTGGGATCGAGTCCCACATCAGGCTCCTTGCTCGGCAGGGAGTCTGCTTCTCCCTCTGCCTGCCTCTCTGTCTGCCTGTGCTCGTTCGCTCTCTCTCTCTCTCTCTCTGACAAATAAATAAATAAAATCTTAAAAAAAAAAAAAAGAGTCTCTTATACAAGGTTTGTCTCCCTCCTGATCCCTCCCTACCCCCCAAACCTCCCACTTTGCCTCTCAAATTCCTCATATATCAGGGAGATCATATGATAATTCTTTCTCTGACTTATTTTGCTCAGCATAATACCCTCTAGTTCCATCCACATCGTTGCAAATGGCAAGATTTCATTTCTTTTGATGGCTGCATAGTATTCCATTGTGTATACATACCACACTTCTTTATCCATTCATCTGTTGATGGACATCTAGGTTCTTTCCATAGTTTGGCTATTGTGGACATTGCTGCTATAAACATTCAAGTGTATAAGCCCCTTTGGATCACTACATTTGTATCTTTAGGGTAAATACCCAGTAGTGGGATTGCTGGATCATAGGGTAGCTCTGGAAAACTAAGCTTTCTTTCATGCTGTCCTGAGTTTATGAAGCTTGAGGACCAATGGTTTCATTATAGTAAGACTTTAACTTTCTACTAAGAAATTTTCTATGGAACCAAGACATCTTTCCCTTTGCATAAGGTACATTTTTCATTTGGCAGGGTAATTCTGAGTTATATGAGTTCTGGTTCTGGCAAATTTTCCCTTTCCTAAGCCTTATTCTCTTTTCCCTTCTCTTTTTCTTTCTTTCTTTCTTTTTTTTTTTTTTTTAAGATTTTTATGTATTTGACAGAGAAAGAGAGAGAGCACAAGCAGGGAGAGCGGAAGGCAGAGGGAGAAGCAGACTTCCAGCTGAGCAAGGAGCCCAAAGCAGGACTTGATCCCAAGACCCTGGGATCATGACCTGAGCCAAAGGCAGACACTTAGCTAACTGAGACACTCAGGTGTCCCTCCTATTTACTGGGGCACTCAGGTGGCTCAGTTGTTAAGCAGCTGCCTTTGGCTCAGGTTGTGATCTCGGAGTCCTGGGATAGAGCCCCAAGTCCAGCTTTAGCAAGCAGTTTGCTTCTCCCTCTTCCTGTTCCTCCATCCCCCTACATGCATGCTCTCTCTCAGCCACCGCAGCACCACTCTTTCTTGTATTATATATACATCCCACCCCAACCATCTCCACACATACATTTAGTTCTATCTTTATCCTACTTTTAGAATCAGTCACCTCAATTTTAAAATCCATAATCCTGAAAGAGAGAATTTTAAAAGCAGCAAGAGGGCCACCTGGGTGGCTCAGTGGATTATAGTGGATGATCCCAGGGTCCTGGGATCGAAACCCACATCACGCTCTCTGCTCAGTGGGAAGCCTGCTTCCCCTCTCTCTCTGCCTGCCTCTCTGCCTACTTGTGATCTCTGTCTGTCAGATAAATAAAATCTTTGGTTTTTTTAAAATATTTTTATTTGTCAGAGAGACAAATAAAAATTTTATTTGTCAGAGAGAGAGAGAGCACGAGCATAGGCAGAGGCAGAGGGAGAAGCAGGCTCTCTGCCAAGCAAGGAGCCCAATGTGGGACTTGATCCCAGGATGCTGGGATCATGACCTGAGCCGAAGGCAGCCGCTTAACCAACTCAGCCACCCAGGTGCCCCTGTCAGATAAATAAAATCTTAAAAAAAAAAAATAAATAAAAGCAGCAAGAGAAAACAGTTACATATAAGGAAAACTCCATAAGGTTATCAGCTGATTTAAAAAAAATTTTTTTTTTAAGATTTTATTTATTTACTAGTTAGAGAGAGAGAGAGAGAGAGCGCAAGCACAGTTAGACAGAGAGGCAGGCAGAGGCAGAGGGAGAAGCAGGCTCCCTGCTGAGCAAGGAGCCCGATGTGGGACTCGATCCCAGGACGCTGGGATCCTGACCTGAGTCGAAGGCAGCCGCTTAACCAACTGAACCACCTAGGCGTCCCCAGCTGATTTTTTTTTTTTAAAGATTTTGTTTATTTATTTGACAGAGAGAGACATAGTGAGAGAGGGAACACAAGCAGGGGGAGTGGGAGAGGGAGAAGCAGGCTTCCCGCCGAGCAGGGAGCACAACGCGGGGCTCGATTCCAGGACTCTGGGATCATGCCCTGAGCCAAAGGCAGATGCTTAATAACTGAGCCACCACCCAGGCGCCCCTATCAGCTGATTTTTCAACAGAAACTCTCCAGGCCAGAAATGGGTGACATGATATATTCAGAGTACTGAAAGGAAAAACTGTGCAGCCAAGAATACTCCGTCCAGCAAGGCCATCAATCAGGATACAAGGAAAGAGAAAGAAGTTCCCAAACAAAAGTTAAAGGAATTCATCACCACTAAACCTGCTCTACAAGAAATGTTAAAGGGAACTCTTTGAGTGGAAAGGAAAGACCGTAAGTAGAAGAAAAGTAGGAAGCACAAAAGCAATAAATGTAAGTATATATAAAAATATCAGTCAAGACACAAAATAAAAAGATGTAAAGTATGATACCACATACCTAAAACATGGGAAATAAAGAGAGGAGTAAATAAGTTCAAACTTAAGCAACCATCAACTCAATATAGACTGCTATATGCAGATGTTGTATACAAACCTAATGGTAACCATAAATCAAAAACCAGTAAAATATATGCAGAATATAAAGAGAAAGGAATCCAAGTATATCCCTAAAGAAAGCCAACTAATTGTGAGAGTAGACAGCAAGAGGAGAAACACAGAACTAGAAAAAGTACAACAAAAATAAAACAAGTAACAAAATGACATTAAGTACATGTCTATTGATAATTACTTTGAATGTAAATGGATGAAATGCTCCAATCAAAAGACACAGGGTGAGAGAATGGATTAAAAAAACAAGATCCATCTATATGCTGCCTAAGAAGAGACTTATTTCAGACCTAAGGACACACACAGATTGAAAGTGAAGGGAAGAAAAAGCATTTATCATGCAAATGGTATGAAAAGAGAGCCAGGGTAGCAATAAAAATGTACTTTAAAATAACAACTGTAACAAGAAACAAAGAAGGACATTCTATAATAATAAAGGGGATTCAATAATAAGCTGTAACAATTGTACATATTTATGAGGCCAACATGGAAGCACCCAAATACATAAAATAGTTAAAAACAAATATAAATAAGTGATAGTAATATGGTAATAGCAGAGGACTTTAATATCCCAATTACTCAAAGGACAGATCATCCAAACACAAAATCAACAAGAAAACGGTGGCTTTGAATGACGCACTGAACCAGATGGATTTAACAGATATATTCCGAACATTCCATCCTAAAAGAGCAGAAAACACATTCTTTTTTTTTTTTTTTAAGATTTTATTTATTTATTTTAGAGAGCGGGACAGTGAGAGAGAGCATGAGAGGGGAGAAGCAGACTCCCCGTGGAGCTGGGAGCCCGATGCGGGACTCGATCCCGGGAGTCCGGGATCATGACCCGAGCTGAAGGCAGCTGCTTAACCAACTGAGCCACCCAGGCACCCCAGAAAACACATTCTTTTCAGGTGCCTATGGAACATTCTCCAGAAGAGATCACACATTAGGCCACAAGTCTCAATAAATTCAAAAAGATCGAAGTCATACCACGCATCTTTTCTGACCACAATGCTATGAAACCAGAAATCAACCACAAGAAAAAATCTGGAAAGACCACAAATAACATGGAGGTTAAAGAACATGCTACTAAACAACAAGTGGGTCATCTAAGAAATCAAAGAAGAAATAAAAAATTACATGGAAACTAATGAAAATGAAAACAGAACGGTCCAAAATCATTGGGATGCATCAAAAGTTGTTCTATGAGGGCAGTTTATAGCAATACAGGCCTGCCTCAAGAAGCAGGAGAGATCTCAAACAACCTTAAACCTAACGAAGTTAGGAAAAGAAGAAACAAACCAAAAACCAGCAGAAAGAAGGAAATAATAAAGGTCAAAACAGAAATAAAGGAAATAGAAACTAAAAATCCCCAACAGAATAGATTAAAAGAACCAGGGGCTGGTTCTTTGGAAAGACCAACAAAATTGGTAAATCTTTAGTTAGACTCATAAAAAAGAGAGAGAGAGAGAACTCAAACAAAATTACAAATGAAAGAGTAAAAGTAACAACCAACACCACAGAAATACAAAGGATTGTAAGAGAATACCATAAAAAATTACATGGCAACAAACTGGACAACCAAGAAGAAATCAATAAATTCCTAGAAACATATAACCTCCCATAACTGAATCAGGAAGAGAAAATCTGAACAGACTGATTACCAGCAAAGAAATCAAATCAGTAATCAAAAAATTCCCAACAAATGTCCAGGACAGAAGGCTTCACAGGTGAACCCTACCAAATATTTAAAGAGGAGTAAATATCTATTCTTCTCCAACTATTCCAAAAAACAGAAGAGGAAGGAAAGCTTCCAAATTCAGCCTATGATACCCAAACCAGATAAAGACACTATTAAAAAAAAGAGAACTATAGGCCAGTATCTCTGATGAACATAAATGCAAAAATCCTCAATGAAATATTAGCAAACCAAATCCAAAATAAATTTTAAAACATCATTCACCATGATCAAGTGGGATTTATCTCCAGGATGCAAGGACAGTTTAATATTTGCAAATCAATCAACATGACACATCACATCAGTAAGAGAAAGGATAAGAACTATATGATCAATAGACACAGAAAAACATTTGACAAAATACAATATCCATTTGTGGTAAAAACTCTCGGGAAGGTAGGTTTAGAGGGAACACACCTCAACATAATCAAGGCCATAATCATACTTGATGGTGAAAAACTGAAAGCTTTTCCCCAAGGTCAGGAACAAGACAAAGATGTCCACTCTCACTATTGTTATTCAACATAGTACTGGAAGTCCTAGCCACAGCAGTCAGAAAAGAAAAAGTAGTTAAAGGTATCCAAATTGGTAAGGAGGAAGTAAAACTTTCACTATTTGCAGATGACATGATACTATATATAAAAAATCCTGAAGATTCCACTGAAAAACTATTAGTACTGAGAAATGAATTCAGTTAAGGTCACAGGATACAAAACCAATTTACAGAAATCCACTGCATTTCTATATACTAATAATGAAGTAGCAGAGGGATGCCTGGGTGGTAGTAGGTTAAGCATCCAACACTTGGTTTTGGCTCAGGTCATGATCTCAGGGTCCTGGGACTGGGCCTCCCATCAGTCTCTATATTCAGCATGGAGTCTGCTTGTCCCTCTCTCTCCCTCCCTGCTTCTCCCCATGCACTCTATCTCTTAAATAAATAAAATCTCTCTAAAAAAAAAATGAAGTAGTAGAAAGAGAAATTAAGAAAACAGTTCCACTTACAATTATACCAAAAATAATAAAATACCTGTCAATACACTTAACCAAAAAGGTAAAAAACCTATACTCTGAAAACTATAAAACACTGATAAACGAAATTGAGGACAACACAAACAAATGGAAAGCCACACTGTGCTCATGGATTAGAAGAACAAATATTGCTAAAATTTCATACCACCCAAAGAAATGTACAGATTTTGTGTAATTCCTATCAAAATATCACCAACATTCTTCACAGAACTAGAACAAACAATCCTAAAATTTGTATGGAATCACACAAGACCCTGAATAGGCAAAGCAATCTTGAAAAAGAACAAAACTGAAGATATCATAATCTTAGATTTGAAGATATACTATAAAACTGTAGTAATCAAAACAGTATGGTACTGGCACAAAAGAGGACACATAGATCAACAGAAGGGAGAGCCCAGAAATAAATCCACAATTATACGGTCAATTAACCTTTGACAAAGGAGGCAAGAATATGTGCCAGAAAAACTGAACAGCTCCATGGAAAAGAATGAAACAGGGCCATTTTCACATACCATACAAAAAAATAAACTCAAAATGTTACCTTACATCTGTCAGAAGGGTTAGATCAAAAGATAAGAAATATCAAGTTTGGTGAGGATGTGGAGAAAAACGAACACTTATGCAGTGTTGGTGGAAATGCAATTGTTGCAACCACTGTGGAAAATAACATGAAGTTTCCTTAAAAAATTAAAAAATAGAGGGGTGCTTGGGTGGCTCAGTCAGTTAAGTGTCTGCCTTTGGCTCAAGTCATGATCTCAGTGTCCTAGATGGACACAGGACCTTACCCCACCCCCTACTCCCGCTCATGCTCTCTCTCCTGTCTCTCGCCTCTGCTCTCAAATAAATGAATAAAATCTTTAAAGAAAATTAAAAATAGAATTACCATATGATCCAGAAATTATCCAAAGAAACTGAAAAAATTTATTTTAAAAGTGTCTATTATAGCATTATTCACCCTAGCCAAGACATGGAAGCAATCAACCTCAGTTTCCATCCACAGAGGAATGGATAAAGAAAAAGTGGTGTGTGTGTGTGTGTGTGTGTGTGTATATATACACACACACACACACAATAGGATAGGATATTACTTAGCCCTAAAAATGAACGATATTGCCATTTGCAACAATATGGATGAACCCTAGAGTATAATGTTAAATGAAATAAGTCAGAAAAAGACAGATACCATATAATTACACTCATACATAAAATTTTAAGAAACAAATGAACAAAGTAAAAAGAAGAAAAAACAGGCTTGCAAATACAGAAAGCAAACTGGTAGTTGCCAGAGGGGAGGAAGGTGCAGGGGTGGGCAAAACAGATAAAGGGGATTAAGAGTATATTTATCTTGATGAGCACTAAGTAATGCACTGAATTGTACTGTACACCTAAAACCAATATAACACAATATGTTAACTACATTGGAATTAAAGTAAAAATTTTTAAATTCCATATTCCTGCAGGTAAAGAATTCCTTCTCTTCCAACCTGGCTATGAAGGTAACACATTCTCTGGTTTTATCCATCATCATGTTTTATGAGTAAAAAAGCTTATATGTACTCTTCTCCCAAATCCAGTTTTCTTAAGGAGGAGCTTGCCCTGACATGCATACAAAGCTTGCCTGGCTAGCTCAAAGTGTGGTCTGTGGGCCAGCAAAAACACTTGGGAGCTTCTTTAAAATACAGAATCTTAGCCCCCAGCTTCTGCTAACTCTTCTCAGTGAGAAGTTAAATGACCCACAGGAGGACAAACCTGCAATCTGATCATAACAGCACTATATTCTGAGGTCAGGTATATTTTAAATATTGTTACATGATTAAACTATCAGACAATAATATTTTAGACACTTATCACAAAAACACTGAAGTTTAATTAAACTTACAATTCAATTAGTCCACTCCAGTATCCTCCTAATGCCACAGTGAACACAGCAATTACAAAAATAACCACCATAGTATAGTCAAAGTTAGGCCATGATGGAGAATACATTTTTACAGTAATGTTATCTCCAAGAGTCTGGAAGACAAAATAAGAACAACAACAAAAAAACAGAATTAGTTTTCTTTTCTCTTCCCGTGTATGGCAGCAATATTCCAATTTGACCCTGAAACAGGTAAGACAGAGTCAAGAACACTAGAATTTTTTTGACTACATAATGTATTCTCTTGTCAGAATTATGAGGCTATGCTTTGGTTTATTAAATCTTCAAAGTTTGGTGTTTCACCTAGTCACATCCTGTTCAGGGATTTAAGGATAAGATAAATGACATAACAAAGAGACTGTTAAAGAAGTCAAAACAAATAAATATCCTTTCTAAAGTCAGGGCTCAGAAACACCCTGTGCTGAGAGGTGAATGCTTCTCAAACAAAGACTTGATAGGCCTTTAAAGCTTCTTGTTAGCAAATGGAGCATATATAATTTAAATTAAATACCAGTGGTTAAAAGTAAAGAATTGTACTATGTATAAACTTTGTCTAGTATGTAATTACTAATTTACCTGCTTCATATCTATAAAGTCTTTGTGGCTTATAAATGCAATCAGTATTTCCACATCATGAAATTCAGATTTGTTCCCTGAGGGAGGAAACTAAAAGAAAAAAAAACATATTATGAAAACTTATGAGCTACTAATATATTTACAGAATAAAATACAAATTATTCCTTTACATATATCTTTTTTAAAATTCCAAAACAAAGTTTCCTATGTTCTGCCTTGATATTATATAGTAAGAGTTCTCAAATGGGAATCCTTTTAGCATAAACTTAAACTGATTTACATACAGGTATATCAAACGTGTGTGTGTGCGCACGTGCATGCATGTACATTACACTGAAGTTTAATTAAACTTGCACACACTTATTCCTAACAAAGTCTTGTCCACTTTAGGAACAGAAAAGACATTACAAAGTTTTCCAACTAAATGCCTATCAAAGCCAGAATGTTTATTTTACTTATTTTTAAATTTTTATTACAATTATTTTTTTAAGTGGTCTCCACACCCAGCATGGAGCCCAAAGCGCAGCTTGAACTCACAACCTTGAGATCAACACCTGAGCTGAGATCAAGAGTCAGATGCTTAACTGACTGAGCCACCCAGGTGCCCCCAGAATGTTTATTTTAAAAGAGCCCTACTATCAGATTATTCAAAACTCATCCCCTAAACTACACACCAAAAAGATAGTTCGATATTTATGAAATTTGATACTTTTCATGAGCTCAAAAGTTAGTAAAGTTTTAAAACTTACTAGGACACTGTTATTGGCAACCAACAATGCTTCAGCACCTCCTGTTTGTGCAATTCTGGCTTTTTCAAGAATATGGCAGGTTCCCCACTGTACTACAACTGCTTTGCTCTTTATTCCATCAGGTGGAATATCAGAAAGGTTGCATAGTGGTGTGGTAGTCAGATTCATCAAACTGATGGAAGTCTGGAAAGAAGAAATGTCTTTAACATAATAAACATATTTCACAAAAATGCATTCAGTGACAAAATATCAATATTGGTTTAATACCAGGTTCTTTTAAATTATAAGTATTTTATGACAACCAGGCTTTGAGGTAAGTATTTTAAAATTCCCTAATTTGTTTTTCCCACAGAGAGAAAAATACTTAAGCCAAAACAATAAAAATTACTGTTTATTGATCGTTTTATATTACAACTAGTTCACACACTAAAACACAATAATCACTCATTCTCACCTTTCAATAATTTTATGTTTACAGATAAATAGTAACTGTGATTTACTTACTGCATTTTCTAGGGTATTTGGAAGAGCCGTCCAATGAGGGTTATATAGCATGCAGTAGTCCTTAGATGGTAAAGGTTTGCCACTTCCAGATGCATGCAGGATTGCTTCCTGAGCAGCTGTCTAGGACACGAACAATAATTTTCATACTGGTAATAATTTGCTTTGTCAATAACTAAGGATTTTAATAATGCTATTTATGGGGGCTCCTGGGTGGCTCAGTGGGTTAAAGCCTCTGCCTTTGGCTCAGGTCATGATCTCAGGGTCCTGGCTGGGATGGAGACCCGCATCCGGCTCTCTGCTCAGCGGGGAGCCTGCTTCCTCCTCTCTCTCTGCCTGTCTCTCTGCCAACTTGTGATTTCTGTCTGTCAAATAAATAAGTAAAATCTTAAAAAAAAAAAATGCTATTTATGTATAGGTTTGACCACACTTCCTTAAGAGGGAAGGTCTTCCCATGAATTTATTTCTTCTTGTTTGAGGAAATACTGAAATTATATACATTCACCCAGAACACAATCTTTTAAGGAAATTAAGTCACTTTCTTATGGGGACACAATTATGGTCCTTGTTAAAAGGGCCATATCCCACAGAGGATTGTTTCTATGTGATAACTTCAATTATTCCCTTCACGCCCTGAAACTTTCCTTCCCAATCTCTTATGAGTTATTACTTCATTGTTTACGTAGCATAAAAGAAAATGCACTTGAAATTCCTTAACTTGTCTTGCATGTCCATTCTCACCATTGTTATTTAAAATAGCACTGGAAGTCCTAGCCTCAGCAATCAGACAACAAAAAAGAAATAAAAGGTATCCAAATCAGCAGAGAAGTTAAATCTCCACTATTCCCAGACAACATGATACTCTATATAGAAAACCCAAAAGACTCCACCAAAAAGTTGCCAGAACGATAAAAGTCACAGGATACAAAATTAATGTACAGAAATCAGTTGCTTTTTTTTTTTTTTAAGATTTTATTTAGAGAAAGAGCATAAGCAGGGGGAGCAGCAGGCAGATGGAGATGGAGAGAGAGAAGCAGGATCCCTGGTGAGCAAGGAGTTGGATGCAGGACTCCATCCAAGAACCCTGGGATCATGACCTAAGCCAAAGGCAGATGCCTAACCAACTGAGCCACCCAGGTGCCCCATCTGTTGTCTTTCTATACACCAGTAATGAAGCAGCAGAAAGAGAAACCAAGGAATTGATCCTACTTACAATTGTACCAAAAATCACAAGGTACCTAGGAGTAAACCTAACCAAAGAGGTGAAAAAACTATATTCTGCAAACTGTAAAACACTAATGAAAGAAATTGAAGAGGACGCAAGGATATGGAAAAACATTCCATGCTCATGGGTTGGAAGAACAAATATTGTTAAAATGTCTATAGTACCCAAAGTACCCACTCTACAGAATCAGTGTAATCCCTATCAAAATACACCATTTTTCACAGAGCTAGAACAAACAATCCTAAAATTTGTATGGAACCACAAAGGATCCTGAATAGCCAAAGCAATCTTGAAAAAGAAAAGCAAAGCTGAATGCATTACAATTCTGGATTTTAAGCTCTATTACAAATCTACAGTCATCAATACAGTATGGTATTGGCCCAAAAATACACACACAGATCAATGGAACAAAATAGAAAACCCAGAAATGGGCCCACAGCTATAAGGTCAACTAATCTTCAACAAGTATGGAAGAGGGGCACCTGGGTAGCTCAGTGGGTTAAGCATCTGCCTTTGGCTCAGGTCATGATCTCAGGGTCTTAGAATGGAGCCCTATGTTGCACAGGGCTCTCTGCTCAGCAGGGCGTCTGCTTCTTCCTCTCCCTCTGCCTCTCCCCCCTACTTGTGCTCTCTCTCAAATATATAAATAAAATCTTCAAAAAACAAAAACAAAACAAAACAGGAAAGAATATCCGATGGAAAAAAGTCTCTTCAACATATGATATTGGGAAAACTGGAAAGCAACATGCAGAAGAATGAAACTGGACTACTTTCTTAAACCAGACATGAAAATAAATTAAAAATGGATGAAAGACCTAAATGTGACACAAGAAATCAATCAAAATCCTTGAGGAGAACACAAGCAGCAACCTCTTTGACACTGGCCATAGCAACTTCTTACTAGATACAGCTCCAGAGGCAAGGGAAACAGAAGCAAAAATGAACTATGACTTCATCAAGAGGTGCCTAGATGGTCAGTCAGTAGAGCATGCAACTTTTGATCTTACGATTTTGAGTCTGTACCCCACTGTGGATGTAGAGATTAGTTAAAAATAAAATCTTAAAAAAAAAGGGGACTTCATCAAGATAAAAAGTGTTGGCACATTAAAGGAAAAACAAAACTAAAAGGCACCCTACTGAATGGGAGAAGATATTTGCAAATGACATATCTGATAAAGGGTATCTAAAACCTATTAGAACTTATCAAACTCAACAGCCCAAAAAACAAATAATCCAATTAGGAAATGGGAAGAAGACATGAATAGACATTTTTCCAAAAGAGACATCCAGGTGGCTAACAGACAGATGCAAAGATGCTCAACATCTCTCACCATCAGGGAAATAAAAGTCAAAACTACAATGAGGTATCATCTCATGCCAGTAGGAATGGCTAAAATAAAAAACACAGGAAATAAAAGATGTTGACGCACATGTGGAAAAATGGGAACCCTCTTACACTGTTGGTGGGAATGCAAACTAGTGTAGCACTCTGGAAAACAGTATGAAGGTTCCTCAAAATGTTAAAAATAGAGCTACCCTACGACCCAGCAACTGCACTACTAGGTATTTACCCAAAGGACAAAAGAATACTGATTCAAAAGGGCACATGCACCCCAATGTCTATAGCAGCATTATCAACAACAGCGAAATTATAGAAAGAGCCCTAATGTCCATCAACTGATGAATGGATAAAGAAGATGTGGCATATATACAATGGAATATTATTCAGCCATCAGAAAGGATGAAATCTTGCCATTTCAGTGGTATGGATGAAGCTAGACAGTGTTATGCAAAGCAAAATAAATCAATCAGAAAAAGACAAATACCATATGATTTCACTCATATGTAAAAATTTAAGAAATAAATGAACAAAGTAAAAAAAAAACCTCTTAAATACAGATAACAAACTGGCGGTTGCCAGGGGTAGGGGGCTGGGTGAAATAAAGGGTACAAGTACACTTATCTTGCTGAGCACTGAGCAATGTACAGAAATGCTGAATAATCATATTATATATCTGAAACTAATACAACATTGTATATTAATGACACTTCAATTAAAAAAAGCAATGGGGCACCTGGGTGGCTCAGCAGGTTAAGCCTCTGCCTTTGGCTCAGGTCATGATCTCAGGGTCCTGGGATCGAGCTCCGCATTAGGCTCTCTCTGCTCAGCAGGAAGCCTGCTTTCCCCTCTCCCTCTGCCTGCCTCTCTGCCTACCTGTGATCTCTCTCTGTCAAATAAATAAATAGAAATATATAAAAAAATAAATGCACAAAGAAAAATGTTTAAGAATATTCATAATATCATTTGTCACAGAAAAAAAAAGTCAACAACTTTTACTAATAAGGAGCCTATTCCATTATGACACGCACGGTACACAGCCATTAAAAACAAAGTACTAGGGGTGCCTGGGTGAGTCAGTTATTAAGCGTCTATCTTCGGCTCAGGTCATGATCCCAGGTCTTGGGATCAAGTCCCGCATCGGGCTCCCTGCTCAGTGGGAAGCCTGCTTCTTCCTCTCCCACCCACCCTGCTTGTGTTCCCTCTCTCACTGTGTCTCTCACTGTCAAATTAATAAATAAAATCTTAAAAAAAAAAAAAAAAAAAGAACTAGATCCACTTGTAGGAACAGATGTCCACAGTGAGAAAAGCAAGTTCCAGACAGATACTTACAGCATGATCCTATTTTTTAAGTAAGCTCTATGCCCAGTGTGGGGCCTGAACTCACCAGCCAGAGATCAAGAGTCACATCAGTCGGCACCCCAATATAACCAATTTTTATTAAAAAAAAAAGTGACCTCCCACCCCAAGTTCCCTATATGTATCTGTACATTTATGTGAGCTTGAAGATGTGGAGAGAGACACACACCAGGCTATTTAAAAAAAAGAGAGAGAAAAAAAGGCAAAGGTAATAGTGTGAAAAGACTGGAGAAACTAAAAAAAGAAAAACATTCAAAAACAGAAAAGTATAAAGTCCCTCTCCTCTCATCCTGGCTCTCAGTCACATATTTACACAAGAATTTCTTTCATATATTTCCAGACACTATCCATATACATTTAATATACATGAATATATTTATGAATACATGGATACATATCTCAAATATGTATAGTTTTATACATGAGGTCAAACTATACAGCTCTGTGGCTTTTCTATACATTCCTAAATTTATAAAGTAGATTTTCCATATTGACACATACACACTACCTTCTTCTACACAATATATAACATTCAGTGTTACTTTTATAATTACTAAAAATAAGAGATTTTTAAAAAGCTTAAATGTTCAAGGAAGTACAAAGATACTCAAAAAGGTAAGATTTATTGCTATAAAAGGATTATAATCATCCCTACAATTGAAGAAAATTCAACACTGATAAAAGCGAAACTCATCGATATTGGAATTACAAAGGCAAAACATAAATTTCAGTGGAAGATTAGTATTAAAAAAGTAGAACCAAACACAACTGTAGAATTAGTATTCGATGTGAAATATGCCGCAAATTTCATTAGCAAACTACCATGCCTGAACAACTTCAGCATTTCCACTACATTTTTTAAAAACATTTTTAAAATTTTATGTTTAGTTGAGAGAGAGAGTGAGTGAGTGTGTGTGTGTGTGTGTGTGTGTGTGTGTGCAAGCACAAGCAGGGAGAGCTAGAGACAGAAGGAGAGAGAGAAGCAGGCTCCCTGCTGAACAGGGAGCCCAATGTGGGGCTTGATCCCAGCACCCCGGGATCATGACCTGAGCAGAAGACAGACGCTCATCCAACTGAGCCACCCAGGTGCACCTCCACTATATTTTTAAAAATATCTTAGTAAATTTCTTATGGAGATTGTATAGCTTCAAAAATTTAGTTTATTAACAACAGATATCATGAGCTTTGGAATTAGAGACCTGAGACAGAATGGTTTCACCATTTACTGCCCGTGTTCCAAGTTACTCGACCTGTTTTAAGCTTTAACATCCTCAGCTTTGGCACAGTTGTCATGAAGACTGAGGTAACGCAAATATTTTCACATATTAAGCTCTTAGTAAATAGTAACTATTATTATTGATTACTAAGACATCTAGCAACCTGCCAAGTACTTGTATTATGCACAAGAAATATGAGATGATTAGTGGTTGCTTAGGGTTTGGTGGGATATGCGGATACGAGGTGATAGCTAAAAGATGTGGATTTCTTTCTTTACCCACGTACCCCCTGACACACACATGCACAGCCTCCCCCATTATCAACATCTGTACCAGAGGGGCTTATCTGTTACAGTAAGTGAACTTACAGTGGTCATTACCACCCACAGCCCATAGTTGACATTTAGGATTCACTCTTGGGTGTTGTACATTCAATACATTTTGACATGTACCCACCGTCACAGTAACCTGCAGAGTAAGGAATAGTTTCACTGCTGTGAACATCCTCCGTATTCCACCTATTTGCTTCTTTCTGGGAGTGATGTAAATGTTTTAAAATGGACTGTGTTAACAGTTGCACAGATCTGTGAATATACTAAAAGCCAATGCATTGTACATTTCAAATAGGTAAACTGCATACTATGTGAATTATATCTCAATAAACCTGCCTTCTCCCGGAGAAACACTACACAAGAAATTACAGTCTTACTATGAAGATTAAAAACCAACCTGAATAATCAGAAACAGAATGTGATTAAAGTCAGAGTCTCTAATAAAAACTTTGGTAATTCTTATGGTGTTAGAAATGCAAATTCTTGGGCCCTATTCCAGATCTACTGAATCAGAAATCACCAGGCAGTTTATTTTTAAAAGCTCTTCTGGAGATTCTGTTACATGTTAACGTTTGAGAAGCACAGAAACAGAAGCAGAGCATCTCAAGATTTATTGTGCATACAAATCACTCAGCAATCATATTAAAATGCAGATTTTGCTCAGTAGGTCTGGATGGAGTGTGAGATTCTGCATTTTTAACTAGCTCCTAGGTGATGTTGATGCTGCTGGTATATGGACCACACCTTGAGTAGCAAGGCCCTAAGAGAACAGAGTAGTGGAAAGCACATTACTGTGGTCAATTAGTAGGGAAGCATAAAGAAAAAGGCTTGAAACTCAGTGACCCTTCAAGCATTACAAACACCAAATTAGGTGAGGCTTGTGGTCCACCCACAAGCCAGTGTTAGGTCATTTGACGAAGATCCTATGATGGAAGCGCAGGATATCTTCCTTCACATCTTCCAAGTTAGAGACATGCTACACAACAACTGGATTTTCCTTTGTAATCAACTGTGGTCTGATCTTCCATGATTTTATGCAACCTTTAAAAATTATGTTTGCATTTTATTTTTATTTTAAAGATTTTTATTTGACAGACAGAAATCACAAGCAGGCAGAGAGGCAGGCAGAGAGAGAGGGGGAAGCAGGCTCCCCGCTGAGCAGAGAGCCGGATGCCGGGCTCGATCCCAGGACCCTGGGATCATGACCTGAGCCGAAGGCAGAGGCTTTAACCCACTGAGCCACCCAGGCACCCCTATGTTTGCATTTTCATTCAGTAATGGAAATATTCTCTTAGTAAAAAGCTTATTATGAAGGGCTTAAACAGATTTAGGATAATACTCTAGGCCCTTCATTTCATAGCTCTAACAGGTCCAAAATGATCAAAATGAAGTGGTCTCAGGGGCCAAGATTAGGACCGAGCTCTCCAAAACCTAGACCAGCAGTCTTTCAACTCTGCTACCATTTCAAGTTCCTTCCTGCAGTTTCATTCCCAAGCAACTCTTAGTGCCCAACCAGCACCCTCCAGTTTTATACTGGTCACATGGATATCTGCATTGGCTGTTCACTCCCTCTTCTGTGATACTGGTGTAGGTCTCCTACCCCAAATTCCTCTAATACCCAATTAGTTCCTCCCACATCATTTCCTTACACTCTTCTAAATACTCCCAACTATAGGTCTCTAGAGCTTCATGCAATTTCGTTTCCTAGGACAATGCCTTACTGCTCCCCAACACCACTCCTCCTCTTCACACCAGGTCCTACAAGTACTGACTGTGGTATCAGGCTTTCTCCAGGATCATCACATCATCGGTTTTATAGGGGTGCCTTCATATTCACATCTTACTTGATCCTTATAGACAAGCCCATGGTAGTACTTCCTTTTCTGCCCCAAATTTACCTCCTTAAAACTTCATGGGATGTCTGTTGCTCACAAACAGTTCCGAATTTACTTTATCTAGATCCCGTGACTTTAGTCATATTCCCTATCATCTTTTTTTCAAACCAAAAATATTGGTGTCTATCTTAATGTTACAGTGACCTATGCCTTTGCTCATTTTTCTCCTCAATAGCCTTCGGTATGACAGGTGTCAAATTACCAAAAGCCTAAAAAGGAACACCTGCAACAATGTCTACTACACTTTCATGCCTGCACACGTACTAGCTCCCCATCTTAACCCAGTTGGACGATAAACTAAAGGGACATGTACAGGAGCTTGACCATGTCCATATACTTACGGGGAGTAAGCCTTGCACTGACCTTCATGTCCTTGTCTCTTGGGAGTACAGCCATGCTGTACCTGCTCATCTTCCTGGGCATGTGAATTACGGGCCTCTGTTCCAAAAGCCTCCTGATGCTGACTCACTAGCCCAATGTTAACCTAGTGAGAACAGGCCTGCTCTACTCCTGCCCAAGCTAATAGCACAGTTCAAGGATTCTTCTTTGACCCTGGTTCACAGGTTTGGTTTGCCTTCTACCCTTCTTTCTTCTTCAAACAGTATCTTCTAGCAGATCTCTTTCCCAAATTGAAGTCTTCACATATTCCTTTCTTTTCTTTTTTTTTTTTTTTTAAAGATTTATGTATGTATTTGACAGACAGAGATCACAAGTAGGCAGAGAGCGGGGGGGAAGCAGGCTCCGCACTGAGCAGAGAGCCCGATGCGGGGCTCGATCCCAGGACCCTGAGATCATGACCTGAGCCGAAGGCAGAGGCTTTAACCCACTGAGCCACCCAGGCGCCCCCACATATTCCTTTCGAAAAGAACAAATCTCCACTAAAAATGTATCTACTGTGCTCCATCCTATCCTGTATACATGCGACCCTTCGGGTCTGCCAGAACTCTGTATCTTGGCCTGTTTTCACCTGATGAAGTACAACTCTTGAGTAATGCAATGTTAACCTTTTCCCATGTGTATATTTAATTCTCTTTAAAAGCCTCAATAGATTTCTTAAGCATGGTTCTTCCTTTTTCATAGAGATTATGCTCAATGCTCTGTACAGCAATTTCTTAGCTGTTATTATAAGATTTTATTTATTTATTTCAGAGAGAGAGAGAGTGAGAGAGAGCATGAGAGGGGAGAAGGTCAGAGGAAGAAGTAGACTCCCCATGAAGCTGGGAGCCCGATGCAGGACTCGATCCCGGGACTCTGGGATCATGACCTGAGCTGAAGGCAGCTGCTTAACCAACTGAGCCACCCAGGCACACTTTAGCTGTTATTATAGATCAGTGCTTCATTCTGATCCAGCAGCTCTTGCATGGAGCTTATGATCATGTATTTTGGATAAGCTTCCAGGTGAGGCTCTGGTTATACAGAGTTATGGTTATACAGGCTCTGGTTATATGGAGTACATGGTTATGCACTGCATCATGAATAGTGGTGAAACTCACAAGTATTCTAGGTATTATCGGGGTCCTCCCAGAATTTTCTCAAGAAGTGAGTCAAATTGTACCTGCAGTCTTCTGCTGGTATAGCTAATAGTCATATTTTTGGCCAGGAGTTCCACTCACTCATGAGTTCCTTCAAAACTCTTCAGTGTATGCATCCCTGGGTCCCAGCTTCCCCCAACCCCTCCACAGTCTGTCAATTAAACCAGATTCATGTTATTTGTATTGCTATCCATTAGACATACATCATCCTTTAGTTTCAAGAGGCAATGTACAAATGTGACTGTAATTCTCTCTCCAATTAATCCCCCAGCAATCTTTCCTCATGAAATCTACAGATTAAATTATTTCTGCATGTTTAGACACCAAATACAAGAACTGGGACTTAGGGGTAAATTTTGTTAATAAACAGAATTTCTCTATATCGAAAACCATCAATTAAAAAGACGCTATATTCCAGGGGCACCTGGGTGGTTCAGTGGGTTAAAGCCTCCGCCTTTGGCTCGGGTCATGATCCCAGGCTCCTGGGATTGAGCCCCACATCAGGCTCTCTGCTTGGCAGGAAGCCTGCCTCCCCCCATCTCTCTGCTTGCCTCTCTGCCTACTTGTGATTTCTGTCTGTCAAATAAATAAAAATAAAAAAAATTAAAATAAAAAAGATGCTATATTCCAAATAAATAAATAAAGTTGCTATATTCCTAAACCAGAAGATAAAAAGTTGCAGTGTAATCACTGAATGCTAATGCCACAGGAGCAATAGTCACCTACCCCATCACCCTTATATCCTAGCAATGTAGGAGGCATCCCTTTCTTTACAGACATCTTTCCCTTTACATAGCTAGAGTTAATAGCAATACAGTAAGGGCAGGAGGGGGCCTCTACAGGAAAGACATGAGTTGAGGTTGTGTGTCTTGAATGACACATTCCAAAGTTAGGCTTAAGTAACTTTCTTTTTAAAGATTTTATTTATTTATTTGACAGAGAGAGAGTGAGAGAGGAACACAAGCAGGGACAGAAGGAAAGGGAGAAGCAGGCTCTCCACTGAAAAGGGAGCCCAATGTGGGACTTGATCCCAACACCCTGGGATCATGACCTGAGCTGAAGGCAGACACTTAATGACTGAGCCACCCAGGTGTCCCCTAAGTAACTTTCTGATCATTATTATGTATTTCCTATGCCTATTTCCTAATAAGTTACATAATCAACAACCTGCATTGCTCTACTCCTACCTCCACGATTCAAGGTTGATGAAAATGATGCACTCAAAGTGACTAGGCCCAGACCCATAAAGATTAAGTATAATCTTAACCACTTAATTAGTGGCTCAGTGGGTACTGAGGCATTGAACAGGTATTTACAGGGAATCAGGAGTCTGTGGGCCATGAGAAAAGCTGAGCCAGCATCATCCTTGCACTCAGAAAATCTGGGGATTGTAACATACAAGCAAAGAGCTATTACAGTGTGGGGAGAAGATTTTCATTTATTCAGTATTCTGCAGTCTATGAGATGCTAGGGGAGACAGCAGAGAATGAGTCTGGTAAAGTTTCCCCTTCAAGGGGCTCCTATTTTACTATTTACTTAGAGATCTATCCTCCTTCTAGGTTTTCCCTAAGTAATCTTACTACTTAGTGATATACCTCAACTGTTACAGAATTTATGATTTATACTAGAATTCACAAATTCAAATGACTACAAGGCCAGGCAACATAAATGCATAAAAAGTTGATTTAAGATTATAGTGCATGGTGATGTTTTACAAATTCTGACCTAAAAACAATAAAATTTTTAACAAAATCTTAGTATTTTGGAGGAAGGATCTGTATCTGGAGACTTTATGGTCTAAAGTTTTGTAAACAGACCCAATTTCAGGTGATTTTAAATCAAAGTTATCAAATAGATAATATACATAACTTCTATCTTTAAACCATTTCGTACGAATTCACAAGTTTATCCAATCAGTCTTCCTTTTTTTTTTTTTTAAAATTTTTTTTTTTTTTTTTAAAAGAGGGAGAAAAGAATCAAAAGTTGGCAGAGCAGCAGGCGGGGGTGGGGGGGGGGAGAAGCAGGCTCCTTGCTGAGCAGACAGCCCGATGCAGGCTCCATCGAGGTAGGATCCTGAGCTTGATCCGAGTACCTGAGATCATGACCTGAGCCGAAGGCAGAGGATTAACCCACTGAGCCACCCAGGCACCCCTCCAATTAGTCTTCTGACGTATTCTTGATGCACAAGAAAACACTGTTGCACAACTTAGTGGAAAATATCAAGGAATGTTTAGAAACCCTGGGTTCTAGTCCTCTTTTTTTCTTTTTCTTTCTTTTTTTAAAGATTTTATCCATTTATTTGTCAGAGAGAGTGAGCACAGGCAGACAGTGGCAGGCAGAGGCAGAGGGAGAAGAAGGCTCCCCGCTGAGCAAGGAGCCCGATGCAGGACTCGATCCCAGGATGCTGGGATCATGACCTGAGCCAAAGGCAGCCGCTTAACCAACTGAGCCACCCAGGTGTTCCTCTAGTCCTCTTTTTCATGCCTTTCTGTATGATCTAGGACAAGTCATAATCTTCCTGAAACTTTTCAGGATTATTCTGAAAGGAGATGTAGGTTACATTTTGGGAAAGAGCACAGCCAGCAGTGACTGATAAAGCAGACAATGGGATGCAGAATCCTCAGAGGTAGGGAGAAGGTTAAAAAAATTTTGTGAAGAATCTAAGAGTTAAGGAAGGAATGTGACAGAACCAGTATGTCTAATATCGGGCTGTTGTAACAAAATACCACAGACTGGGTGGTTTAAACAAAAGAAATTTATTTTCTCATTGTCTGTAACCTAGAAGTTCAAAATCAAGGTGCAAACATACTTGTCCTTAATTGATTTCTGGTAAGGGATCTTTTCTTAGCTTGTATATGGCTGCTTTCTCACTGTGTCTTCACATGGTTGGGAAAGAGAACAAGGCAACAATCCCATCATAAGGGCCCTGCGCTGATGACCTCATCTAAACCTAATTATCTCTCAAAGGCCAGTCTCCAAATACCGTCACACTGGGGGTTAGGGCTTCAACCTGAGTTTGAGGGCAATTCAGTCCATAGCATTTTGCCCCTGGGCCCCCAAATTCATTTTCTTCTCAAACATAAAATACACTCATTTCATCCCAACAGCGCCCAAAGGCTTATAAACTCATCCCAGCATTAGCTCCGAAGTCCAAAGTTCCATCTAATATCATCTAAGTCAAATATGGGTAAAACTCAAGATACAGTTCATTCTGAGGCAAAATTCCTCTCCAGCTATGAACCTGCAGAACCAGATAAGTTATATGCTTCCAGAATATAATGGTAGGACAGACATACGGTTGATATTTGCATTCCAAAAGGGAGGGGCGCCAGGGTGGCTCAATCATCAGACTCTTGATTTCCACTAAGGTCATGATTTCAGGGTCCTGAGACTAAAGACTAAGCCTCGAGTTGGGCTCTGCGCTGGGCATGGAACCTGCTTATGATTCTCTCTCTCTCTCTCTCCCCCTCTTCTGTCCCCTGTCCCCCACACTTCCTCTCTCTTGAAACAAAACAAAACAAAAAAGGTTGTGTGTGGGGGAAATTAGAAGGAAGAAAGCGGTGACAGGACCCACTTAAGTCTAAAACCTAGCAAAATAAATTCCATTAGGTCTTAAGGATCAAGAATAATCCTTTTTGGTTCAACATCCCACCTTCCAGGCACACTGGTAGTCAAGCCCACCGAGTCCCCCAAGGCTCCAAGCAGAGGCCATAAGACCTGCTGAAACTGACGCAGTGGCCTGATCTCTGATTTTGCCTTTGGGTTCATTTCTCCCCCACGTCCTGAAGAATAATCCACGTGCCCAGAGCCACAGAGCTCCACCATCCCACCTGTCAAGTCCAAGAAATCCAACAGCCTTTCTCCATTTACACTTTACTATACGCAGTCAGGAGGAATCACACAGCTCCATCAACACTCTGCTTAGAAACTGCTTCAGCTAAGTATCTAATTGTACTGCTCACAATTCTTCCTTCTACACAACACTATACTACATCACAGTCCAGTCAAATTCTTTGCCGTTTTAGAATAAGGACTGTGCTTCCTTCACTTTCTAATAACATGTTCCGCATTTCTGGGACTTCACCAGAACTGTCCTTAATGTCAGTATTTCTGGCATGCACCTCAAACCTCTTCTGGCCCCTACCCAGTTACAAAGCCGCTACCACATGCTTAGGTATTCGCTGTTGCAGCACTGCACTCCTGCCCAAATCTGCCTTACTCAGCTTGGGCTGCCACAACAGAATACCAAACGGTGGGTAGCTTAAACAGAAATTTATTTTCTCACAGTTCTAGAAACTAGAAGTCTAAGATAAAGGTGCCAGCATGGTTGGTTTCTGGTAAGAGTTTTCTTTTTGGCTTGTGGATGGACACTTTCTCACTGGGTCATCACATGGTATGTGTGTGGGGGTAAGGGTATTAGGGGAGAGAGAACAAGCTCTTTGGTGTCTTTTCTTACAAGGCATCAATCCATCACAAGGGATCTATCCTCTGACCTCTCTAAACTTACTTATCTCCTAGAGGACCCCTTTCCAAACATCATCACATTGGGGGCCAGGGTTTCAACATATGAATTTTGGGGAGACACAATTCAGTCTGCAACACAGCAACTCAGCATGTCCCTGACAGCTCGGGTAGCAGAACATACATTCTTTCCCCAAAAGGATGAGAGAGGAGCACAGAAGAGAAAGGGAATTAGAGAAGATTCTTTGAGTTGGTTTATTATACCAAAGGAATGCAGATTTCAGCAAGAGATTTCTCTGCTGGGGATCCTGATTATCACTTCACTGTAATAAGTTCAAGATGTAACTATGTAACACATCAAATTCTTTCAAGTAATGAAAAAAAAAAATGAACAGAACTTTTGTAAAAACATTATGGGAAAGATTCAGGATTCTTCAGAGAACTTTGAAGCAATTTTAGAAAACAGATCCAGGCTAAACTTTACTCATTGTTTTTGAAAACAGAACTCTGTGGCCCTAATAGTCACAGCTAAGGATGGGGACTGGACTGGGGAAGGAAGACTGAAATGGAATCCTGGAAAGACCAAGAGAGCACTAACTACCTGACACACACTCTTTTTTATTTCTAGACTTAAATGTTTAATGGGTTTAGAAATCATCAAAACAGCCAGATGTACTATAGCTTGAGTTTAATAGGAGGTCAACTGGTGTGAGGAGGACAAGATGAGGAGGGTAGGCTACATGATGCTGAAGGGCCTTTCCAATACTTAATCCTCTTCCTTTTCTACAAAGATGAGGCAGTGGTTTCTGGAGTGTGCTGCTTCTACATGAGGACAGTAGCCTTGTTCTTACATAACTAGAGGGAAAGCTGGTATCAGTGCCAGCTTCAAGAGCCCAGAAAAGAGAAATGAAATGATTAAACTGCCATCATTCATTCAAATGAACACAGAGAGGCCACCTAGAGCTGTAAGATTAAGGAAGAGGAACAAGCAAGGGCCTCCGGGACAAAATGGTAAAAAGAAAAAAAAAAAAAAGTCCAAAAGACTCCAGACAAAGGAAGTAGGTATCCAGTAAGTAAGCTGAAAGGAGAAATAATGCTCCTGCTGAGGAAAGGTATACCAGATTTGAGTCCCTCAGAAAAGGAAAGAGATCATTTCAGGAAGGGTCAAGAAGAAAACAGACCCACTGAGAAACCAACAACAGAAAAATCTATAACAATGGTTGGCCCTGAAAAAGATCTTTACAACTCAGAAAGATCTTGCCATTAAATCATGCTCACTGGCACAGTACCTGGCATATAGATGCACACTACATATTTGCAGAGGAAAAAACACCTTACTGAGTCCCACAACAGCCCTGAGAAGATCCTCCCAAGAATTAGTACAGTGAGATACAACAAAATATAAAAGTGCAATATAAAAAGAATAAAATCTACACTGTGGGAGATACAGGCTAGCTATGATTTAGAACAGGGGTGACCTTTAGATTTGTGAAGCCCTTGAAATCACACTCTGCTCACATTTTTTAGCAAGAGGTTTCAGGGCTTTTGATTATAATTTCAGTGTGAGTTATCAGCAATTGAGATATTATTAAATCAATTACTGTGTTGGCAAAAGATTATTGGGAATATGATGAATAGGATATATACAGAGATGTATCTCTATATATATCTAGATTACAGTTTCATGTGTATTTACATACCACTTGAATTGTTATCCTTTAGACATATGGTACATGGTAAACTACACTTCAAAGATCCAGACTACCACTGTGATTTTGTTGTTCTCTTTATATTGTATTTCCCCTCCATCCCACAAAAGCAATTTTTAGACACGTTATCTCATTCATGTTCCTAATGTTGCCTAGCAAAGTTAGGAGTACACCAAAGGCACTTAACCATTTTAGATTTTTATTTTGGTTCCTTAATAAATGTCAAAGACACTTTTATATTAAATATACTAAGACTAAACCTTTAAATAGCAGAGAATGCAAAATTTACTCTTTCAGAGAAGTTACATATTCTAATGGAAAGAACTAGACAGGAATACACCGTATCAATTCCGTGTAGATAGAGCTCAGTTCCGTGTAGATAGAGCTCACAAAAGTTTCTGACCTCAAACTCCCTAATGAAATTTCCAAGAAATAAAAACTGAAACACCGAACACTAGTGTCCTGGCCATTCGCTGAAGCTCTGGTTGCTTAATGTTTAACTTTTTAAAAAGATTTTATTTACTTGAGAGAGTGAGGGAAAGAAAGAGAGCGCACAAGCTGGGGACGGGGGCAGAAACAGGCGTCCCCCTGAGCAGGGAGCCCATTCTAGTATCCTGGGATCAAGACCTGAGGGCAGATGCTTAACTGACTGAGCCACCCAGGTGCCCTGTTGATGCTGAATTTTAAAACATTACTGCTTTTCCTTATCATGAAAACACACTTGTGAACACATTATCTGCTACTGTTACTTAACCGACTCCCCTCCTCATTAAACTAGGTGCAGAACTGAAAACCACAGAGTATACAGTGTGATGTCTTTTAAAAAATTATTTTAAGTTATTATCACTCCCCTCCCCCCCACACACAATGAAATCGAATGAGCCCTACGGGGAAGCAGGAACTACATTAGAGGAAGCAAACCAACCAACCAACCAGCCACACACTCACAAAAATAATAACCTGTACTCGAGCAATTAAACTAAAGCGCAGTCTTTGAACCGCTAAACACCCGGGGGGCACGTATAATTTTCTTCTTCCGGACGGTGGAAGAGATCAAGATGTTTTAAGAAAGGGTTGACGATAGAACTTAGGTCAATTTAGAACACCCGGAACCAAGAAAAACTATGGTGAATGCTGAAGGTCAATGCAGCAAGAGGGGCTCCGCAGAGAGCTTGCTCGGGGTGGGTACTTCGAGGACTTCAAAGGCCGGGAATGGGGGTGGGGTGGGAAGACTGGAGGAAAGAGGGCGAAGGAAGGGCGACTGGAAGGAAAAGGAGAAACGGGGAGGGGGCAGGCCGGTAGTGGGATGGAAAAGGACTCGCCGGGCGGGAGCCCGGGGGTGGGGAGGAGAAGGGGCAGGGAGCCCCGGCCCCGCCCCGGGGAGGCCCGAGCGCCCGGCCGTCCCCCTTACCAGCGGGAGCAGGAAGCCCCAGAGCAGGGCGGTCGCTGCCCTGGGCAGCGGCCGCTGCGGCCCCATCGGACTGCTGGGCGCTCGGCGGCGCGGCGCTTCTTGGCGGGCACAGGCTCCGGGTCCCGCCGCGGCGCTGCCTCCGTGGCCTGGTCGGACCGGCGCGGACGGCGCGGGGAGGTGCGGGCCGCCGCTGCTGTTGGGGCCGCCGCTGCAGAGCCGACTTCCTCTTCCGGCTCCGCCCAGAGGACGCGGAAACCCCCGCGCCAGGGCACGTGGAGGCCGTGGTTCTCGGCGCTGTGCGGTCCAGGCGCTGGCAGGGGGCCGGCTGTGGGTCTGGGCGTGTCTTGCTCTTTCCAGCTGCCTGACCTGAACTCTCCCCAGAGTCCGGACGGTGGGGGGGCCTGCCCCGCCCAGAGCAACTTTTTCAATACCCTCTTCCTCGTTAGGAGTCCCCGTGCGCCTGCTCTGTATTGCAGTACCGGCCGGGGCGTGCGGGCGGAAAATCTGCGTGCCCTGAGCCTTAATTCATCTGCCCACCGGCAGGTCCCGGTCACTCACGTATATCCCAAATACGTCCACTGGGTCCCAGACTACTGCGACCTCTGTACCCGGACGTTTCTCTCCTCCAGACTAACGTGTTTAAGACTCCGGACGGCCCATTATCCACATAGCAGTCCTGGATATACATCAGATGTTGTCACTCCCCATCACACTTAGTACAAGATCAAAACTCTACTCTGGCTGCGAAGTGTATATATATGGCCCCAGTCTTCTTCTCTGACCCCGTCTTCACTACTTTCCCACGCTTTACACCCACATGGCCACCCTTTGGTTCTTTTGAACTGGTAGTCCTCCCTCCTGGGAGGTTTTTCTTTCTCAATACCGGTTCATTGGCATTCCCTCATCAGCTTAAATGTCACTCCCCCAGAGGGAACTTCCAGACAAACCCGTCTAAAGGAGCCATCCAGTCACTTTCTTTACCACGTGGCTTATTTACTGTGTAAAGCACTTTTCACTCTACCGTTCTCTTGCTTATTTATGTGTTCATTTATCTGTGATGTCTCCTCCCACTTAATAGCAAGGAGTGTCTTTGCTTTGTTCACTGCCATATCTCTCATATCTACAATAGCTGGCGTAAAGTAGGTCCTCAAATGTTTGTTGGATTGATATTTAATTCTAAACACTGAATAGGATACTGTACCTGCCATCCCACAGCTGAGTTTATCAAGGGACACAGATGTGTGAACAAACATAGTTCAGGATGAATAGCGACTCTTTCGTTTGCACAAGATGCCGTGGGAGTGTCAAAGGAACATATAAAAGGGGTGCCAAGAAAACTTCCAACCTAAGCTGAGTCTAGAAGGGTGAGTTAATTTTAGCCAGGCAATGGGCAGGGGAAGGGGGGAGACTTCCAGGAAGAGTGAACCATTAGTGTCAAAGCCAAAGGTGACATTGGGGGAACTGCAAAACTTGGGCTTGGCTGAAGTTATGAGTGGTGAAAGATGAAGCGAGAGAGGAGGGCAGAGGCCAAATCACAAACAGATTAGGACGTCCCGCTTAGAACTTTAGGCTTCATCCAATTGTTGGTGGAAAACCGATTCATAATGAGAGCAGTGACAATTTCTGGTTTAGAAAGCTCTCTTGGTGGCAGGCGGGGTGGCAGCTGGTTTGAAACAGGGCGAGAGTGGGAGCCAGGAAATCTGTTGGACAGCTGTGGTAACCTAAGCAGGGGATAGTGAGGGCCTGAAATGAGACAGTGACAGGAGAAATGGGGAGGAGGAGATGGACTTGAAAGATTTGTACTAGAATTTGGTAACTGAAAGGACATGGGAGATAAAGGAAAGAAGGAGAGGGATGATTGCTAGGATCCTGTCCTGGACGGTTTATTGAGATGATCACCACAGGAGTTGGGGTTGGGTGGGCAGACATGCAGAGCGAAATATTTTGGACATGTTTTTGAAATTCTTGTAGGACATCTAACTCAAATGTCTGCAGGTTGATGGCTAGGTAGGTCGGTCCTAAGGTTTGTGGCACAATGAGGCCAGAACATAGGTCTCCTTCCTGTAGATCCTAGACTCTTTTTCACACTTTCTGGCTGCTGAGGGCAAGCAACTTTCCTCTTCAGTAAAATAGCTGTGTTGGACTAGATGACTTCATCTCTAAATATTCCCTCCTGCCCATAGTGGCACTTTGCCTGATGAATCTCCAGCGTGGCTCCTGAGGCTGTCCGAAGATCTCGGGTATTCCTGTCTACATTTATGCCCACTTTCCCTTCTCAATTGGAGAAAATTTTTTGCTTGCAGCCAAAGAAACTATTATAGGCTAGTTCCTTGTACAATCTCTCTTTCCCTGCTTTAGTTTTCTCAGCTGAAAGATATGGACAGTAATACCTGTGCTGCCTGCCTTGCATGATTTTTGTAAAAATTATCTGATTTGTAATGTGGGTAAAATTACTCTGAAAAATAAGTTTGTTTTTTTTTTTTTAAAGCAGGAGGAGGAGAGGGAGTGAAGGAGAAAGAAAAGACTGATAGAAGGCTATGTTGTTGCTGTCATCTGAAGTATCAGCATTATTTGTCATAATTCCCCTGCCAGATGGTATCTCTTTGGTCAAAGTCTCTATGCAGGATGAGGTGAAGGAAACTGGGAGAGTTAATTGAAGATTAAAAGATTCTTGTATAGTGATTCAACTACTGGAAAGGCTATTAACAGTTATTTGGAAATACATGAATTTCCCTGCAAATATTAGGTATGACAAAGAGTACCAGCATAAGTTTAAGTCAATATTTTTCTTCCACAAATAAACTATGTATAAAAATCCAGTTACAGGGGTGCCTGGGTGGCTCAATCATTAAGCATCTGCCTTTGGCTCAGGCCATGATCCTAGGGTCCTGGGATCAAGCCCTGCATCAAGCTCCCTGTTCAGTGGGAAGCCTGCTTCTCCCTCTTCCATTCCCCCTGCTTGTGTTTCCTCTCTCGTTGTGTCTCTGTCAAATAAATAAATAAAATCTTAAAAAAAATTTTATTACAGGGGCACCTGGGTGGCTCAGTTGGTTGGGCATCTGACTTCCGCTCAGGTCATGATTCTGGGGTCCTGGGATCCAGCTCTGCGTTGGGCTCCTTGCTCTGCAAGGAGCCTCTTTCTCCCTTCCCTCCCCACTTGTGCTCTCTCTCTCTCTAAAATTAACAAATGATCCAATTACAGAAAGCAAGTATAATTAAAGATCATTTTAACTTCTAAATATACTTACTAAAAGGAATTTTTTTCTGATGATAAAAGACAGAATGTGTAGGTTGTCGGAACCTATGTTTTCTTCTAAGTGTTTTGTAGTTTGTGGTCTATGTTTTAAGTCTTTAGAGCATTTTGACTTGATTTTTGTGATCACTCTCTTAATGGGAATAACGATTACCACCTCGGTCTCAGTAATTATCTTGTCCACAGATTAAAAAGCTGCTTAGAGTTTCCTGCTATTGCTTTTCTGTAAAGACTACCTGGCTTTGGTTAAATGCTTTCCTCCTCTAATACCTGTTTATGAGGCATTTCTCCTTGAGAGAATATGTGACTTAAATGGTTTCTGGTTCACAAGAGGTGACTAGGACCAGAGAGGTGAGCCAACAGCTATGGTTTCATCACTAGGTCTTCTGTTCACCTGTTCACATTTTTTATTTCTGTTATTGACAGAATCCCTTCCCATTGGAGTTATGTCAATTAGTCAAATATATTTGCCACTTCCTACATAAGAGGTGAACTGAAATTTAACTTGAATCTTAGGGAGTGCAGAAGAGTAATGAGTAGTTGAAAATATTGAGAGAAAAAATTTCCTAAAGCTCACAGTTGTGGAGCAGCATGTGACCCAAGGTGATAGACCAAAATCCAAGCTCTGGTCACTTCTCTTAGGAAATCTTGTAAATTGGAAACAATGGAAATTCCTCGTCGTCCTCCTCCTCCTCTTCCTTCTTCTTCTTGTTCTTTTTAAAAAGATTTATTTATTTGAAAGAGAGAGAGTGCACGCACAGCGGGGAGGGGCAGAGGGAGAGAGAGTCTGAAGCCCACCCTGCACTGAGCAGGGAGCCCAATGGAGCCATGGGGCTCCATTTCACGATCCTGAGATCAGGGCCCTGAGATCATGACCTGAGTTGAAACCAAGAATTGGATGCTTAACCGACTGCACCACCTAGGCTCCCCAACAAGGAACTTCTTGAGTGCAACATCATGCAAAATTTAATAATAATGTCTTATAAGCTATTATTATTTTAAAGCTCACATTTATTGTTTTTTGCATACATTATCTAATTCATTTGAAGCAATTTTATGAGATAACTTATTACTTTCATTTTGCAGATGAAGAAGTATAGAGGTCAAATTACTCATATGAAATCTTCCACAAGATATGGAGCAGGAATTTAAACCCAATGAGATAGGATTCTGGAAAGACAGAGCTGTAGGGAGCATCTGTAAATTGGATTCCTCTTTGTATCACTATAGGTGCTCAATAAATGTTTGCTTAATTAAGAACTTTTGCCAATAATTAAGAAGCCTGTGTTGCTGTTTTGAATATTTTTAGGTTCAACTAAATTACTTCTGAAGTGTCTTCTAAAGCTTAAACAGAACTAGATTTTGAGGAACCATTGGAACTAGTTTTTTTAAAAAGTCAGTTCTTTTATTTTTAAAAAATTTTAAAGATTTATTTATTTATTTGAAAGAGAGAGGAGAAAAAGAGAGAGGTGGGAGGAGAGGGAGAGAGAAAATCTCAAGCAAACTCCCTGCATGCCTGACATGGTGTTTGACCCCAAGGTCATGACCTGAGCCAAAACCAAGAGAAGCTCAACCGAGTGAGCCACCCAGATGCCCCCAGTTCTTTTATTTTGATTTGCTTAGAAAAATCTGAAAGTCTCATTGGGAATAAGGATGAAGAAATTTAAGTAGCAGAGTCAATATTAAGATGATTCTTTTGGGCCATAAGATTATTAAACCCAGAAATACATGTATTTTAAAGTAATGTAACTTTTTGAACAGCTTAAATGTACCAAACTAGTGCCTGATAATAGTAGATTTTTTCCTTCCAGGTTATATTTTACACTAAAAATGAATAAAGATAACTTGATATGTATGTATGATAACATTATAGGTAGAATACTTATAAATTCTTTGAATGAATAAATTGTTTTATAAAAAAATTTCTGAGAGCAAATGTATTGTAGCTACAGTTATATTGTTCCTGGTGTTGGGGCATAACAAGAGGTGCTATTGTCTATATAAATCAGTGTGACTTTGAAGCAGTGGTTGATTTTTAGATGTTGCTGGGAATGGCAAAGCGTAGACCATATCCAAACTTCCCAGGCAGAGCAGATTGAAATCACATGTTACTAAAATCCCCTCCTGGCTTCAGATGAATTAACTGACGTGGTTTTCTAGCTTGGGCACTACAGTATTATCTCTTGGCATGTTGAGACTGCTCTAGGCTTTTAAAACAGAGTCGCTTTATTACAGGAGCTTCCAGATGAATAAACTATCACCTACAGCAAGTAAATGCAGTCAGATCTTGCCACACAAGGACATTTGCAAGCTTCTAAGGTGTCATTCATTATACAACAGAATAGTTTCCACATGACCTTTCTGGCTCTATTTTGCTATGAATCTATGAACTATTAGCTACTCAGGGGGACAGACTCAGGACTTCTGACTAACAGTATAATTCAGGAAATTATATTGATCCCCTATTATGTACCAGGTGAATAAGGACAATTTACATTTGTTAACCACTGCTTTGCTTTCCCCAGTTCAATGCTGACAACAATTAATACAAATAAATTAATATCTTAAGTCAACATTTTATGAACTGTCTGATTTGGCAGGAATGTTACATTCATAACAATGTGTAGGCTGATCCCCAAGAATTCTTTGCCAAAAATATAAAGCATATAATTATGTTTTCTCATTAACAAAACCTTGACAGTATTAGGCTTTCGCCTTCTTTTCCATGTTTTTCATTAACCTACACCTGTCATTCTGTGTCAGGTGTACATGCAGTAGATCGCGGTGATAGGGCCACATGACATCGTGAGCCCAGTCTAGGCATTAGTGTGCGACCCAGTCAGTAACTACAGCTGGTCATTTCCAGCCACTCAGATCAGCTGACATGGGAATACCAATTTAAATGAGGCTGGTGACCCACTGTCACGAGATAAGAGACTTTAAGGTCATGGGTTAAAAATTCAATAATGAAAGAGAAGAGCACAGGAAATAGAGAAGAGCGAGAGAGGTATTTTACAATTTACAAAGATAAAAGAGCACTATATGTTCCTTAACTTTTTCTGGAATTATACTATACTCACAGGAAAGTGCACATATTGTAAACGTTCACTGTGATGAGCTTTCACAACTCCACATGTCTGTGTACCCAGAAAGTGATCAGAAACTAGCATTATAGTTTCTCCAAAGTCCCTATTGTATTTCTTACTAGCTACTATTTGCTCCCAAGAGTAACTATATACTGACTTCTGTTTCCCCCCAGCGTTATTAAGATGTAACTGACATATAACATTGTGTAAATTTAAGGTCTACAAAATGATGATGCAATATACATATATATTGTGAAATGATTGCCACAATTTAAGGTCAGTTAACACATACATTACGTCATATAGTTACCTCTTATGTGTGTGTGTGCTGAGAACTATTCAGATTTACTCTCTGAGCAGCTTTCATGTATAAAGAACAGTGTTGCTAACTATGGTCACCATACTGTACATTTGATCCCTAGAACTTAGACATTTTATAAATGGAAGTTTGTGCCTTTGACTCACATCTCCCCATTTCCTCCATCTCCCAGCTCCTGGCAACTACCATCTACAGTTTCTGAGAGTTCAGCTTTTTAGGTTCTGTATGTAAATGACTTCATATAGTATTTATCTTTCTCTGACTTGTATTCACTTAGCACGATGTTCTCAAGTTTCATCCATGTTCTCCATGCTAAGATCTCCTTTTTTGTGGTTGAAAAATATTTCGTGTGTATCGGTGTATATATACACACACACACATTTTCTTTATCCATTCATTTATTGACAGGTACTTAGGTTGTCTTCATGTCTTGGCTATTGTGAATAGTGCTGCACTGGACATGGAGTGCTGATAGCTCTTCAAGTTAGTGATTCACTTCCCTCAGTTATATGCCCAGAAGTGGGATCGTTGTTTTCTACAGTGGCTGCAGCAATTTACCTTTCCACCAAGAGTACACAAAAGTTCCATTTTCTCCACATCCTTGCCAACACTTATCTCTAGTTTTGTTTTGTTTTGTTTTGTTTTTTAAAGTTTATTTATTTATTTATTTATTTGACAGACAGAAAGAGCGAGAGAGTGAGAGAGCACAAGCAGGGGAACAGCAGGCGGAGGGAGAAGCAGGCGTGCCACCCAGCAAGGAGCCTGATCTGATGCAGGACTCCATCCTAGGACTTGGGATCATGACTTGGGATCTGAGCTGAAGGCAGACGTTTGACTGACTGAGCCACCCAGTTATCCCTTTTGTCTTTTTGATAATATCCATTCTAGCAGGAGTGAGGTAGTATTTTGTTGTGGTTTTGATTTGCATTTCTTTGATGACTGGTGATGTTGAGCACCTTTTCATGTGTGTGTTAGGGTTGCTTTCTGACTTCTATCACCACATATTTCATCTCTTCTTAAAGTTTGCATAATTTGTAATCATAAAACTTGTGCTCTTTTGTGCCTTGCTTTTCTTTCAACATTACATTTGTGAAATTCATCCATCTTGTTGTATACGGTTGTGGATCACTTGATTCAATTGCTGTATTCCATTTAATGAATATACTACAATTTATTATCCATTCTCTGCTTATGAGCATTTGGATAATCCTCTACTTTTCATTAATTCAAAAAGGAAAAGCATGAGTTTTAAATAATGAAAAACTTGACCTGAACTTGTTCCTCCAATTTTGGGTCTTGTCATTTCCCTAATCTCACTGAAAGTTACAGTCAGTCCTGGGCTTTGCACATTCTGGAATATCTGTATTTGCCACCACCTATGCCTTAACCTGGATAATACCCACTCCTCCTTTGGGCCTCAGTTCGGATGCCACTTCTTCCAGAAAGCAACTCCCTTCTCCTAAACCGCTAGTATAGGTTATCTTTCTGCATTGCCCATTTACTTGCATGTGTCCTCAGAAGACTGTGGGCAAAGGATGTGTCTTACTGTGTATACAATCCCCACTGTGAACAGAGGTTTGGTTGAATATATTTATTTTTTTTAACAAACCAATAATTAATTAATCCATGATAGACATGTATCATTTTAAGACCTGGTGAACTTTTACAGACACAGGATACAATCCGGTCATTATACAATTTTTCCTCAATTTTAATAAATACAGAAATTGAATGTTACCATTTATCTTTTAAAATATTTTACTCATTTCTTTTAGAGAGAGAGAGAGAGATCACGAGCAGTGGGGAGAGGGAGAAGCAGACTCCCTGCTGAATGGAGAGCCCAGCGGGGACTCAATCCCAGGACCTGAGCTGATCATGACCTAAGCTGAAGGCAGATGTTTAGCTGACTGAACCACCCAGGCACCCCAGAAAATGTTTCTTTTTCAACATCATTCTTGAAACATAGTATCTTGCTGTTTCAGTGAGATTTTATATTTGTTGGATTAGATAAGTGGGACCATTGTGAGGCCAGGTTCAAAATATGTCTGCAGTGTGCCCCCCATCTCCAAGTCCTCTGGGAGGAGAGGAAAAAACAGCTGTGCTAATGGATCTCAGGGGTTTCCCCACCTGAGTCTATCTACCTTTGTTTGGATGATAGGCTGGTTTCTCCATCTTCTTTGACCCAAGTCTGCTCTTCAGGTTTGGAGGGACTAACCTGAGTAGGAATAGGGATATGAACTGGACTAAGTTGATGTAAGAAGCACTTAGTATATTAGTTTAAAAAATAAATTCTCTGTTGCCATCCCAGATCCTCTTAGTCAGAATGCCCAGGGAAGAGGATTTTCTAGGTTTTAGCCTGGCTAAGTTTTATGAGTCCCAAGTGATTGTTATCAAGAGCAAAGTGTGGGAAAGACTACTGGGAAATTTGAAGTGTTTTAGGAGCTTGAGCTACAGCTGATGGCATGCTGGAGTTTTACTGAATTGCAGCTGATTGTATAGATCTCTTTCCAGATCTATTTCTTTTTAAAGATTTTATTTATTTATTTGACAGAGAGCACAAGTAGGCAGAGAGGCAGGCAGAGAGGCAGAGGGAGAAGCAGGCTCCCTGCCGAGCAAGGAGCCCAATGTTGGACTCGATCCCAGGACCCTGGGATCATGACCTGAGCCAAAGGCAGCCGCTTAACCAACTGAGCCACTCAGGCGTCCCACCAGATCTATGTTTGATAACTTCTTGCTTGTAGCTTGAAATTTGTCATAGTAGGAAAATTTATACCACAAAAATTGGCAATTGCTACAAATCAAGGCATTCCTCATCCCCCAAAGAGCTGGTTGTTAGAAATTTTGAGCACATCACTGACTACAGAAGTGAACCAAACAAATGAAAATCTTTGCCTTCATGGAGCTCACACTCCAACTGAGAAGAAAGACAAGAGAATTAAGTGAATTATGTTAGAAGTTTGTCAGAAAGGGATAAACACTAAAGAGACAAAATTGGGCAAAGAGAAGAAGTGTGCATTGTGGGGGTTGGTGAGCATTGCAGTTCTTCATAAAGTGGTCAGGAAAGGTCTCATTGAGGACATAATATTTTTGAGCATTAATTTTACTTTTTTTTTTTTTTTAAGATTTTATTTATTTATTTGTCAGAGAGAGAGAGAGAGCACAGGCAGGCAGAGGCAGAGGGAGAAGCACGCCCCCCGCCAAGCAAGGAGCCCGATGTGGGACTCGATCCCAGGACGCTGGGATCACGACCTGAGCCGAAGGCAGCTGTTTAACCAACTGAGCCACCCAGGCGTCCCCGAGCATTAATTTTAAAGAGAGGAGGGAGTAACCCATGCAGGTAGCTAAGAGAAGAATGGTCTATGTAGAGAAGAGTAAGCACAAAGGTCCTGAGTCAGGAATGTTGTAATCGAGGAAGAAGAATAG
>RCUC01145108.1:0-42081 GCA_003697995.1 Taxidea taxus jeffersonii
GAGCCCCGAATCGGGCTCCCTGCTCTGCGGGAAGCCTGCTTCTTCTCCTCCCACTCCCCCTGCTTGTGTTCCCTTTCTTGCTGTGTCTCTCTCTCTGTCAAATAAATAAATAAAATCTTAAAAAAAAAAGAAAGAAAGAAAGTGATAGATCTTAGCCAGAAAATAGACTTTCTGGATAAATTGGAGTAGGATGTTGACTCAAGCACTGGCTTGGATTTATGACACAAATAACTCCACCTACACCCCTTATGAAAAGGAAGAGAAAACAATCAATCAGTAAAACTGTTTTGGTGATGACTTCAGTGTTCGGGCAGAGTAGTAATTGCTCATCAAGTGACAGGTAAAACCTCTGTGAAAGTTGAAAAAGCAATTTAGTTGAATTGCAAGAATTTGCCCAGGAAAGAGGTGATTTGGGGAAATTCGATGTGCATACCTTTTAAAAAGCCTTTCAAGTCCTGCGTTTATAGAATCATCAAGGGTCTAAAGAGGTAGGAATTTTTTTGTTTCATTTCTTTCAGTGTTTTATTATTTTATTTTATGGAGGAAAGTTTACTTGTGAGTGTCCTGAAGGTTAAGAGGTATTTTGTTTGTATTTAGCATTTATTTCCTTTTGGACTTGGTCTTACCCATCTCTCACATTCAGCCCAGGGCTGGTCACAAAAGATGCACTTTAGTACGATTTAAAGGAATAGGTGAAGTATTTTAGTGACCCGATTTTACTTTTCCTTTCAGAGCCTGTGTAGAGAAGTAAAGACTCTGAAAGAGTTTCAGCCCAAAATGTCACAGGATAATGATAGAAACAGATTGCCCTTTACAAAGCACCTTTATATATTTTATCTCATTAATCACCGACGACATTCCATTTTTCAGATGAGGAAACTGAGATTCAGAGCGGGTAGGCAAGTTGCTGGCATTTTCACTGCTGATTTGTCAAGCCTCACCTAGCCCAGCACCAGAGACTACAAACTCTCTGTTGTCTTTCTGAGCCACATTTGGCCTACAGGGAGGTACATGGCCTGGGTTGAGCTATATACCCTGCCCTCGGCCCACTGGACCTCTGAGCACCCTGTCATCTAAGGCATGTGGGCGAGGCAGCCCTTCCCTACTGGAAATGTCCCCACGTGGAGCCCAAGCATCTGGCATAAGCTAGAAGGCGGCCAGAACACTCGGCGGCCACAGCCCGCACGTCACAGCACATGCTTGGGGCCCGCTTTCTGCCAGAGGCCCCTCTGCTGGCTGGCACTGGCGCCACCTTGCCCTGCTCAGACTCCAGGGAGCGCGCGTCCACCCCGGAGCCAGCCTTGCGCCCCGGCTATTCTCCCTGCGCCCGCGCCCCAGGTGCCCACCGCACTCGCGCTCCCCGTCGGCGCCTGGGGACCCCAGCTCCCCTGCGGCGACAACCCGGCGTCTCCTGGCCGCCTAGAGCCACTGGGGCGGGGGCGGTGGCCGCAGGTCCCCCACACCCCAGGGGCGGAGCGAGGCGCCGAGACGTCAGGGCGGAGGACCAGCGCGGGGCGGGTGCGCCCTCCCGGCGGCTGCCCGTGGCCCACGTCCCCGACTGGCGCGGCCGGCCGCGGCCGGGAGCCGCAGTTAGCAGCCGCGCTGGGGCGCATCCAGGCGGCTGGGCGGCGGGGGCCGGAGGCTGAGCCGGGGCGAGCCAGCCGTGCGCACAGCTCTACACGCCACCCCTCCACCCCAAGCGGACCCCGGCCACCCCTCGGCTCTCCCCTGGGCTCCTAGCGCAGCCCCCCGGGGTGCCCATCTATTTCCTTGGGTTGACTACAGCGTGTGTTTTGTTTTTCTTTCTTTTTTCCCCTCCCCGTGTGCCCTTCTCCAGGATGGCAGAGGCGGAGTTGCACAAGGAAAGGCTGCAAGCCATAGCAGTAAGTCCACTTTCATTTTATTTTCTTGCTCTATTGTCTGGGATGGAAAGGGACCCCGAGTGTTTTGGGGCCATCGACATTCCAGCACAGTAGCCGCAGGGCATGTGTTTGGGGGATAAAAGTCTGTCAAGGCTGGGCTATGCTGCTTTTTCTTTTATACGTCTGTGGATAGAAACCCCCAGGGCGCGCTTTGGGCTGGGGATTTGAATGTGGAAGACTGGCTTAGAAATAAGATGCTTGCTATTGGGCTTTGGGAAAAGACCAGACGCATGGGGTTGGGGGTGGGGCGATTCCTGGAATATCAAGTAGGACCCAGTGATCAGTCCTACTCTGACTGCATACACTGGAGAACCGAGAAAACGGCGACCAGAACAGTGGCTGCTACCCTTCCTGAGGAAGCTGTTCTGGTCTCCTAAGTGGGAAACCAGCAGTCAGCCCCTAGGCCAGCCTCGCAGTAAAACCCCCTCCCTGAAACCCGGGGTGTTCATTTTCCCTCTTCTCTTTGATATTGACAAGGACATTGGCACAAGCCTCCATCCTGGAGGTGGTCTGGGAACTTCTTAGAGCGTCTGGGTCCTGGACATAATATTCCAAGAGAGCATCCTTCTTCCCCGGGGGGTGGACAATCTGAAACCCATTTTCAGCATATGAAGGAGCAACCAGTTTTGGCAAAGTTCACATGCACTTTCGGAAAAGTGTACCCTTGTGCATCTCGAGTGAAAAAGAGAACTTTCTGGGACTGTGTAGATTTGAGCAATCTTGCCCCAGTGTTGCCAACAATCCGCAGATGTGGTATTTTTACTGGAGCCACCGCAGCTGGATTATATATCTCCTTTGCAGATGAGGGAATGATTACTGCTGCTGTATGAAATATTAACAATTAAAAGAGGTCTGTTCACATATTGGCGTAAAAGAATCTCCAGACGTTCTTCTACCTAAGTACCTTTATTATTATTATTATTATTATTATTTTCCAAGAGTTCTTTGGAAACACATATAAATCTGTCAGAGAAATCGTGTGTAATGTTTTGGAATCGAAGTATATTAAAGTGTTCTCAAAATCCTTTGGACAGCTTCTTCATGGGGAAAATGCACACAGGCCCTTCTTTTCTGAAAGAATCGTTTGATACGGTTCCCAGGGCACTGGGACCATCTTTACCAACATCTTCAAATTTTAAATGTCTTGGAGACTTGACCACTGAGGTGAGAGGGACATTTGTTGGCAGTGTTGAAATGCTATGGTTTTTTTGGGGTTTTGGGGTTTGTTTTGTTTTTTTTTGGTTTTTTTTTTTTTGGTCTATTGGGCAGTCTTTGAACTTCGTCCTTCAGAACTCAGGAAGGCTGTTTTGTTGTTGTTTTTGTTGTTGTTGTTTTTCTCTTTTCCCTTCCCCTCTGTGCATGTGTAGTTGGATGGTTAATGAAGCTGTCTTACAGTTTCTAAAGCTAGTGGCAAGGCAGTGTGGCCAGTGTGTCATGTCAAACTTGATAAGAATGGAGATATTCACTTACTCGTGCCATGTAGCTGCTGGGTGTTTTATGTAAACTGAATAATGGGCGGCTTTAACCACCCCGAAGTGGCCGCTCCAGAGGAGGTTCAGTGGCTCCTAGCCTGTGTGAGGGTTTCCAACAGTTGTCACATTTTCTGCCTTTGCATGAGCAGCTTTCCTGGATGCCTGAGGAACAGCTGAGCCTTATGAAAGAACTTGCTCTCTGAACCGGGAGTCAGTAGCAGCTAACGCTGGGACCACCCCTTTCCAAAGGGGCTTGGGTGATCCCGGCAGGGGCCCAGTGGATTTTCAAGAAAGACTGAGCCAGTCTTTTGGAAATCTCTTGAGTGTAAGACAGGTTTAAAGACAAATACGTGTGCCTGTTCAGTTGCGGAATTGAGTTCGTCCTGGACCCAGGAAGATGTTGATGATTCTCGTGAATGTATCAGCTTCAATTAACACACGTGTTGTTATTGGTTTGGATGCACTAACGGTGTGTGTGTGTGCATGTGTGTGCATGTGTGAGTGTGTGTGAGGGAGAGAGGGAGAGACTTAAGAAATGAGAGAGGTCAGCGGGTCTTGGCGACCGTATCAGTAAATAGTTCTATGCTATGCCTTGGCCTAGGGCACACTCTCCAAATTTGGCAAATGCTCCCTCTCTTTCACCTTCCTATAGTTCTCAGGGGACCATCAGGAGGAAGGTCCCAAGCCTTCCTCTAGAGCCTAGCACTCCTGCAGTAAGTCTGGAAATGAGAAAGAGGACGAGCACAAGTCTTTACTTCTTCACCAGGGTGGGCTCCTCCCTAAGCGGCGGAACAGAGCGACAAGGATTCTAGGCTGAGGGGTCGTGAGCAATCTTTAGTCTGGACTGCTGTTCCTTCATCTGTACAGTGAGCTCATGCATTCTACCTCATGGGCTTCTTGCAAGGTTTAGCTCTGATAAAGTACCTGGCACGTGGTTGTCATTAGATGGATTTGAGGCAGAGCCCCCGAGCCCCTGAGCCCCCAGTTCCCATCTACAGCATCGTGGTGTCCCCTAAGACTGCGAGACAGCACCTCTGAAGCACAGAGCCTGAATAGCTTTTTACATTTTCCCCTTTTCATTCTACAAAGGCCAGGGCTGTGTCCCGCATCAGTTCCTCCCGCTGTTTCAGACACGGGTCTGTCACCTGAGAATTCATCCACCCATTTGTTCCCCAGGTACTCATGGCATGCCTTCCCTGGGGAGGTACTATCAACCAAAAAGTCAGTGTCCCCACGTTTAGTCCTTCAGAGGAAAGATATTACCCTTTACATACTTAACGTCCCGAGAGGACAGATGTCCTGTGACCCATTTGCCACATGGTCATCTGGGATTCCTCCCCCACCCCCGCTGGAATGAAATACTCAGAAACTGTGGTACTTTAAATGGAATCTTCCAGTTGAATCCAGAGCCTGATCAATGAGAAAAGATGGATCTCTCATCCTACCTCTTGCAAAAGAAGAGCAAGTCCATCTTTGACAACTTTTTCTCCTCCCAGTGTCTCCTTCCACCTGTAGGGACATTCCAAAGTGGTAATATCAGGAGATAGCGGAATGCTTCTGCAGCAGAATGAATGCAAATAATAATTCCGGGGAGTAATAATACAATTGTCATTTACTTATTTATTTATTTTTAAAGATTTTGTTTATTTGACAGACAGAGATCCCAAGTAGGCAGAGAGGCAGGCAGAGAGGGAGGGGGGAAGCAGGCTCCCTGCTGAGCAGAGAGCCTGATGTGGGGCTCAATCCCAGGACCCCGGGATCATGACCTGAGCTGAAGGCAGAGGCTTTAACCCATTGAGCCATCCAGACGCCCCACAATTGCCATTTATTGAACATCATCTATTCAGCAAGGTGTGATCGGCTTTTTTTTTTTAACCTTAAGTTTTTAATAATCTAAAGGAGAAACACAAACAATTACTGTGCAGTGCCAGGAGTACTTATGCAAATCAGCACTCACGTGGAGCAGGTACACCAACCTCTAGGAGGTGTAGAACATTCCCCAGAGAGGAGGCATTGGAGCAAGTCCTGAAGACTGGGTCAAATCACATATAACATAATAATCTTCCTAATTTTTTAAAAAGATTTTATTTATTTATCTGACCTACAGAGATCACAAGTAGGCAGAGAGACCCACAGAGAGAGAGGAAGGGAAGCAGGCTCCCCGCTGAGCAGAGAGCTCGATGCAGGGCTCAATCCCAGGACCCTGAGATCATGACCTGAGCCGAAGGCAGAGGCTTTAACCCACTGAGCCACCCAGGCACCCCAATAATCTTCTTAATTAACAGAAGGCATTTATTTGTTTCTTGTTAGTTTATTACTTATTTGGAACACTTAATATGAGAAAGGAGCTAAAGGCACAAACTCAATAATAAGACTAAGGGCATTTCAAGACACATTATGTCATTTAATACTAACAAACTGATGAGGCAGGAAATGCTGTATTATCCGCATTTTGTAGAGAAAGGGCCCAACATGAACAGATAGTGTCAAAGCCAGGATTTGAACCCACACTTCAGAGCACTGGAGCCCCTGTATTGACTACTGTACCAAATTGCTATTCCCAAGGTGGTGGCAGCTTCTGCTTTTCCTGGGGGCACACTGTGCAGGTGGTTCCAACAGCCCCACTGGGAGCCAACGAAGGAGAAGCAGACTGATTCAGTAGCACTGGGAAAGGCCAAGACAAACCAGGAGGCCCATATCCTTTTGAGAGTCTTCCAAGCTGGGTTTCAGTGCATGGAAATATCTGATGTACTTTCTAACTGAATGAGTAACACCCTCTTGGGAAAGAAGCTACAGAGTCTCAGTGGAAATCAGCCTGAGGAGAGGAAGTTATGTCTATACATCCTTGAGGAAGACAGTCTTCCTTGGGTATGTGGGAAGATAAGTACATGTTGCAGAGGTCAGCATGTGCAAAAGCCCACAGAGCCTTGTGGACGAGGTCTTGGCCTCTCCCAGGGACCAGCATGAGCATGGTCACAAATATGGAAGGTCAACCCAACCTACACATGCTTTTTAGAGAATTTTGTCATTTAATGAGAACCCACTCTGTGGAATAATGAAAACGATCTTTTGCATCTGTATGTTGATTTACAATGTACAGACGCCTGCGTAGGTTACCTTAATTCTCAGCTGTGTGGGGCATTATCTTCACTTTACAAGTGAGGATACAGAGATATCCAAGCTCACCCAGAGAGATGTGGAAGAGTTGTATTAAGTCCAGTCTCTCCTGACTCCTGATCCCTTGTGTTAGTGACACATCTGGTTTGGAAGGGGTACTCTGATCAGAGTGGAAGCTGCCACAAGGGTCCTCCTGAGCTAGAGTCCTGGGGCCAGGAGGAGAGGGATGAGCTTGTCGGTGTGTGGGCCTGGAAGTGCCTCCGCGAAGTCTGCCCTTCTGGGGATCTCACTTTGGGCTCCCTGTCCCTGTCTTGAAACTCTCACACAGTTAATGGGTCTGTGGCTCCCACCTGATCCCATTCTCTGTCCTTAAAAGGCCTGGATGTAGGTGGGTGGCTTAGGTCGGCTCAGTGTGCACTTGCAGAGAAACACTTTTGGCATTTCCCTCGATTCACATCTCAATGCCTCTTCTTGCCTTGAGACGATAAGGCCTTGAATACCACCTGGGTTACGGTGTGGGACCAGGGGCCAGGGTGCCAATCAGCCTGCATTTGATCCAGGTCGCTTAGGTTGCTCTGCATAGCCTGGGCAGAAGCCTGGCTGCCATTTACACGTGATGCAGCCCAATCCAACTTCCCAAGTCAGGGACCCCCTCAGAGCATTTAGAGACCCAAACCCCAAACCCTTCAGTAAAAACAACAATAACGACAACAACAAACCAAAACAAAACAAAAACCTTGGTTCTTGCAGGGACCATCTCCATACAGGTCCCTTGTACATGTGCAAGGGCATACACCCACCTCTCTGGCCCCTTGTCTGGACCTCTGAGTATTTCAGGCTTTAGCCTCTTGGGACAAAGAGCCGCTGCCCTGGCAAGAGCCCTGAGAAAGAATAGCAGTCATCATTAAAAAGTCATCATTAAAAAAGCCAAGCAGCGGGGCTGTGGGTTATGATTTGTCAGTATTTAAGGGAAACCAGGGCTCAGTACTGGTGCTTCTGTATTTCTTCTGGGCTGCCCAGCACTTTTGGGACCCCTGCTGTTGGCTGATTGAACTACGCGCATTTCATCACTGATCCCTTTTGGGAATGTTGTTCAGTTCGATTGACGATAATCATTATGTGGTGTGACATCCGTCATCAGGTGGCGTGACATTGATGGAGACAGCAAATGGGCTCTGATGCATAGAGACAGTGGTCCCCCGGGCTGGTAGCGCCTCACACGGTCTGACAAGTTACAAGCAAGGCTTCTGGTGTCCGAAAGCCTTGGCTCGAGTCCTGGCTTTTCTCTTAGTATCTCTATGACCTCACTGTCCCTCGTTTTCCTCATCAGTAAGATGGAGATAATGATAATACCTATCTCATGGAATTGTTGTGAAGGTTATTTGAGAAATTTCATGGGACATGCTCAGAGCAAGGACTCAGAAAGCATTCCGCCAAAGCTCTTTAGTTCCAAGTGAATCATTGAATCATAGCTCATGGATCTTTAAACAGAAAATGGACACTAAGAATGGAAGATGAGTTCTCTTAACTTCAACATTTTTGTCAAACTGGGAAATTCAGATGAACAGAGTAGGTATTGAGCATTTCCAGTGCAGAAGGATACTACTAACAATGAAAAGGATTGTTTATGGTGGATAGGAGTTGCAAATTTAAAGGCTCCAGGGGCCAACATGTAACATGGAGGCTGGGGGCGGGGGGTGGGCAGCAGTGAGGACCTGGAGAGCAGACACCACTCTTCCGTTAGGATCCAGTGAATTTATACCACGTGAGAATGCGAGTGAGTTCTATGTTGTTACGTCCATTCATCTTCTAGAGAAGTAGGGAAATCTGCTTTTTAAAAATGTGAGATCTCCCATTTAAGAAAGAACTAGTTTCCAAACTTTTAAAAAAATTTGTGGATACAACAAAATTCCTTTGGGTCAACAGGTCAACCTTTTATGACCTCCAGATGTAGGTAGAGCTTTGAACTTTACGATGTGCTTTTCTTACGCATGGACTTATTTGGGTTTTGTAAGGATACTGTGAAGTAGTATGTCCAGCACCACCTAGGTGTTTCATAATGTTACAAAATCAGGGTGTATTTTCACCAGGGTTTTGTGAGTTTGGTGTCCAAATGTTTGGATTGTTGGAAAAAACAGTGCACATTTGCTATATCTTTTGACATTAAGTGAGCTTTTGGTAATCACTAACTTTTTTGCAACCCAGAATATTCACATCTGGTGGGTGATTGCTCTCTCAAAATCAACAGAAAAATTTTAGACAATCAGTATCTTGAGGTGGGAAATTCCTGTTCTAGAAGAATCTTTAGGAACAAGGTATACATATCTGAGCCCCTCACATAAATCACCCAGGTTGTTTATCTGATATCGATTTATTACCAGCCTCACATAATAAATAACCTAGGGAGACCCAGCAGGGCTTAGGACTTCTAGTAATAGCGACAACTGCCATTGGACACGGACATTTTGCCAGGTAAGGTGTAGAACGGTGATTCTCAAACCTTAATGCGTTAAGATCCCCTGAGAGCTTGCTAGGCCCCCCTCGCAGCGTGTTTGATTCTGTAGGTCTGGGGTGGGGCCTGAGAACTTGCATTTCTAACAAGTTCCCAGGAGATGCTGTTCCCAGCTGCAGCTGCTGTTCTGGGGAACGCAAGTGGAGCACACCTGGCAAAGGGACAGAAGATGAATGGTCAAGAAAGATGGTGGCCTGGGTCTTGATCCGTGCCACATGCCCATTGTGACATGTCCAGGAGTTTGTGTGCTGTGGATATCTTCAAGAGGCAAAGTAGAATAAAAGACCAGTTCAGTCATGATCAGCGGGAGCCTGAACAAAGCTCAGTTTGAAAGTGATCCAGCGTGTTCTACTCTTGTCAAGTGGCTGATCAAGATGAGTTCTCTGTTTGGGTAGTTGCTTTAACTGATTTAAATATAGTGAAATTTCTATCTGTTGGCCACACCTGTTCGAAGGGTATGCTTGGGATTGGCTGATTAAAACCACGGGCCACCAAATTCCTGTAGGGGATACTTCAGTGAGACAAGATGTCATGCAGTGCGGTCGATAGCCAGCCGTACAGTGGGAGGCCACTGAGAGGTGCATGATACCTCTTACAGTGCTCTAGATGGAGAGGTCCCATAGCAGATCAGGCCATCAGGCCTGGTGGCAGCCCCTCCCACCCCCCACGCCTGGTTCGTGATGCAGCTGCTTCTCACGTGGGCAACTCTAGTGGGCTGCCAGGACAAGCCGTCACTGAGACTCACTTACTCGATGATGGTTAATGATTCTCCTAAGCCAGTCTGCATGCACACAGGCATAGCTTGTCACTGGGCTATCAAAGAGGAGTTTATTCTCGCAAAGCTGTTGTGGAGGCTTCCCTCATCCTTACTTGAAGCATCCATCTTCTGAACCAACCCTTCACGTGCAGAAGGATCCAGCCTCAACCAGACTCTTCTCTGTCCTGAAGCACAACTCACAGAGGCCACCCCCGTACAGGACAAGGCCGAAGAGAACATGGATAGGATTGTGGGTGATAGCCACCCAGCACGGGATCCTTTGCCGAGGAATGTTTGCACATGAGTGCTGTGGGTTTGAGAGAATACTGCACAGCTGAGACCTATTTCTGACAGGAAATGCCAGCAGAAGCAGAGGTTTGTGTGAGGTGGTGTGCTTTGGAGCTACATGGCCCTGGGTTAATTCTTATGTCAGTTTTTTCCCTTCGTTTCTTGTTGGATTAAAATCTTCAAAAGGAGATTATTATATTCACGAGAGAGCGAGAGAGACAGAGAAAGACAGCCTAGAGCCTATTTACATAATGCCTGAACATATATATTAAAAAAAAATGCTGTGGGGTTAGTCTTTGACCCTGGGATCAGTGGTTCTGTTGCATCACGTAAGTTCAGGCAGAAGATGGGAACAGGGGACACAGTAACTTTCCCTTGCATAAGATGGAGTGGAAAGAAAATCCATATGTGTCCCCAAGATAAAAGCTCTAGGTATAGATGAGAAGTTTGTGGGCCAGACCTCAGGACACATCCTCCTGCCCATCGTCCCCCACCTGGCAGCCGAGTTCATTACCCTGAGGGCTACTAGGCTCTTGACAGTCTGTGCCCCATCAAATGTCTTCAGAGCATTTGTAAAAGCTGCCCTTACTTTTTTGCTGAATTATCCTGGTCTACTTACTATTCTAGGTGGGTGGGATTCCCCCCCCCACTTCTAAATTATAACCAGTCATCTGAGTATTCACTTTATTTTTAAATTAGAGCTGAAACTTAAAACTTTGAGGGTTATAAAAAAATGTTATTCTTAAGAGAAAAACATAGGCTTGAAAAGTTAACCCCTTTAGTGGTAAGCGAGGGATTTTTCTCTGCGTCTGAGCAAAAATGGTGACAACTTTGAGGCCAGTGACTAGCACATAGGGCTCCAGGATCTGGGCAGCTCTGAGAGTATGCGTGGGCTGTCTGTGATGTGAGAGAGAGACTAGGATCTAGGAGAGGTGCCTCCTGGCTGAGAGGGGAAGAGCCTTCTCTACGGGGTTTCTGGTGGGTCTCAAACACTGAGTTCCTATGGCCTGATCTGTCAACGTGGGCAGATAATACCTGCTGCCTCTAATGGGGTGGGAAGTGGTGCAGAAGTTTCCTTGTTCCAGTGGGACAGTGAGGCAGCTAAGATCTGAAACGCAGAAAAGCGTAGAACGGTTCCTCAAATTAAAAAGAGACCTGCCATGTGGTCCAGCAATCCAACTCTTGGGTGTAACTCTGGAGGAAATAGAATCTCTAGTTTGAGAAGATAGCTGCACCTCTTTATTCACTACAGCATTATTTATTGTAGCCAAGACATGGAAAAACCCAAGTGTCCATTGTCCAATGAATGGATAAGGAAAATGTGGTATATATTATAATGGTATATTATTCAGCCTTATAAAAGGAGGAAGTTCTGCCATGTGTGACTACACGGATGGACCATAAAGGCATTATGTTATGTGAAATAAGCCAGATGCAGAAAAACAAATACTGTATGATCTCACTTATATGGGAAATCTAAAAAAAAAAAAAGTCAAACTTATAGTAATACAGAGTGGAATGGGTTTTACTAGGGCCTGGGAGGTAGGGCAAAGGGAGGATATTAATCAAGCCTACAACTTTAATTAGAAGATGAGTAAGTTCAGAAGACTAACATATAACATGATGACTAAGGTTAATAATAATGTGTTGTATACTGGAAATAATGTGTTGTATACTCCCAAACTTGCTAAGAGAGTAGGTCCCCTGAGTTATCATCAGACACAGACACACACACCATGCAAATGGCAACTATTTGAGGTAATGGATATATTACATTGATTGTGATGATCATTTTGCAGTATATACATATATCAAAACATCATGTACACTGTAAATATATACAATTCCTACTTGTCAATCATACTTCAATAAAGCTGGGGAAAAAAAGATCAGTTTTTTAAAAATCTGAAAAGCTTGAAGCTAACATGAGTGACCCTAACCTCTGAGGGCCCCACTTTTCTTTACCAGGTGCCATACAGCCAGCCTTGTTTATGAATAGTAAAGTCTGAACGTATGTGTTCAACATACAATGCTGTTCATTAAATAAAACTCGCAACTGAAACTGAAGGATATTTAACAATTGGTGGGATAAGTCTGGTGGGTATGAGTCAAAAGCCAGGGCAGAGCCTGGAGGCTAGGATATACTCTCTAATGCCAACAGCTACTAGAAATAAGATGCTAGTAGCCTGATCACCCTCATCCTTATTCACGCTGGAGTGAGAATGATAGAAACCTGGTCAGTATTGGATCTGAGAGGGGAGAAGGAAGAGAATGTACTCATTCTGACAACACAGAGAAGAGGAGGTGACGGGGAAAGTAATTTCAATTGCTCAGCGCCCCCCTCCCCTCCACCTTCCACCATCATCTGTGTCTGGACATGTCAGCTGCTACGGCCTCTGGATGATTCCAGCTGTCCATCTGCCCTAAACCTGGGTCCACAGAGAAAAGCTGGAAGTAGACTGGCTTAGCAGTGGAGGGGCAGGCATGGAACATCTCCCCTGTAGGGAGACAGGGAACCCCAGGGCTCTAAAACCAAGTAAAATATGGCAACTTCATCCCATTGCCTTTTTTTAGGGGGAGGGAAGAAGGGTCTCCCAGTTCCTGAGAGCTTTTCATGGGCCGGACACCTGGCCGAATGCCTTGTGTTAAAAACCCAGATGTGTACGGATGCCAGGTTGACAAGATGGCTGAGTTCTTGGGATTGTGGTGACCCAGACAGGGTGGGCTCCTCAGGGATAGGCAGCACTCAATCCTAGCTGATTGGTACTTTGTGGGAACACATGCCCAGGATCTTCTGCTTTTTCAAGAGAACCTGGAGATCCAGCTTTTGAAGGAAGTCTGTTGATGTTTAAATGTTCACAACGATTTAAACACTGTGTGGGCCAAACCTAACATAATGAGGTTTTAACACAGTGTGGGATGGATCCATTTCCCATCCCAGTCCCCCCCCCCCCCCCCCCCCCCCCCCCCGTCAGCCCCCATCCTGGGCCACCAGCTTGCCACTTCTGCTTTTCACAGCATATTTTACTTAATTGCCAGGAGTATGAGAAGGTGCTGGGATGGTAGGGTTACAGTGGGAAGCTAAGTGAGATGTAGATACGTTTAGGCATGTTGGGCCGATTTGTGGGTGGGCCTGTCAGAAACCCTTTGCCGGGCCCTTGAGGATAGGGACCTTGTAGGAGAACCATAGTCTTGGGTTAGAATCAGGACGGTTACTTAAATCAGTTCCTTATGCAGCTTGCTCAAGGACCTCGTGAATTCTCCGTAAGACATAACAACTGAAAGCCCTCTTTAAAAGACAACTAACAGGGGCACCTGGGTGGCTCAGTGGGTGGCTCAGTGGGTTAAAGCCTCTGCTTTCAGCTCAGGTCATGATCCCAGGGTCCTAGGATCAAGCCCCGAATCGGCCTCTCTGCTCAGCAGGGAGCCTGCTTCCCTTCCTCTCTCTCTGTTGCCTCTCTGCCTACTTGTGATCTCTCTCTGTCAAATAAATAAATAAAATCTTTAAAAATAAATAAGTAAAAGACAACTAACGGAGCACATGTGACCATTTTGATGTATACATTTTGGGTTGGGGGGAGCGGCAGAGGGAGAGGAGAAAGGGAATCTTAAGCAGGCTCCACGCCTGGCACATGACCCTGAGATCTTGATCTGAGCAAAAATCAAGAGTCAGAAGCTTAACTGACTGAGCCACCCAGGTGACCCTACTTCTCAGAATTTTAACACATGTGTAGATTTGTGTAACCACCAACACAGTTGGTGTTGTTTAGTTCTGTCAGCCTCCAGTACTCCCCCAAGAGGCACTGGTTTTAAATTTCTTCAGACACTGGCATGTAAGTCGGTCTGCTTGACCTTCCCTTTGCAACCTGACTTTAACCAGAACAGGAAACTGGGGTTCCCAGTCTCTGGTGGGTAACTCTTTCCTAATAAACACCCCTCCTAGACCTTTAATAAATTCTAATTTTCCCCCAGCAATTACCTTCTGCTCTAGGCTGGCTTCCTTTTTTCCCCTATCCCCTACCAGGGTCATCACATTTAGCATCTAAAAATATAGGGTGCCCAGCTATTGCCCGGAACACACTTTTATACTAAAAGATAACTTGTTGATCTGAAATTCAGGTTTAACTGGACATCCTGTATTTTATGTGATGAGCCCATCCCCTTCAAGTACACGTCACATCCGCCACCGATTTCAGAACCCGCTTCTCCTGGGGTTGTGTTTCCCTCTTCCATTGTGAGTGTGAAGATACCCCTTGTTGTTGTTTTTTTTTAAGATTTTATTTATTTGACAGAGATCACAAGTAGGCAGAGAGGCAGGCAGAGAGAGAGGGGGGAAGCAGGCTCCCTGATGAGCAGAGAGCCCGATGTGGGGCTCGATCCCGGGACCCTGAGATCATGACCTGAGCCGAAGGCAGAGGCTTAACCCACTGAGCCACCCAGGCACCCCACCCCTTGGTTTTATTTATTTATTTATTTTCACCCCTTGGTTTTAAATAGTAACATGTTTTTGTAGGGAGAGAGGGCACGTTTTGGAAGGATGAGAGTGCCTCATCGATACATTAATGTGTTTCCAAGAAATCCACCTGACCTATCTTTTCTGGAGACTAAGAAATGGCCTAATGTGTGTTAGAAGGAGAACTACTAAATTTCAAAAGTTGGTGCATTTCCCTGCCCCTCCTCCCCTTCCCTCAGCCCAACCTCTGAATAATAGACTCTGCAGAGTCTAAACAAGGAGATCGCTCACACTGAATGAGTTTAAAAATACCACTGGAATGCGAGCCTTCAGCAAGCCTTAGATCTCATACTGTATTGAGTAAGATGGGGCCTGGTGGGGTGTTGCAAATGAATCTCTCAGTGGCCCCAATTAGATGATTCCCAGCCTGGGTATTTGGGTTGAGAGCACTGTGATAGTTGATTTATTTGTCTCTCTTTTTTTTTGTTTTGTTTTGTTTTTTCATTTATCAGTTTTAACTAGTGTGATTTCAGAGTCCCAGTGAGACAAGAAGGAAAATCAATTTTATTTTTTTTAAAGATTTTATTTATTTATGTGACAGAGATCACAAGTAGGCAGAGAGGCAGGCAGAGAGAGAGAGAAAGGAGGAAGCAGGCTCCCCACTGAGCAGGGAGCCCCATGTGACACTCGATCCCAGGACCCTGGGATCATGACCTGAGCCAAAGGCAGAGGCTTTAACCCACTGAACCAGCCAGGCGCCCCGGAAAATCAATTTTATATAGCAGCTACAGAATTAAGAATAAATGGAAATTCCAACTTTCTGTCTAGGCCAAGGGTCAGCAAACAATAGCCCACAGGCCAAATCGGGCCTGCAGCCTATGTGGATAAGGCCTCTGAGCTGTATACGGCTCTTAACAGTTGTAAAAGAAAGGAAAACAGTGTTTTAAGGACAATTGCATGACATGTGAAAATTATGTCAAGTTCAGATTTCAATGTGCACAAATAAAGTTTTATTAGAACATGGCCATCCCCATTCATTTATGTGTCGTCTAGGGCTAACTTTGTGCTCTGACAGCACAGTTGAGTAGTTCCAACAGAGACCGTGTGGCCTGCAAAGCCTGAAATATTTGTTTTATGACTGCTTCTAGAAAAATTTCTGTCTCCTGCTCCAGATAGCATGTCTTCTATGGTTGTGTCTGCCATTAAGGCTCTAGGTGTCTTTTACCTTAAAGGAGTAACTGTTGTCTTCTTGCTGGCGGTCCAGAATAATAGAGCGTCTCAGACAGGCTTGTACTGTTTCCTGGGCTACCATGATGATAGGCTTATACTCCCGGAAGAGCTCACATGCGAGTTTTGCAACTGCAGAATTTTCTTGCTGTATCCTTGTTACCCAAGCCGCCAACTGCATGTTGTTTCCTTTTGAAAGCCAGAAAACCTGATCTCTTAGAAGGAATGGTTTGGCCCCTCTAAAGATAAATCATTACATTTAAAACCATTTTTTTTTCCCTAGTGACAGGGACTGAGAGGGTAGAGGAAAACCATTGGTGGTTCTCCAAGTCATTTTTGTTTCTCCTCAGAAATTGCCAGAACCCTCCTTCTGCTCTCTCTGAGGATTTTGAGGGTGAAGTGTTAGACTGAGAGTCAAAGAACACACCTACCGCTTTCCCTGAGTCTAAGCAGGAAGACAGTGAACAGTAGCTTCTGACCAGCTGCCCTGTCATTTGTTAGCACATCATGGAGGGTTAGTTACCTCATGGAACCCAGAGGGTCACAGCCTTCAATGCACATTAAGTGACCATCAGCTCAAGTTGATACTGGCCTAGGTGGCAGAGTCCATGCCGTCCTCTGAATCGATAAGTGTTTCCTTTTTGCTCTTGTCTCTTTCTTGTTCAGAAGGGCCAGCTGCCCCCATGAAAGCTCCTGGGTGCACCCCAGCCCTGCACTCTCCTGTGTCCTGTGACAGCCGGCGGGGGCATGCATTCTGCATGCTGGATGCTCCGGATCACCTGGCTCTGGTGACCAGGGGGGCTTATGTTCCTACCTCCACAGAACCATAACAATTAGACAGTTCTTAACAGGCCAACACCCCCAGGGCACTACACAGACAGCAGATTGAAACACACCCCAGTCTTGTGGTGAAAAATGCTCATTTACTTGTCTGGAGCTTTAGCCTGAGGGGCAGGCCATGGGTTTGCCACACATAGAGAAGCTACAGAAGGACTCTCAGAGAGCGTAGGCTGGGGGACGCCATCTTTCTGCTCTCCCTTGGCCTCACTGCAACTCATTGGTACTTCTCAGAAAGGACCTTATACTCTCATCTGAAGCCCTGATTTTTGCAACTGCCACCCAGGGGATACCTCCAGATCACCTGGTTTGGAGGCCAGCAGGGTTTACAGTTTGGGGTCCCATGGGGCTGTATATATTTGCATGCTTTATTTTTTTCTATTTGTATTTTTAAAGATTTTTTTTTTTTTTTAAATTTGGGTATTAGAGAGGGGGGCGGGTAGAGGGAAAGGGAGAAACCAACTCTCCACTGAGCGGGGAGCCCGACGCAATGCAGGGCTCGATCCCAGGACCCCGGGATCATGATCTGAGCCCAAGGCAGATGCGTAACCCACTGAGCCACCCATGCACCCTTATTTGCATACTTTAAAAGCTGCTGCCTGAGGATCTCACTTCCAATCAGCCTGAAACCAGGTGCTGATTGAGATCCCTCCCTTTGGAACACTGACAGGTCTTGATAGACCATTAACAACTAGGACCTATCAGGAATAAATCAGGCCTCTTAGATAGTCACAGTTCAACAATTTATTACAAGGATCATACATCAAGTGGAATTTATTCCAGGGATACTAGATGGTTCAACATCCATAAATCAATTAACGTGATATACCACATTAATAAAATGGAGGATAAAAATTATAAGATCATCTTACTAGATGTTAAAAAAGCATGTGACAAAATTCAACATCCATTTATGATAAAAATTCTCAACAAAGTGGGGGTAGAGGGAATGTAGCTTAACCTAATAAAAGGCCATATATGACAAGCCCACAGCTAACGTCATACTCAACAAATGAAAAGCTGAAAACATTTCCTCTAAAGTCAGGAGCAAGACAAGGATGCCCACTCTTGCTGTTTTTATTCAACATAGTACTAGAAGTTTTACCCAGAGCAGTTAGGTAAGAAAAAGAAAAGACATCCAAATTCGAAAAGAAGAAGTAAAACTGTCATTATTTGTGGATGACATGGTTTTATATATAGAAAACCTAAAGACTTCACTAAAAAACTGTTAGAATTAATAAAATAATTCAGTAATGTTACAGGGTACAAAATCAATGTAACAAAATCTATTGGATTTCTATACACTAGCAATGAACTATCAGAAAGAGAAATTTAGAAAACAGTACCATTTGCAATTGCATCAAAAAGAATAAAATACTTGGAAAAAAATTTAACAAAGGAAATGGAAGACCTTTATGCTAAAAACTATAAGACATTGATAAAAGAAATTGAAAAGACACAAATGAAAGAAATTTCATGTCAATGGATTGGAAGAATTAATATTGTTAAAATGTTCATATTACCCAAAGCAATCTGTTGATCTGGTGCAATCCCTATCAAGATCCCAATGGCATTTTTTTTTATAGAACTAGAACAAACAATCCTAAAATTTGCATAGAACCACTAAAGATGCAGAATAGCCAAAGAAATCTTAAGAAAGAGGTACAAGGCTGAAGGCATCATATACCTCCATTTCAAATTATATTACAAAGCCATTGTACTCAAAACAGTATGATGTTGGCATAAAAACAGATGTGTAGAAACACAGTAGGTATGTGGAACACAATAGAGAGCAAGAAATAAATCCACGCATACATGGTCAATTATGACAAAGCAGGCAAAAATACACAATGGGGAAAGGACAGTCCCCCCCTTTTTTTTTAGAGAGAGAGGGAAGCAGGCTTCCTGATGAGCAGTGAGCCCTATGTGCGACTCGATCCCAGGATGATCCCGAGATCATGACCTGAGCCGAAGGCAGTGGCTTAACCCACTGAGCCACCCAGGTGCCCCTCCTTTTTTTCTTGAAGAATAAAATTGTTAGGTTTTATTTACTGTAATATACAGACCCCCTGCCTTCAACAACGAGAAAATACACGTTATTTTCAAAAATATGTGGAGCGTAGCCACAAAAGTTCAACATGTATCATACAGTAAAGAAACCTCAACTGCTTTTAATCTGTTGGTATTATCAAAACCAGTGAAAATGATAGAATTAAATTATTTTTTTGAAGTAAGACTATTTGCTTATTTTTATTTTAAGTAGTGCATGAGAGATTCTGGGAAACAAACTGAGGGTTAGAGAAGGGAGGGGGTTGGGGGGATGGGGGAGCAGGTGATGGGCATTAAGGAGGGCACATGTTGTGATGAGCACTGGGTGTTATATGAACTAATGAGGCGGCGAGCACTACATCAAAAACTAATGATGTACTGTAAGCTGACTAACTGAACATAATTAAGAAAGGGTAATACAGGAATCCAGCCTCACTTTAAGACACGAAGTCATTCAAACAACAGAAAAACAACCTCACTTCTTTTACCCCTCTAGACTAGACAATGCTATTTTTAAAAAATTATTATTATTTTTAATTTAAATTTTAGGTAGTTAACATACAGTGCAATATTGGTTTCTGGAGTAGAATTCAGTGATTCATCACTTACATAGGACACCCAGTGCTCATCATAATAAGTGTCCTCCTTCATACCCATCACCCATCTAGCCCATCCCCTACCACCTCCCTACAGCAACCCTCAGTCTGTTCTCTATTGTTATGAGTCCCTGATAGCTCGTTTCCCTCTCTGCCTTTTTTTCCTGTCCCTTCCCCTATCACCCTCTGTTGTGTTTCTTAAATTCCACACATGAGTGAGATCATAAGATAACTATCTTTCTCTGACTGACTTGTTTCACTTAGCATAATACCCTCTAGTTCCATCCACATTGTTGCAAATGGCAAGATTTCATTCCTTTTGATGGCTGCATAATATTCCACTATATATGTATATGTACATATATATATATGCATACATACATACATACATACCACATCTTCTTTATTGACTCATCTGGGAATAGACAGCATTTTGGGCTTTCTCTATAGTTTGGCTACTGTTGATAGTGCTGCTATAAATATCAGGGTACAGGTAACCCTTCAAATTTGTATTTTTGTATCCTTTAGGTAAATACCTAGTAGTGCAATTGCTGGATCATTCTATTTTCAGCTTTTCTGAGGAACCTCCATACTGTTTCCCAGAGTGGCTACACCAGCATGGATTCCCACCAATATTGTAAGAGGGTTCCAACCCTTTCTCCACATCCTCTCCAACACCTGTCTTTTCTTGTGGTGTTAATTTTAACCATCCTGACAGGTGTGAGATGGTATTTCATTGTGGTTTTAATTCGTATTTCCCTGATGATGAGTGATGTTGAACATCTTTTCATGTGTCTGCCATCTGGATGTCTTTTTCTGAAATAGAGGACAGCCTCCTTAATACATGATGTTGGGAGAACTGGACAGCTACTTGAAAAAGAATGAAAATGGATCACTGTCTTACACCATTCACAAAAATTACCTCAAAATAAGACCTGAAACCACAAAAGTTATAGAAGAAAACACAAGCAGTAAGCTCCTTGATATTGGTGATGATTTTTTGGATCTGATTCCAAAAGGAAAGGGAACAAAAGTAAAACCAACTTCTTTTTGTTGAGTTAGACTACATCAAACTAAAAGCCTTTTGCACAGCAAAGAAACCATCAGCAACATGAAAAGACAATCTACTAATTGAGAGAAAATATCAGCAAGTTATATATCCGATAAAGGGTTATTGTGCAAAAAATATAAAGAATTCCTACAGCAACAGCAAAAAACCTGCAGACAATCTGATTAAGAATGGGCAGAATATCTCGATAGACACAGAGAAGACATACAGATAGCTAATAGGCACATGCAATGAAACTAACATCAACATCACTAATCATCAGTAAATGCTAATCAAAACCACAATGATATATCACCCCATACCTATTAGAATGATTGTTATCAAAAAGCAAGAAATAATAAATGTGGGTGAAGATGTGGAGAAAAGGGAACTTTCAGGCACTGTTGGTAGGAACATGAATTTGTGCAGGCATGGTGGAAAACAGTATGGAGGTTCCTCAAAAAATTAAAAATAGAACCCCACCATATGATCCAGCCATCTACTTCTGGGTTTTTATCTGAAACACTAATTCAAAAAGACATGTGCACCTCCATGATCATTGCCGCACTATTTACAATAGCCAAGATATGGAAACCACTGAAGTGTCCATGGATAAATGATCTGTGCACAGTGGAATACTGCTCAGCCATAAGAAGAATGAGATCTTGCCATTTGTGACATGGGTGGACCTTGAGGCTACAATGCTAAGTCAAATAAGACAAAGAAAGACAAATACCATAAAATGGTACTTGTATGTAGAATCTGAAAAACAAAACAAATGAACAAATGGAATGTAACCTAGAGTAGTGGTTGCTGGGGGAAGGTGGTTGGGGGCTGGGTGAAGGAGGTGAGGGGGGCCAAGAGATACAAACTTCAGTTGTGAAGGAAGTCATGAGGATATGATGAGCAGCACGATAATTACAATCAGTGATACTGTGGTGCATGTTTGGATGTTGCCAAGAGAGTAAATCTTATAAGTTCTTATCATAAGAAAAAAACATTTTTTGGTAACTTTGTGTGGTGATGGGTGGTAACTAGACTTATTGTGGGTGTCGTTTCACAGTGTCCAGAATTATTGGATCATTATATTGTGCCCCTGAAGTGAATATAAACTTGTATGTCAGTGACACCTCAATTAAAGACAAAGAGCCAGCCACAATTTTGAGTCTTGTCTGCCTGGAAATTTCCAAAGGGTCTTTGGTGACTTAGTAAATATTTTCAGATTGCCCAAGGTTCTGTGAGATAGCAGAGCCATAATTGTGAAATCAGATTTAAAAACAACAGTTAGTGTCATGCTTGGACTGCTCATGTGACTGTGTTGTAGAGAGCCACAGTGCGGGTACTCAGGGGTGCTCCCCCTGCAGATGGATGGATTTAGGGCTTGTGGCGATACAGACTCCTGACCCTGAGATTTTCTCTCTGGGCAACCTCCGGAGAAGCTGCTCAGAGAGTAGGACACCAGACATACAGTGTAATGTTTCTCAACTGTGGCACTATTGACCTGACACTTTGGACCCGATAATTCTTGGCAGTATAGGGGTGTCCCATGTATTGTCAGATGTTTAGCAGTATCCCTGGTCTCTATCTGGTAGATGCCAGTAGCCCACCCACTCCTCCCTGCCGCCCCCCAGTTCCCCATCATGACAATCAGAAATGTCTCCCGACATTGCCAGGTGTTCCCTGGGAGACAACATAAATTCTCTGAGAGCCACTGATCCAGTATACCATAATGGTTAGCCATCCGTAGTACTATCTTGGGATGATCTCCAAGGCCGCACTGGGGTTTTGGGGCAAGAACAACATGATAGAGTTGTCCTTCACGAGCAAGAGCTGAGGGATACGTGGTTAAGGAGCCTTGTTACTTCATGTCTGTGCAGAGGTTCATTAATCGGTCCCTTTATTTTTTTTTAAGATTTTATTTATTTATTTGAAAGAGAGAGAATGAGAGAGACAGCATGAGATAGGGGAAAGTCAGAGGGAGAAGCAGACTCCCCACTGTGCAGGGAGCCCGATGCGGGACTTGATCCCAGGACTCCAGGATCACGACCCGAGCGGAAGGCAGTCGCTTAACCAACTGAGCCCCCCAGGCACCCCTAATCAGGCCTTTACCTGAGGTTGCAACTGCTCTCAGAGCACCATTCATTCCCGCATGGTTCCTGTGGCATGTGTATTTGTTAGGGCTGGTGCCAAAAAGGTGTCTTAAGAGGCGTCTTGTCTAAGTCCTGCAGAATGGAGGTGCTGGAGTTGGTCTGATGAGATATACGTGGTGGGAAGCAAAACAGGGGCAAAGTGTATAACTGCCCATCTCTCTGCTCCGCTTGATCATAAACTCTGGAGGACAAGAGCTGTGCTCTTGTCATTATCTGTGTGCTGTCTCCCATGGTATGTTGTGCATTTGGTCAAAACCTGCTTAGTGACTGGGAGCTGGGCTCCTAACTGCTTTTTTTTTTTTTTTAAGATTTTATTTATTTAGGGACGCCTGGATGGCTCAGTTGGTTAAGCCGCTGCCTTCGGCTCAGGTCATGATCCCAGCGTCCTGGGATCAAGTCCCACATCGGGCTCCTTGCTCAGCAGGGAGCCTGCTTCTCCCTCTGCCTCTGCCTGCCATTCTGTCTGCCTGTGTTTGCTCCTGCTCTCTCTCTCTGACAAATAAATAAAATCTTAAAAAAAAGATTTTATTTATTTATTTGACACAGAGAGAGAGATCACAAGTAGGCAGAGAGGCAGTCAGAGAGAAGGGGAAGCAGGCTCCCCGCTGAGCAGAGAGCCCAATGTGGAACTCGATCCCAGGACCCTGAGATCATGACCTGAGCGAAAGGCAGAGGCTTAACCCACTGAGCCACCTAACCTCCCTCCTAACTGCTTTTATATCTTGTGCTCCTTTGCAGTCTTGTGGACCCAGTTCAGAAGAAAGCCGAAATGTACAAAATAAAAGACACAGAGTTAAAAAGATAACCTCTTGTACTGAAATACAGTGGGAAAACTATTTAGAAAAGTATAGTAGGACATGGATGTGCTACTTTATTATTCTATTATAGCAAATCCAATGACAGTTCTAATATGCAGTCCAGCCTCAAATTACTGAGCGGCATAGGTGATATTTTGAGTTATCTCAAACAGCCATAATGTGAGATGAGTGTAACTGTGAGTTCCACTCAAGACAAAGTCATGGGTACTAATGACTTTCCCGAGGCTTGTGCTTATGTTCAAAACTAAAGATGGTGCTAAAGTTCAGCTTGAGGTTAGTGAGAATAACCTTTAGCTGGAAGTCCTGGTTTCTGACTTATCCCTAGATTCCCTGAATTCTTTCCTAACCAAGCCCCTGCTTTGCAGGCTCCCTCCATTCTCTTCGCCTGGCACTTCCCTGGCCACCTCCCTAGATGTCCTTCCCTTGCAAATTTCTTCAGGTTCCATCTTCCACACTCCTTTCCACCTAAACTCTCCTAGCTGGGTTGGTCTTTGGTTCCTAACTTTCTCACTGAGCTTAGCCAGAGAAGGGAAGCTTTCAGCCCAGCTCATGGTTCCACTGAGCTCGAAGAGAGAGAAAAGTGGGCACATCACAGATGCCCAATGAATGCTTGTTGAGTTGAAAAGGTGAAGCTTTGCCAGCTTCACCCTTTTATCTGGTGCCGCTGTTGGGTGCTTGGACTGTGTTTGAGGTCATTCCACTCTTGATGCCTCCCCTCTGGGTGGAGAGCATCTAGTATTTCCAGTTAGAGCATCGACTTTCAAACCAGTTTGCCTAGTTCCTGGAGGTCTACAGAGTAAGGCTGTGAAATTGTGTCCCCTCAGGAAGAGAGAGGGCTGCACAACCATTGTGACTTCAGGAGTAGCAGTGAGCAGTGGGAGCAGTAGGACCTTTGACCATCGATGAGCCCCCTACGTGCCCCTGCCATGAGCGGTTCTGCAGAGGCCTCCCCATCCCTATGGTACACCCCGCTGTACGAAAACCAAGCAGCCTGGGGTTGGGTGATGGCTTCATGAGAATTCATAAGAAAGATGGACAAATAAAAACGGGCCATCTCTAATTTAGTTCCCTATGATATCAAAGTCACAAGTTTCCAAAATGTGCTGTGTAAGATTAGCACCAGTGTTTTTCACCCAATGAATACATCTACCCAACTTGGATCTTATGGCTTCCCCGGTTCTTGCCCCCCGACCCCGCTGGATTGTTATAAAGGATCTGTAGTAGATTCCTAGGGCTGTCCTAACAGAGTGCCACGAACTGAGCAGAAATGTACAGACTCACGGTTCTGGAGGCTGGAGGTCTGAGATGATGGTGTCAGCAGGGTTGGTTTCTTCAGAGGACTACGTGGGAAGGTCTTCTCCAGGCCTCTCTCCTTGACTTACAGGTAGGCAGCTTCTCTGTGTCTCTTCACATTGTCCTCTATGTGCATCTGGCTCTATGTCCAAATTTTCTCTTTTTGTAAGAACACCCCTCATATTGGATTAGACCCCAACCTATGACATAATTTTAATCTGATTAGCTCTGTAAAGATGCTATCTCCAAATAAGGTCACGTTATCCGATAGTGAGGATTAGGTATTGAGGATACTTTGGGGGGGCACATTTAACCCCATGCAGAGGTCCCTGATGTTGTCAGATGGTACCTTCATCTCACAGTGATGGTTGTTTGTATCCTACTCTTCTTCTGACTGTAGTGCTAGAAATCATGTCCAAGGGAAATGGCCCAGGAACCCAAAGGTAGAGGTTCCCATTTGCCATTAATGCCTCAGATCTCTGCCCTTTTTTCACACTCATGACTTCCTTTCAGCACCCACAACCCTCAGCATCCTACAACCTTCTGTCTCCAGTCAAAGCCTTGTATCTGGAAAGGCCCAGAATGGCATTTCATGCTAAGGTGTGATGAAGAAAGCTTAAACATTTGCTCCCTCTGAAAGCCAGATAAAAACAGGGCAGAGCTGTAAAGGATGTCACAGGAGTTCAGGATGTCAACTCAGCCACCATTAGTGCTATCTGTGTTTTTTTTGTTTGGGACTCAAGGTTGTCCCCTAACTCGCCGTCAGTTCTGAGCCAGACATTCCTGGTGGGTTCACGGCTATTTAGAGTTCACAGAGTTCTCTCATTTATATTATCTTGTTGAGGCCTCAATGATCAAGCACAAGTATTATTTTCTAGATTTTACTGCAGAGAAAACAGCTCAGCTAAGCAATTCATCCACATTCATATATGACAATATCATCCACATCTCTAAGCCAGCTCTCTCTCCATTACCTCCAACACACCTGCCCTGTCACCTTCCATCTCTCCTCTGGGTTCCCACAGTGTGGTCCAGGCAGCCTGGATCTCAGTCTCACTGACTCCCTTGCTCTGCTCTGGAGGCCCATCCTGGCCCTTCCTGCTGTCCTCAGGAGGGCAAAAAGTAGCCTTCCCCTGGGGAGGGTGGCCAAGGCGAGAGTATTCTTTGGCCCCAGTTTAGGCCAAAGGAGCACACGGGCAAAGGCACAAAGCTTGCAAGGGTGAAAGTAGCCCCAGGAAACCACATGGAATTGGGCATCGTGGAGCATCCCAAGAAATGAGGCTCAAATGGCCTGAGGTGCTGGGTTCTGGTGTGCTCCGTGCAGGGGGCCAGGACTTGCCCCAATGGGTGGTGGGATCCCCGGGAGGCCCATGGTTTCTCAGAGAATGCCCTGGTGGCAGAGTGGAGGCAAGTGGAGGCAGACAGCAGCTGTTGGTCCCTGATCACCTCTCCAGAGCCCCCGTCACTGCCAGAGCTGGTACATTCCTGAAGGGTTCTGAGGTGCTCTCTGCTCCTTCCTTGCAGAGGTCACCTTTAGCTTTTATTATCGCTTAAATCATCCTCTTTATCCTGAAATCCAGAAGCAGCAGCTTAACCAACTTCAGCTGAAACCCTTAGAACCAATGGAAACCAATTTGGAGCCTGAATGTTGGAGGTTATTTCTGGACGCTGTGACATCCTGTTCAACTTTCAGAGGAGCCTGGGAATAAAGGGGTGACTCAGTCTGTGAGCTTATTTTTAGGGAAAGCTGAGAATTCAGTGCAGAGCCACTCAGAGTCCCCATTGCCTGCCCGTGCAGAGTGTGCTATTGGTGAAGAGATTTCTGGGCAGAAATGCTGTATTTATCATCAACTAAATGTTACCCAGCACGTCCTACACACCAGCGCAAGGTTTGTTGATTTGAGAAGAGGGTGAGAATCCAATATAAACAAACCTTTAACTCAGAGAAGCATGTTTCAGGGCATTTGCATTTGAGAGCTGACTTCAGAGCTCAAGAACTAATGTCATGAGAGTTCCTGTTTTGGGGGGCATTCGTAGGTCCTACACATGATGGTAAGTGCTTTGCGCAAGCGTAACAGGAACGTCGGTTCTCCGTTAGAGGTATGGTATTGTCATCACTGTTTTAATAGTGGGGAAATGTTAACTTAAGGAAGTTAAACACTAGCCTAGGGCCAGGGAGATGAGTCCAGATTGGACCCAGGATCTGGCTCCAAAGTTCATGCAAATGACCGCCCCAGTTTGGGCAAATAAGTAGCCCACGTGCTGCCACTCTTTGGTCCTGGGAATCACTAATTGATCATGGAATTATTTCCTGCTCAGCTCCAATTTGGCCTCAGGATCCTTCCCAACACAGTGCTCTGGGTAGTTCCTGTGACCAACTGACCAGCCTTAGTGCTTGAGATAAAGCCCCTCAGTCGTCTTATTTTTTTCTTTGCATTTGCTCAAAATAAAATCTTGAAGTCTGGAGACTTTTTGTTGTTGTTGATTTCTACAGATCTATTTATAGTCTTATATTTCCCAAATACTTGTAAGAAACAGAGCATTTAACAGGATTTCCTCTTACAGTCAGTGGAGACTCTGTATTCTTTCATAGGGGGATTCAGCTGCCTTGGAGGGAAGAATGACATTTTAGGAACCCGAAGCCTTGATATGGACAATTGCCTTATGTATTGGTGTCTGCAGTGATGAGTGGAAGATGGGGAATGAAATTCAGGAACTCGGGCTGTTTACAGCAATAATGCTTTCAAATAACCCAGTCTGATTATTTATAGCAGGATGGTGAAGTGGTGGGGGGAGGGCGTGGCTGTGGTATGAAGGCTGAGAAAGCAAGATAATGGGGCAGATGCGGGGGGAACACGCTCTGCTTCAGTTGCTGTGAAAAGTGTCAGCTCAGCAGGCAGGCCTGTTGTCCTAAAAGTGTAGCAACAGTTGGGGCTGGAAGTCCCAGTGGGGAAAAGGGAGCTCCTTAAAAGCAAGCTCAGACAGGAGCAAAGGGAAGGCAGTCTCCAGGTTGGTGCCCAAGGAAGAAATGAGGACCCAGCCATGTAGCAGGATGAGCTAGGATCCACCCAGGAGGAAGTCCATGGGCAAGATATAAAACTGGAACATTAAGATATAATAATAGAAATATACTGTTTAGGCAGTGCATAGAGGCTAGCACCATTTCTTTAAGGTTCCAGATAACTGAGCTAAAACAGGTTTTAGCAGTTGAAATGGAGGGAAGGTAGTACATATGGACCACCAATACAGGATATAGTAAAAAAAAATAGAAAGAGAAGAAATAGAACATTTTTGCTCTGCTTAAAAAATAAAGAAAAAGGAAAAAACCCCAAAACTCTAGTCAAATAGCAATGGAAGCCTGCAGCAAGGGACAGGATCTCAGTGATAGGCCTGGACTATAGGGTCCAGTCCTGGCCCTGGGAATGGGATGGGTATGAGCATGGCAAGGCTCATTCTGAAATCAGAACTGGGTCACAGATCAGGGCAGAGCTAGAATAAACCCAAGTGTTGCCCCGCCTGGGTACCCCCTGGTGAGCAGCAGCCCTCCCCTTGCTGATTTCCTTTAGTTTAGTCTCATTTCTGGGTGTGGCCCTCTGGATCATCTGGATCCAAACCAGGAAAAGGTCTACCTGGCAGACGATTTTACCTTACCTCTTAAAATGCTGGTGACTTGCCAAGCGGGGCTCAGAGACCTGAGAGCTTCCCAAAGCTCTGTTCCTAGATGCATCCCATCCAGTTTCTCCAGTTTTCTTATCCACTCAACCGCTGGGTGGGGGTGGACCAAGGAGCTACAGCGTGCCTGTGGGCTGGATGGGAAGGATGGAGAGGGGCGAAAACAACTTAGCATCAGCACGAGGGGGTACCCACCACAGGCCCAATTCGCCATCCATCACCCTGATTCTCCCTCCAGTAGTAGACATGGTGGGAGAGGAGATGGAGAATGCAGCCAGTGGCTTGGAATTCTCAGGGTCTGCAGCAGCAGTGGCCCTAAGCATATTCCTTGGATCTTGGAAGCTCCGTGGCCGGGTCCTGGACCAGGCCCACAAAGACCAGGGAACATCAAAGGCTGTCACATAACACAACTGTCTGGCCATCCCCTGAAGCCCCACCTTTTGCCAGGCAGCTTCAGAGAAAGATAACTCCCAGCCCCACTCTGACAGCTGAATTGGATGGCTGAGTTTTAGCTGTGCTGTTACCGAAACCACTTGGATTGTTTCCCCAGGGGCCCTACGGAAACAGCCAAGTATCCTACTTTACCCTGAGTTAGGCAGAAATCCTCACCTGCCCGGATGATGCTATGTCTGGGTCACCTCATCATTGGAGAAAATACATTTCAACCTCCTGCAGCTCATTTCATGAAACGGAGCGTGGCATCGAGGAAATAAGATAGTCAGCATGGTATCACAGCAGGTCAGAAATAGTATCATCTACATATTTTGATTATATTTTAAAATTCCATTTATACACAATTGCACTCAGTTAATTAACTCCAAGCCATAATATCGGTCTGGGTTTGAGTGGATCTGCATTTCAATAGCTTCTTCCTCCAAAATAATATTTATATGCCCAATAGCAAATCATGGAACTTGGTTGTTTTCCCCTCATTTTTCAACAATCATTATTATTTAGGCAGTAGTAATGAAATCAAGCAGTTATCATTGGAGTTTTTTGCAGATGAGGTTAATTTGTCAATCTCCTGCCAGTTTTCCATTACTTCCAATACACATTTTTCTGGTTAGCTGGCAAATCAGAATGCTAATGAGAGCAGAGCAGAGAGGACTGGCAAAGTTTACTTCTGTGGATTTTACCCAACTCATGATTGGTTGAATTTTTTTTTCCTTTAGGTTTTCCAGGACAGAGGATTTAAAAAATTTTTAATAACTATTTTCCATCCAAAACCAAAATGTGCAGTGTACAAAAAAAGTGAAAAGAATGGGATATAAAAAAAAAAGATTAAAAAAGAAAAGAATGGGATAATCTTAAAGTGTTCAGCGTGGGGCCTGACACTCAATAAATGTTTTCATATTTTATAAGAAAAAATATATGTAATCTTAACAAATTTGGGGGACTTTCTGTGCATAGATTGTTTATGGTTGTAAAAATGCTTCATGTAAATGTTAGTTGGAAATTTTCCATTTAACGTTTTCATGAATATTTTCTCATGCTCTTGTAAACTCTTTATAAGTACTATTTTAATTAGTTAGGTAATTGTTCATTAGGAGTATATCTGGCTGTGAGTACCAGAAAATCCAAGAAACAATAATTTGAGTTTTTTGGGTTTTTTTTTTTTTTAGTTTCGTGGGAGAAGAAATCAGGATAATTCGAGGCTCTTGGGATAATGGAACTGCTCAAGGGAGACACAAGGAGCTCTCAATGCACTGCCATTCTTAGGGAAGGCTGCCTTGGGCCAGGCATGGGGTCTTCCTGGAGGAAGCAGGAAGTTTCGCCTCCTGCAGACTGAGTCACATAACTGCCCTAGCTCAAAAAAAGTTTCAGAAGGTAAACTGATAACTTTCCAGCTTCTTTGGTGGAGGAATATGGATTTCTTGGAATAAGGTGGGCAGAACTAGATTTACCATGTCATAAAGGGCAGTTGATTTTTGTGTTTTCAGAATTTCATTTAGATTGCCAACCTTAGAGTGGCTGAATCCTGTGCTCCATTTACAACCATCTGATTTGATCCTGGAAGCACAAATGTACAATCAGTCATGAAAGTAGCACCAAAACTCAAACTGGTGAATGCTGGTTTCAGGGAGGCAGCTGTTAATACAAGGAAATGTTCCTCAACATTTAGGGCCGGCCCAGTTTGGATTAATTACTTCTTGGGATGGTGAGCAACCTGTCCCCAGATGCAGAGACTGAACAGAAACTTGGTATGTAGATGGGAGAGGTAACTTATGCATCTGGTGAAGTGGGCCAGGGGACTGCTACATTTCCATGTTTTAAAATTAGGGGGTATTTGCTAAAATACTTCCACAAGCACCTAGGATACTGGCTGTGTGGTAGAGCCTTGTTCCAGTGTTATTTCAGATCAAATACAGTTACCTGAAATGGGTAGAGTAATTGCTGGAAATGACAGGACTTCCCTGTTAGGCTCCAGGCCCCAGTGCTGTGGGAAAGCTCTGCCCAGGGTTTGGGGTCAACCATTACCTGGTCCATAAATCAGCCCCATCCACAGTTTTACCTTTTTCCTCATCGCCTGTTAAGATGACTCTGTTATTTCCCTTTATGCCATGGGTTTCCCCTTCTGTGCCAACAAAAGTTACGTGTTCCTCATGTGGATTCTACCTCTGACATTACTCAGTTATAAAAAGAAGAAAAAAACTCACTGTTCCTCTGATTTCTTTGTAAGAGTGGGTCTACTGAAATAGAAATGGTTTTGCTGATGAAACCCATGGGAATAACTTAAAGCTATGAGATTAAGTTGATTGATAAACAAGTAAGTTTGAGTTTATGTAACTCAGTCAACAAATATCTTGTGAACATATTCTCTGTTAGACATATTTGTGTGTGCTGGGGATGTTGGGAAATGCAGCAGTTTCTGCCCACATGGAGCTTGCATTCTAGGGGAGGGTGGGACGATTTACAAGTAGACGAGTGACTATGTACTGTGTCGGTTTGAAGTATGGGGACTAGGGAGTGCTGGGGGAGGGGAGACCTCCAGAAAGTGGTCAGGGAAAGCTTTACTGATAAGATGATGTCTGACACAAAGCAAAGGGGTGAGCCGTGTGGGTATCCGAGGGAAGTATACGCCTATAAAAAGGCATATCGAGGCCATTAGCCCTGAGTTGAGACCTACTTGGTGTGTTCAAGAAGCAACAGGAAAGCCAGTGTGACACGAGTACAATGGTAGCAGATGTGACCAAAGAGGTAGTGGCCAGGTCTAGATCACCAAGGTATCTGGATACCAGGATAGAGACTTTGACTTTGACTTTAAGTGATATGCGAATCCATTAGAGGATTCGGAGCATAACCCGACCTGTTTTTTAAAAGGATTACTCTAGCAGCTATGATAAAAATTACCTGGGATGGGGTGGGGGACAAGCGTGGAGGCAGGGAGACCAGTTGGCAGAATATTATAGTAATTCAGAAGACAGAAGGGGTTTTCTCATTGAGTAGAAGTAGAATGTAAGAGGAAGAAAGAAGTCAAGGATGCTCCAAGAGTTTTGGCTGATGCAGCTGGCAGGATGGAGTTTCACTTTAATGAGTTGGAGACAACTGTGGAAAGGCCTGTCTTGCAGAGAAAATAGGATTTCAGTCTTGGAAATGTTAAATTAGAGATGCCTACTTGATACCCGAGTGGAAATATTGAGTGGGCAGTTAGATGAATGAGTCTGAAGTTCAAAAGAGAGGTCTGAGCTGATGACATAAAGATGGGAATCATCAATATCTGCATGACATTCCAAGCTAGGAGGTTGGATGAGATCACCAAGGGGGCAAAAAAAAAAAAAAAAAAGAGAAGAGGCCTAAGGATGGAGCTCTGGGCTGCTGCCAGGGATTTTGAGGAATTGGCAAATGAAACTAAAAAAGGGTCGTGGGTGAATTAGGAAGAAAACAAAGATAAATGGTGACCCAGAATTGAAGAAAGTATTTCTAGAAAGAGAAAGGGATCATCTTTGTCAATGCTGCCAAGAAATTTGAAGTTGAGGATTGACCATTGGATTTAGCAGTATAGGTGTTACTGGTACCCTGGACTGGGGCTGTTTTCAGTGGACACATGGAGGTGAACACGGAAGGGGTTGTATTTCAGTGAGAGTAAGACTAGAGGAGATAGCAACAGTCTTTCATGGAGTTTTGCTCTAAAGGGAAAAAGAGAAAGGGGGGCATAGATGAAGAAGAATGTGGGCTCAAAGGAGCCTTCTTCTAGAAATACTAGCGCATGTGTGAGGGCTTCTGAGAATGGTCCAGAAACTGGGAAAAGTTGGTGAGGCAGGAGAGAGAGAGGAGACAGCTGCTGGAAGGATGTCCCCGAGTTGGGGAGTATGGATGCCATTCAGAGCACAAATGGAAGATTGTCCTCATATGAGAGTGACGGCCCAGCCTGTGGGACCCATGGGTGGGCTGGAGCCTGTGACAGTAAGGTAGGGATGAGCCCTTCTGACTGCTTCTGTTTTCTCAGTGAAATGGAAGCAAGGTCATCTGCTGGCGAAGAGGAAGAGGGGAAGAGGTGTTGGAAGTTTGAGGAGCTAAAAGGTGTATTATAGTCCTTTGGGACAGTTCAAGAGCAATTATTCTAGGGAAATGTGGTTTGATTTCTGGTTACCTCCAAGGCCCTTCTGTCATTTGAAGTCATGAATTGAAACCCAAACCAGACGACATGGTCATGTGCTTTTCTCCAGTGTCTTCAACTGTACATGTAGAGGTACAAATATGCAGAGTGTTGGGTATCATCTGAGTTGGTCTTTTGGAAGAATATGATTATAATTATTGATAGTGCTATCTAAAATCTGGGCAAAGAGGGAAATGAAAGCCTGAGGTGGGTAAGAGGCAGTGGAAGAATGATAGGATCAAAACAGTATACAAAGAGAACTATATTATGCTTTTATATGCTGGATTCCTATTTATAAATTCATCGAATTTGTAATGCATGATAGAGAGTTACTATATTAAAAAAATCTGTGGTAAATTTTTATATATGAAACATCCAGTATAATAGTAAAAAATTATCTGTCGGAGTTGCTGTTTATATTACAATTTCTTATAGCAGGTTACGGTGTATCTGGAGGAAACGGGATGTAAGGCATTGTGGGTAAATCCTGATGCCGTTGGCTAACTGAGAGGAATCTGTGTGGAGGCCAAGTGTGAACCAAGGGTCATCAGCCCAGCCTCCAGGACTGAATTTGAAGATCCTTCTGATGCCCCACCAGCCAAGGGAGCAACAGTTTCAGTCACGATAATAGAACTGATGATCGGTGGAGTGTCTGGTCCAGAGGGACAAGAGACATCTAGTTAAGGTGAGGGAACCTGGGCGTCTAGAGCCTGGATCTGTCCAATCCAATCCAAGAGAAGGGAAGTGGTAAGAATGGAGGACTGTGGGCAACAGGGAACACCCATCTAAGAATGGAGCAGAGTAGTAGGGGCATGTACTAGACAGAATGGAGTCTAAGAGACAGCAGAGGTAACCCAGGAGGAAGGAGAGAACCTGGGTAGGCCCCTTAGCCTCAGACACTCTCCCCACCATGGGCTGTGTTAGCTCAGGCATTGGGAAGGACTGAGTCCAAGGGTGGGGGCACGGACAGATCCAGCTGTGGAATCTGGGAAAGGCAGGGGAGACGATGCTGGGAGAGGCTGACGAGAACCAGCTGCTCTCTTCCCCCAGAGCAGCTGGAAGGCCTAAATCCCAGCACACCAATCATATCATCCATGGTCCCATTGTCCATATTTAACACAAACCAGGGCAGCAAGAAGGGGAACCGCAGGTTCCTTTTCTTGGCCTTACTGACTTTATTCTTACCCAGGGCAGCTGTGTGTGGTGGGTCAGCATCATGAAGTGGGTGACTCTTCAGGGCACGAGTCGTGATTCGAAACTAGCAACATCACAGCCTTGGCACAAGAGCACGCCATGTTTGAGTCTCCTCATCCCTGACGAGAGAATGGCAAGGCCCGTTCTCTCAGTAGCACGAGATAAGAGATATGGAAGCGTTCTTGGAGGTGCCACAGAAGGCACAGCTGGGAGGCTTCCGTGGTATGGGATGCAGCGGCCCAGGCCTTGCGAAATGAAGTGAGGTCAGCACAGACTAAGCAGACCAAATCAAATCTTTGATGGTTGAGTGATTTTTTAAAATGATTGCAGGTCTGCACAATTTAACGGGACTGCCCATCGTGGCTGCAAACATTTTCCAGAGCAGATCAGATAAAACCAAGTTAGAAATCGGTCGTCAAACATGGATGGAACTAGAGGGTATTATGCTTAGCGAAATAAGTCAATCGGAGAAAGACAACTATCACATGATCTCCCTGATACGAGGAAATGGAGATGCAATGGGGGTGGGGGCTAAGGGGGTAGGAAAAGAATAAATGAAATAAGATGGGATCGGGAGGGAGACAAACCAAAAGAGACTCTTAATGTCATAAAACAAACTGAGGGGGGTGGGGGGGAGGGGTGTTGGGAGAGGGTGTTGGGGTTACATTATATGTTTAAATTTTTAAAAAAGGGGAAAAAAAAAAAGAAATCGGTCGTCACTCTAAATCGACCTATCAATGACCCAGATTTCCCCAGAAGTTTTCCCACAGGAAATCGAAAGGAAAACCACCATGCAGGGGCTAGGTCTTGATTTGCCAAGAGCAAAGAGATCGACACAGCCTTAAAAGGTTGCTCCTCTCTCAGTTTGCCCTAATGAATTGGGGTCCACTTAATTCAGAAGCCAGTGAGATGTGTGAATCACTCCTCTAGAATAAACAGTCCAATTTCAACCCCAGTTGCCAGAAATCTTTAATGGCTTCCGGTTACGTTGTTCTTCTCTTAGCTTAGCTGACAGAATGCTCGGGTCGCTGCTGAAGCTCCTGCTTTTTAATGCCTCACACGAGTGAGGTCAGTATTTTTCCCATTTTCTGCCTCCCCCTAAGAAGGCAGGGGTGGAAGATGGTATAAGAGGGCTTATTGCTGGCTCTGAACTGAGCGCCTCCGAGAGCCGCTGATGAAGCAGAGACCTGGATGGCTGCTCTCAGTTGTTCTGTAGGGTATGGGGCTAATCAGAGTGGCCCAAGGCTGTGGTAGTTACTCCAGGGCATCCTGGACTTTCTAAAAGGCCCATGAACTCGTGGGAACTCGCTTCTCATCGGTCCTGTATCAGGCCTACAAAGCGGTGGAGCAGACCACATCCTGCAACTTAGTCCATGAAAGTGAGTCATGGTCACTACAGGATGGTTCCGGAGGGTTCCTGAGGGCTCATCCACCTGGGATCCTCCTCGCTGATTCCCCACCTGCTCTTACACCAACCTTATCACTCCCCCGTTCTGAACCCTTGGCCCTGCAGCCCACTTTGACCCACCTTTGGCCCTTCAGGCTTATGTGACTCCTCTGGTTGGGCTCACTCACTCCCGGGCTCGCACGCCCAGAGGCACAGGAGGAGTTCAGAGTGTCCTTGGTGACTCGGCAGACATCAGAGCTTCCTACCTACTATTAGGACTACTAGGACTACCTACTATTAATAGGTGAGCATAGTTCAGACAAGAATAAGCACATGGCACACGTTTGGACCCCCACCTCAAATCTGCACGGTTCTATCTTGCCCTGCTGTGCCGTATGCACATGGGGCGTGAACACATATGAGCTTCAGTGTGCTCTTGTCCTGCAGCGCTAACGATGGTGTTTGCAAGTGAAGACAAATCTGGCAACATTAAAGTACAAGCATGAAAACCCTATGGGAGTGATCGTGGGAGGATTCCAGGGCTCTCGATGCTGTGTCTGAAGACCTTTGTAACAGCTAGGTGTAAAGATGCAATATTTGGCCCCAGGAAGAGTGAGCTTCCTGTTGCTGGGAGAATTCATTCGTTCTCCTAATTTACTCATATGCAGAGTACATATTGGTGGCCGCTGGGTGCTGGGGATTCAAGGACAACCCAGTAGAGGAGATGGGCCATGAGTATTCTGTAAGAGAAGAGCATGGGCTCTTGTCCATGGTCACAAAATATTAAGTGGCAGGGCTCGATTTGAACATATGTCCATCTGACATTGACTAGTCTATCAACCGCTAAACTACGTGACTTCACAAGCAGTTCCCTGTAATGAAATGGAAGGGTATGAGTTAGGATTGGTGAGAAACGGTGACAACAGGTAGAGCAAGTCTTTGCTAAGTGAAGGGTTTAGATTTTATCCTGTGGGTAATGGGAAACTCTCAGGCAGTGATCTAATTGGGTATGCACTTCTGAAAAAATTTTCCACTGTAGTACCAAAAGTAATTTGAGTTGGGGGGGCGGGGAGTGGGCACCAGGCAGGAAGACCCCAAGAGGTGGTTTCACTGAGCCGGTGATGAGGTATTATAGCCTAAAGTAGGAGAGAAGCTATGGAGGTGGTGAAGAAGGATGGACGTGATAGTTATGAGGTTGGATTGTTAGACCTTGGAATGACTGAATAAGGTGGGAGAGGTATGGAGAAATACAGATGCTAGACAGGGGTCTGGCAAAGATAAGTGGATGGGCTGTTGGTATTCATCAGGGTAGGGAACACAGGGAGAGGGAGGTATTTGGGGAGAAAGCGATGAGTTTATTTTGGATGCATTAAGATGATGATGTCTTTTGGAAATACGTGTGAGATGCCTGGTAGGACATACAGTTATAGAACTCAGGAAGGAGATCTCGTATGGGGATTTTAAAGACCTGCATATAATCATAACTGCATCTGTTGGAGTGATTGAAGCTATCCAGGCAGAGGTTGTAGATATAAAGTCAACCCAATGAGTCACATTTAAGGGATGAGAAGGCCAGCAAGGTAGGCGAGGTAGGCAGGGAATCAGGGCAGGCAGGAGTGGGGGTGGGTGGAGAATGAAAGAAGAACCTTCCAAGGAGGGAGTGACACACAGTGGTGAAGGCTGACAGGTAGTAACGCGATTTCTGGAGACAACATGATTGGGCATACCACCCAGAAGGTCATGGTGGCCCTGACAGAATGGAAAAGCTGGTTAGAGGGGTGAGATGTGGAACTGGTGACGAGAAAGTGAATGAGAGAAATATTGAATGAAGCCCTTTTCTCCCCGGATAGTGAGATTGTGAAAAAAAAAGAGAAGTGAGGCTTTGGGCAGGGAGGGCATCGGGGTTATATGGATAGCTGTTTTAATTGAGAGGATGCCAGGATTCTACAGAACAGGAGGCGGTTGACGATAGAGAAAGAGGGGAACACTGCAGATGAGTGGAAGGAAACTTGATGGCACGTGGTCTCTGAGAGGTCACGAAATGATGACATTCAAGGCACGGGTGATTAGGTCTTTTATGTATAAATGGAAAAATTAAAACCAAAACAAAATCCCATATTGAGTTCCTACAGGAGCTAAGCGTAGGCTTGTGATGGGGTGGGATTATCTTCTACTGACACTAGGGAATCGACAGAGAACAGGTGCAGAGATTGCTGGACAGTGTGAGAGCCCACCTGAGGCTGCAGACCACGGATTGTTGGTTAGTATTCTCCTGCATGGTGTGAATGACCTTCTCCAGCATGGGCTTTTAGTCTTGGGAAATCAGGATGAGCGCCTAACCCTGGTTTGGGATTTTTCTGGACGGGTACGGATCAAGGTTATCTGCGAGGAGACTGTCTAGGAAACTGTGGGAATAACAGTTGGATGACTCATGCTCACAAACACTGAGGTCACCCAGCATGATGGTGGGATTGGATATGGATACTGGGAGCCAAGGAATGAAGTCATCATGAGTAGGAAAGAGGAGGTGACTAGAAGAGCAGTTGGTGACAGAGATGATAGGATGATAGCGTAGAACAAGGGAACAAGCAAGATTTTTTTCCAGGAGGTCAGAGGAGTCATGGTCTGGAAGCAAAATTAAGAAGTAAAAAAATTGCCAAACCCACCTCCTGATCCTGATACAGTCTGGTTTCTTTAAAAAGCCCTCTTTTTAAAACTGTTCTGTACTGTTCACTGAATCTGAAATTAAATTAAAAACTACCAGTTTGCGTGGAGATGCTACCATCTTAAAAGAAAAAAAAATGGCTGTAGGAAGTAGCCCATTCTCAGCTTTATTCAACGAGATCTACTCACCTCTACTGAATTTTCCAAAGCAGTGAGTCCATATTTTAAGGAATAAATCTTAGGTGCAAGAAATGGTGGGAGTTAAAAGACATGCACCATCAGCATCATCTTAAAAGATCAATCAAGGGGCGCCTGGGTGGCTCAGTGGGCTGAAGCCTCTGCCTTCGGCTCGGGTCATATTCCCAGGGTCTTGGGATCAAGCCCTACATTGGGCTCTCTGCTAGGTAGGGAGCCTGCTTCCCCATTTCAATCTCTCTCTCTCTCTCTGCCTGCCTGTGATCTCTCTGTCAAATAAATAAATTAAATCTTTAAAAGAAGAAAAAAAAGATCAATCAAACTAATCATATAAATCTCTGGTTAAAATTTAGATGGCAGTGGACACTTCAAACGTGCACACATTCCAGCTGGCACATCTGTGGCTGTCTGACTAACACTTGGGCACAGTGGCTGGCCTTTTGGTTTGATCTGAGGTCAAGTGGAACTAGGAATACCCCATACATTCCCATGATGTCCTGTTACCTTTAACACACACTTGGCTTGTGAACCTGCCTGTTATGCTAAGAATCATCAGACTGCAGAAAGGTAGATAGCCATGCATCGCAGAGGCAGCAAATTTTGTCTAAAAAAAAAAAAATCAGACATCTATAATTAATGAGTTCATAACCCTATTACTCAGATTTTTTTTAATCTGAAAAACAAAAGCAAAAAACCCCAAAAAACTAACGTGGATGATACAGGCTTGTGTACATTTGCAGTGGAAGTTAGCTCCTCTGGTGAGCTGTCTGGTGTATAAGGGTTGAAAAATGAAATCCAGGAAGCAAAAATCTGGTCGCCTCAGAGCCCATGGGGTGCTCAGAACTCCTTAACATCATGGCGATGACCACTGAAAGTTTTGTGGCCTGACTTGAAGCAAGGAAGGTAGCGCAGCTGTCCACCATGACAGCTGTATTGCATTTATGCTTGGCAACAGGGCCCTTTTGTCTGTTCCAAATGTTCTTGGCCCCCTCCCTCAATGTCATGGAGTTTGGTTGTTGGTGGAAAAGTAGTTGTTGAAATAGAGTCTCACTCTTGCTGAGCCTGCCACTCACCAGGACTTCTGGGGGACCTTTGGGTATTGAATTCAAGACAGCGAATCTTGTTTGTGATATGTGACCAGGTAAAGAAATCATTCAGCGGACTGACCACACGTTCATCTGTGACTTCATTCATAGAAACGCGTTGATTCCTGAAGTTAAGGGCTTGCTTCCCAGTTATCCGGGAACACAAAAGGATGTACCGCCGCCTAGTGGAGGTGGCTTATTGGCGTGTGTTCTGCCTCTCTCTCTCTCTTTTTTTTTTTAAATTATCAAGCTGTTAGAAAATATGCTACTGAATGCATTTATTAAATTTGGGTAGTTGTAAAACAAAAAGGAATAAATAGGCCCTTCAAAAATTTTAATTGACTACACAATCTTTTTTTTTAAAAGATTTTATGTGTTTATTTGTCTGAGAGATAGAACACAAGAGGAGGAGCATCAGGGAGAGGGAGAAGCAGGCAGAGGAAGAAGCAGGCTTCCTGCTGAGCAGAGAGCCAGATGCGGGACTCCGTCCCAGGACTCTGTGATCATGACCTGACCTAAAGGCAGGCACTTAACCGACTGAGCCACCCAGACATCCCAACTACAATGTCTTTTAATGGTGAAGATAATGACTTTGAACCACAGCATCTTGTAACTACAGGGGCTCTGGGGTTCATAATAAGGAAACTAAAGTTGTGGTTGCTTTCGAGTGAAGGGAGAAGGGTTGAGATTGGGATGCACATGGAGAGGTTTCTGGAAGTGGCTGGCAAGTTTCATTGATTTTAACTGGGCGGTGGTTATATAAGGGTGTCTGCCTCATAAGAATTCATGTAGCTCAATGTTAATTTTTTGGTCTTTTCCATGTCCATTTTTAATAATAAAAAAGGGGAAAATATGGAAACTTTTGACCAACATACCACCACCTACATCTATAGCCGTTTTTAAGAGAAACCTCAACAATACTAAGGGTTGTATGGTTTTGACACTTTATTTCATCATGTTTTCAAAATATGGCTTAGGTACTGACGAATACTTGCGTCCACAAACTTGGTGGTATCATTCAAACTGAGTATGTTGTCTACCTCAGTAGATGTATCACGCTTTTTAGTAGACTGTGTATTTTGTCCTGTTGTGTATTTGAATCTGAGTTTTATATTCTCTGTGGCACAAATGTTCCCCTTCTCAGCCCCTCCAAAAAGTCCAAATTCAGTGATTCCCTTAGACCATCCAGTTGCCATGGAAATGGCTATTTAGGTTGTAAGTTCATTTTTGCAACCAGTCGGGGAGAGAAACTAAGAATTACTTAGGAAGACATCTGCCTTTTACAAAAATCCTTCACAAAGTCCTAAATTCAGAAAAATTATACTTTGTTTTATAAGTGAGACGTGAATAGGTGCATTAGTAATGCCGAAATATCGGACTGCTTTCTCTAATGGGGAAAACTCTTAGAGAGACTTTTACAAGGAGAAATTATTTCTGAGTGATATAAGTGATAGCCAATCAACATTAGATTATAATATTAAATCGAACATAGTTTAATGCTGAGTTATTCAGTCACAGCTAAATTTCTTCAAGACACGATGCATTTAAAAACTTACCTTGAGGGGCGCCTGGGTGGCTCAGTGGGTTAAAGCCTCTGCCTTCGGCTCGGGTCATGATCCCAGGGTCCTGGGATCGAGCCCCACATCGGGCTCTCTGCTGAGCAGGGAGCCTGCTTCCTCCTCTCTCTCTGCCTGCTCCTCTGCCTACTGGTGATCTCTGTCTGTCAAATAAATAAATAAAATCTTAAAAAAAAAAAACTTACCTTGAGGAAAATCTCAAAAAAAGCTTTCATATAATCCAGATGAGGAACGAGAAAAAAGCAATGAAGTTGAAAGGCCCAAATTGATTCCAGAAGCCCTTGCTAAGTTTCCATAATGTCTCATTTGTTGTTTGTGGGGGAGGAAAGCTTGGAGAAAAGCAGGCATTCTTTTCTGGGTTCCCAGGGTAGCAAGTGAGATTTTGATCTGGTCAGTCTGGTCTTATATCTCCATTCTTGTCTTCTACCCTATCCTGGACAGATCTTCCCCCAACCCCACCAAGGGGAGAAGAAGCAATGATAGGACCCATTCCAAGAGCAGCTCATTCTGTATCCATCACAGAACACCCCCCCCTTCCAGTGGTTTGGATATACACACACATAGTTCAGCAAAGACTGCATTGTGTGTGTGTGTGTATGTGTGTGTGTATTATGTATATTAAAGCTGGGGGTTTTGTGTGTGTTCCTCTTCTCATTCTTCATAGCACAGCCTGTATAGAGATTAGCCCCTGAGTTGGAATATATTACCCTTATTCACTGGGCATTGTGAGACCACTAAATATCAAAAAAATAAGCTTTTAAAAAACATGACAATTGAAATGAGAGCCTCTGCCCAAATAAACATGAATTAGGAAGTTTCTTTAAAAGCTTTGTTTGTAAAAATAAAAAATTAGGACCAAGTCAGTGGGGAAAAAGGGAAATGGTTAAATGTAGTATGTTCACAATATGGAACATTATGTCGAATCTTAAATTGTAAAGTCGATCTGTATGTACTGATATGAAAAAAAAAAGTCTGTATACAGGCACACACCTTGTGTAAATACATGAAGAAGGGGCCAGGAGTTTGAGATTTGGTCTTCCCTGTATTGTTAGGATTTTAAAATATCAAAATGGTGCTCATATAGTACCAGTGTTAATAAAAAAATTTGTCAGCCAAATTGAAACATCTTTGGAATTGACTTTTTAAAAGTTATCTTAGGGGCGCCTGGGTG
>ML105341.1:0-19017 GCA_003697995.1 Taxidea taxus jeffersonii
TGGAAAGAAAAGAAAACTTTCAGGATAAACATCACTTCATGCTTTGATGCTGCCTAACTGATTTCTTCCCTCAGCCTGGCGCTGCAGACATGACTCTGGGGACTTCTTCCCATGGCAAAGGCACTTAGTAGTCTTTGAATGGATTGTAGGCAGTGAATAATTTCGATGGTATCAGCAAGTGAGATAGGTGGCTGGTTATAAGAAAACAAACTTAGGAACAGAACTGGTGAAATGGCGCTGGGATTTGGCTCCCAGGGCGCCTGCAGGCAGCAGCTGGGCAGGGAGCTTCTTCCTCCAAGAGTTACCATTCAAAGGACAGGAAAAGAGGAAGCAGACAGCCCAGGTAACTAAAGAAAGCCCCCAGCGTGAGAGCAGCTCCGATAGCATTGAAGATGAACCCCCTGGGATGCAAAACCAAGACAGGCATCCTTTGGAAGTTGGTGCCATCTGCCCAAAGCCAAAATGACCAGGCATTCACAGGGACTTTGATAAGCTTGATGGATTAGTGTTCATCTGAGGGAAGACAGGCAGACCTCCTCCAATATACTCCCAGGGCATCATTGGAAAGGACCAAGTTAAGAAAAATGGATCCCAAACAATGGAATTGTCAGAGAATTGCTGGTGCTCCCTACCTAAGAATAGCAGCATCCTCGAGAAGATTAGAGAGATACGAAAGGCCCAGCTATTTCCCAGCATGATATGCAAGATTCAGAGAACCTGAAGTCCTATTCATTCACGTTGCTGGGCATTTGAGGATTGCAAAATCTGTCAAATTTGGGAGGATTTGTATTTTGAAATTCTAGCAGGATACACGTTGGTTACACATGTGATAATGGAAAACAAGTAGGAATTGGAAAATTGTCAGTTCTCTCGGCTTCTCTGTTCATTTTAAAAATCATGTAGGTTAAAAATGACTTCTCTGGGTATAAAAAGGGAGATTAATTGACAGTGTGGAGCTAGGTTATTCTGGGCATATCATCTAAGTATCCAAAGAGGAATTTAGACATATTGAGGGAAGGAGATGGTGCCAGGCTTGGAGAAAGAAAGGAAATCTGGTGAGAAGAGAAAGAGCAGTGGATGTGTATCTCCCTCACTCCCTCCCGTATTTATTGGTTACCATCAGACCTCTCCCTGGAGGATTTATTTAAGCAGTAAACATTTATTGGCTTTCAAGTGTTTGCTCAGCTCTGGGCAAGGTCTGTGCTAGACTTGGGCTTATAATGACATGATCCTTGACCTCCTAGACCTCCTAGTTTAGAGAGAAAACAGACCTTTAAAAAACTAATTGTACTTCGTTAGATGCATGCAGCCTTGGAGGCAGTGGGGAGGGAAAACATCACTCTGATTGGACAGAGATTAAGCAGTGAAAAGGTTCTTCGAATAAGAACTGATACTTGAGCTTTATTGACATAAATTAGGAGATCACCCGAAGGATTTATGCAAAGGGGGATGTTCTAGAAAGAACAATATACACAAACACATGGAGGAATGGGAGGACAGAATATATACAAAGGCATGGAGGAATGGGAGGACAGAATACATGCCAGTAACTGGAAGGGATTTGTTCCCAAATGGAGCATAGGGTATGTGAGGGTGAGCTGAGGAGGATGGGATGGCCAAGCCATGAAGAGCTGTGTCTGTCATATTAAGGAGCTGGAGCTTTTTCCTGCAGGTGATAAAGCAACAAGGAAGGCTTTTATTCGAGAGAATGACATGATCCGACTCTAAGCAATGTGAGGGTGAAAGGAGAGCTCCAGGCAACAAAGACTGAAAACCCAAAGCAGGAGAAAACAGTTCCGGAGGTTCTACAGCTGGGAAAGTCAGCTCCTAGTGTTTTTAGAAGGTTGTGCCTCACAATAACCAATTGTACACATATTTTTATAACCTTGTTAAAAATGAATAAAGTAAATATCACAAGTGTAGGCTCTGATTAGCATACTTTGAAAACAAGAAAACACTCTTTAAAGGAGACTATAAAGACTTCTATTGATGATATTCATTTAGGTAAAAAGCACTTTACTAGGATATTAGGTCGTAATCGTATGCTGCATTTATAACCCTTAAAGCCTCATTTGATCATATAATACGCAAAAAACAAGAGAAAAAAAAAAAAAACAGAAGTCAGGAAAGAATTTGTTTTAGAAAAAGGCACAAGCTAGAGACACAGTTAGTAAGCCGGACTGAAATCTAATGTTGTGAGGTTAGAGCATGTGAGTAGACGTGCTAAAAGCATTTTGGCCGTTCCTCAATTTTCCCCTTCTCTATATGCAAACCTAGTCCTTTCGTTTCCCCTAACTGCAGACTAAGGGTCTTGGTTAAAGGGCTTCTTGTTTAGCATTATGCTTTAGTGATATCTCCCATTACAGAAACGTACCTATCTTGCTGAAAGAAATAGAAAATGCTGTCAGAATTCTTTTGCACCTTTTTTGGAAACACCATGAAAATAAATAATCTATGAAATTGGTGAGGTTTTGTCCTGTTCAACTATTTCCAGAGAAATAAGATGCCCAAAATATATCCTAAATATTGGATGTGTGTAGGCAAAGATAAGGAATTGGTACAGGCGACTTACTGGAAATACTTTTCTCTCAGCTTACGAAAACCAAAAAAGATCCTGGTTGGTTTCCAAACTTTCATTTATGTTTTTATGCCCCCTAGTGGGTATTTGGCATTTCTGCAGTTGCAAAATAATGGTGATAATCTTTACAGCATTTCCTTTGGGCAATATGTGCTCAAGCATTTATATCAACAATATATGACATGATTGACATGCCCTTACATATTCAAACCAAAGTGTTTAACATTAGTTGAACCAAAAGATTTTGATTATTTAATAAAAGCTCTGAAAATCTTTAGGAAAATGCCCATGAAGGCACACTATCATGAATTTCTCTGACCCACTTGAATTTTATCCATGAATTCCTTAAGAATTCATCAATTCCAGGTTAAGATCCTCTAATTAAAGTGGGACATCCTCTAGCTGCCCCTTTCTTTTAGTAGATGCTAAAATTATTAATGTTGAGACAGTAGGAAAAGGAAAAAGAAAACATACACTTTTAAAAGAATAGTAGCTACAAATTTGGCTGAGACTTAAATAAACAGAAGAGAACACAGACTACTTCAAATAACTATACATGTGAGATAATCCAAAAAAATTCTCAAGCTTTCAACACAGCTAGGATAATGTAGGATCGAGCCTACAGGCAAGAGAGGTGGAGATAAAATCAAAGCAGTTTTTTGAGGCAAACATTGATTTTTAAAATGTCAAAGAGGAATCTTCCTATTGTTGAAGTAATACTAGGGTCCTTCTGGCAAACAAGTTGCATACCAGGTGTTATATAGCAACACTTAAAAACAACAGTCATTCACTTTCTGTAAATATTGCAGCTACTATAAAAATTAGCCATCAAATTATGATCCTTCTAGAATGCTGAACTGATAGCAGAAAATCCATGAATAAATAGCTACTGAGACTGTAAGGAGTAGAATTATTAGTTGAGAAGTGATGGAGCTTTCAGATCAGAAGAAATTATTCCGCAGACCTCTCTGAACAGTAGTTATGTCTAGGAGAAAACTGAAGCACGAAATCAATAATAAAAATACACACACACACACACAATCAATTAATAGATTTCACCAGGTTATTATTATACATATCACTTTCATGTAATTTTTTTAAGGATACTGCCTTAGTCCATTCAGGATTCTATAACAAAATACCACAGACTTGGTAGTTTATAAAAAACAAAACTGTTATTTCTCACAGTTCCGGAGGCTGAGAAGTTCAAGGTGTCATGTCACCAACAGGTTCCACGAAGTTTCGTTTCCCAGTTCATAGACTGCCCTTCTTGCTGTGAATTCACGTGGTGGAAGGGGCTAAGGAGCTCTGTAGAGTAGCCTTTTAGAAGAGCACCGCTCCCATTTGTGAGGATTTTGCTCTTATGACCTAATCACCTCCCAAAGCCCCCACCTCCTCATACCATCCTATGAAGTGTTTGGATTTCAAGGTATGAATTTGGGGGAGACACATTCAGACATATCGTAGCCAATGACCTGTTTTTTTCAAATACTTCCGTTTCCAAATACAAATTCATATCCCATATGAAGTTGTGGGGTTCTGCTTTTGTTTTTGTTTTTCCCTAATGTGGTAGCTTTATAGAGCCAGCACCTGCCCTAGACAATATACAGGATGCTCCCGGAGTTCTGTGCAGGTACACACGATCCACTCGCCCGATTCCTTCCACCTAGTAATTCAAGACGTTTTCATTGTGAACAAGAGAAAGGGAGAGCAAGAGATTGAGTTCCAGTAAGCATTGAGGTTTCTATTTAAATCAACATTTCCTTCCTGTTATATGAAGATCTTTTCTACCCTTGTGAGTGTTGATAAAGTCCATGGCTTTTGTTTTCTTTCTTAGTATCCATGGGAAATAGTTTCACAGATGAAAAGTCATTCCTTAGCTGAGGAGCTTTGCTTATATAAGATCTCTCCTTTATAAAATGAGCCTACATTTATGCTCTTCAAATAAAAAGAGAAGAAAAAATAGAAACTATATGAATAGGACGAGGAAGCTAACAGTATTGTGTTTGAGCACTGCGTAAGAAAATTCCAGGAAATATTTCTCCATTAGAGATCTAAAGACAACTGTACTTTAGACATATGATTTCTGGAAAACTTAATAAATAAATTTTATTAATATCAAAACTTGACATTAATAAAATTTGGTTTACAATGTAGTATCTCTTAAAGTTACAGACACTTTCTCAACTATTTTCATATTACTTGATAAACTGGGAATATGGATGGATGGATGAATGGACAGACAGAAGGAAGATAAACGCATTCTACTTGTTTGTCTGAATTAACCAGATTTAGCCACTTTTCTGTCATTGAGTGCATGCCATATTTCAAGTATTTTGCAGAAACTTTTGGTTGACATCTGAAATCAAAATCTTCAAGAACCAATAATGTAATTTCTTCTGGAGAATTGGTCTTCTGTTCAATAGGGTCTTTAACATGCAGGAAAAAAACCATCATTTTAATTAAGTATTTTGGGAAGTATGTGCAAATTTAGAATTAGTATTTTTTATGTGAGTGATACCTCCATGTTGTACCTTTTTAACTGGTATGAGGAGGGAAAGAGGCAATAAACATAAGGTTTGGCAGATGTCCAGAGTAAAAACAAAACGCAGAAAGAAACTGGACTGGCTCTACATGGTGAATGAAGGACGAAAGTGGGAAAAGTGAGAAGCGGAGCAAAGTAAAAAGAGGAGAAAAGTCCTTGCCATTAAAGTTCAAGTCTGCTTATTTCTAGTATGTAGAATTTTGGAGAGTGATTCTTGTATACTATGCCATCCTTTTTCCTGTTTTCTTCTCTCTTTTAGGAATTCAGTATTTATCTTGGTAGACCTTAGAGGCCCCATAAAATCTTTCAACAAATTTTCTTTAAAAATAGAAAAAAATGTCTCTGTGAAAAACAAAACCACTTCTACATAATGTTTCGATGTCAGTCTTCTTGGGTAATGGATGTTTGAAGACTGGGGACATAAGATAAAATTCTGAAGAAAAAAGAAAGACTTGAATATATAATATCACTGGGCTTAGCATTAATTTAAAGATAGGGGCTCAGGGAAAATGAGGCATGTTTTCATATGGAATGAAAAGAATAAAATGCCAACCAGTAAACAAGACATCTCAGATAGAAATCACCATTAAAAGATGGCAGTATTGTAGGCAATACTTAAACTACACGATCATTTAGCCAAGCTGACTGTCACCTCTCATTATGAAGCTTTCTATTCTAAGCCTTTCCTCTATCGAGTTTGAGATATGATTCCTGAGGTGTATCATGCTATTTTGCTTCTTAGTAAGAATTTCAATACTAGTTAAAAGAGCCTTTGTTAAACAAAGGAAAGCAGCTGATTTTGCCAGAAAGCTCTTCCCTATCCTCAGAAGATTCTGGGCCCAATTATAAGTTTGCAGATAAAAATTACCTGTTTCCATTCTCAAGGTGATTCCTAAGTGAGAAGAGAGACAAAATGGACCACGGTAAGAACAGACACAGAATATCTGTCGTGATTCTCCGACAGAGTCGAACTAGTGACATAGGCTTCATATTGCCAAGAGCAACAGCAGTCTGATCCGGGAAAGGAGGGGGACAGAAAGAAGAGCGGGAAGGGCAGTAGATACAGCACGGAGGGGAGTGAAGGAAACAGCAGGTGCTCCTGGGGATCCACCTGACGGAGTCCCACGGAGCCCTCAGGGGCAGCCGCCCCGCAGCCCCCTGCCCTTGCCCAAGGGCACCCCCACCGCAGCCCCTGACTGCCCCGCTCCCTGTGCCCTCCGCACACCTCCCTCTGTCCCAGCCGCACAACAGCGGGGCCCTGGGGCCCATCCTCATTGTCTGTATCATGAGAGAGATCTGTCCTTTTACCCAGGAGTTGGACAATGGGAGGAGATGGCCCCACGGATGAGCCCTTCCACTTGGCACAGCACCGTGACTAGTCCCCTCAAGCACTCACCCTCCTTTCCTGATTGTGAGGGAAATTTGAATTGTATATGATAAATACTGCCTTTGCTGCAGATTAGCACAGCTGCATGACCTTGAAGCACTCCTATTACCTCTCTTCCCTTATGGGTCCTTCCAGACTGAATTTTCTGCCTTTCAGCAAGCTGGCTCATATCCTTACTTTCTACCCCTTTGTTACAAAATGAACAAGAAATCTCACTTTACCCATTTTCCCCCCTCTGAGTAACAAGTTCACTTTCTGCTTTATTTATTTATATTATAATCTCTGTTCACATTCAAAAAAGGATTTGCAGTGATTATTTCTTTAGTTCAATCCTGGGCACATTGTCAAAAATTGCTTTCCCAAAGAAACCCTGCTTTATCAGTTGGCTCAGCTTCCTTTCCACCGAATCCCTCAAGGGTTTATTTTCTCCCTTCTTTTTGGTGAGGACTTTCTGGACATCTGACTGTCTTCCATCCCTGCACACCACCCCTGCCCTGAACTTACCAGCCTCTGTCTTCTTAAAGTCTTACTGAACTTTGGGGCCATACCACACAGACTAGCCGTTAATTTTCTCCAGTAATTACAAGAGTGCTGGCCTTGCCTACTCTATGATACATTTGAGCCTAGGATATAAAAAGTAGCTGATAAATAATAATTTTTTTAAAAATCTCTTGGAGAGAGACAGGACAAACTTTACTATGGATTCATCTCGCTATCTTATTTTATTTTATGTATTTATATCTTACAAAGTTTATTTGAATTACATGGACTCAATGCTTGTCTATTCTGCCTACAACAAATATAGTTGAGTTTTGTTTGTTTTTCCTTTGAGAAACACTTTCTAGATTCTGATTGGTAGACGTTAAAATCAAAAATACCTTTTTTGAAAAGCAGCCTGTGTGTGTGTGTGTGTTAGACTTTTCCAGGACCTACTGTATGATCAGTGCAAAGAGAAAAAAAGAGGTCAATAAAATATGACTGGGCTCTTAATGTGAACTGTGGCAAACAGAAGTTGGTTCACACGCACACAGCATTGTATAAAAAGTTGATCTTCCAATTCCATTGATGGATCCCTATAGTAAGAAAGTCCTCAAGACTTTTTTGCTCACCTTATGAATTCTTTTATGTGTGACTGTTTCCTTACTAACATAAAGCTCTGATTATGATTTGCCTTCCCTGATAGACTACAAAAAGAGACTCTGTTGGGGCGCCTGCGTGGCTCAGTTGGTTAAGTGGGCTGCCTTCAGTTCCAGTCGTGATCCCAAAGTCCTGGGCTTGGGTCATGATCCCCAAGTCCTGGGATTAAGCCCCACATTGCCTGCTTCTCCCCTTCCTCTGCTCATGTGCTCTCTCATGTGCTCTCTTTCAAATAAATAAATAAAACCTTAAAAAAAAAAAAAAGAAAGAGACCCTGTTTCCTATGGACACAACATTCTAATTCCTGGGTTCGTTCGTTCTTTCTTTTTATTTTTTGTGTTTGTTTGTTGTACTATAAATTAATATTGTCATTCTGATGCCAAACCTTGTGGGAATTTTAGTTACAGGGAATTAACTCAACTGCTGATCACCCGCAAGCACTGACAAGATTGAGTAACTGAGCCTTCAAAACAAGGACCACAGCCTGGACTGGGGTCACCAAATGTTCTAGTCAGTAGAGCCTGCTGTCACTCTCACCAGCTTTCCCTGGGCCAAGCCCTCTGCAACTTTCCTTTCCATATTGACACACAAATGTTTTCTCACAAAACGATGTTAATTAGAGTGATCATTTCCTAGGCTATCCTTCAGGATAAAATGCAACCCCAAGTCCTCCTAAACCTCCTTGGGTCTGGATTCCAATACCCAAGCTCCTGTCAGAGTGCTGAACTCCCCAGAGTCTCAAAATGAACGGAGTAGTTGGGGCTCTACAGGCAGAACTGGGTAATTTTTAGCCCTATAATCAAAAGATCTTCTTTCCCTTTCCCTAGGGACAAATCCTTAGAAGTCTGTATCAGTAAGGTAGGGAAAAATGGATTCTTCAACTAATATTTATTAAAATCCTGCTTTATGCTGGTGAGACACTCAGTAGAGCAGATCCTGCTTTGTTAATGTTATATTCCTATGTCAGCAGGGCAGGTGGGTAGTCAAAAAATAAATACTTAATAAATTATAAAATATCATGTGTTAACAGTACTGTGAAGGGCAGTCAATGGGGAAATGTTATCGAGAATGACAAGAGGAGAGAATAAGACCACTGTGGATAAGGTAGCCAGAAAATAACTTATGGAACAGACTCATGTAAGTCTCAACCTGAATAATGATGATCTGGGGTCCGCACATGTGGACAGAAAGCCAGATGGCTAGTGGACTTGGTTGGAAATATAGGCAGTAATTCAACAGTATGGATCCTCGGAGATGAACATGTGGAGTTTGGATTTATTTTAGTTCCAAGTCTATTAGAAGGTTCAAGCAAAGTAACAACAGTTCGATCTCCATTCTACAACCATAAGTCTGGCTGCTATGTTGGCATGAGTTGTAAAGTGGTGAATGTGGAAGACAGAGTTCAAGTAAGAAGCTGTATCTGTTCAGGTAAGAAGCTGTATCTACCCATGGCTCTGGCAAGGGATAGAGATAACTTGGATTGTTGTGGCAAAATGGAGGTTAAGGAAAGAGACCTGAATGGAATATAATTCAGTTGGGTCAGTGATAACAAGACTAGCTTGGAAATGAGATGCAGGGAGTAAAGATTGGGGCAACTCTTTCAGTTTTGGTGTGAGCAACTGGATGGTTTGCAGTTCCATATAATTGGAGGTGATAGACTGTGGGAGGAACAGATTTGAGGGTGGCAGAAATAAGAGTTCTTTTTTTGGCTGATTTGTCTTAATTGGCTCTTAATAGGTTCTTAAAAAATCCAGGGATAGGAAAAAGCAGACCGGACCATTGAAGATATGAGTCTGATTTTCAAAACAGGAGTCAGGGCTGTCAATATAAAGTAGGATACCAGCAGCATATAGGTAACTGCCAGCTATGAGATTGGATGAAATCACATAGGAGAGGGTTTATATGGAGACAGTAAGAGTCTGAGACCTAAGTTACTGCATTATTTAGAAATCAGATAAGGGGGACAAAAGCCAGAAAAGAAGATGGAGAAGCAGCCATGAGGTAGGAGGACCAAAAAGGGAATTTTCCAATACTGGAACAGCCAACAGAGAGTGTTCCAAGGAGAGAGAAACTAATTAAATACAACTGAGAGAATGAATAAGATCATCATGGAGAAATGGCCATTGAATTTAACAAGTGAAAGTTAATAAGACCTTGGAAAGCTTGTTTTTTAAGTGATTATATCTGACCAAAGGAATGTGCTGTACCACTTTTTCCTACTTAAATTTCACAACCAATCTAATGCTGGAAAAATTAAGTGGAAAAGGGGGTTATCTAGATTATAAAATTCAGTGTGGAATTACTGACCATAAATAAATATAAAGAAATTTGCCATATTATATAAAGGACACATTGAAGAGCTATCATGACACCATCTGGCTTAAAATATTTTCCAATCAAAATGATATCTAAATGTTAGAATCAATTCCTCCAAGATTGAAAGATAATTTTTTTATATTCAGATACTCATAATTTCTGGTGTATTAAAGGCTTAACCTACGCATATAGTCATCCTGAAGTAGAGATAGATTGGTCAAAAAAAATCATTTAAGGTAAAAAGCTATTTGTAGCAGGCAGAAATAGCTTTCTGTGACTTAAAACCATGTTTTGTTTTGTTTTGTTTTCTCTAACCCAGGTATGGTGACATGGTACCAAAAACCATAGCAGGGAAGATTTTTGGTTCCATCTGTTCGCTGAGTGGGGTCTTGGTCATTGCTCTACCTGTTCCAGTGATTGTCTCTAACTTCAGTCGGATCTACCACCAAAATCAACGAGCAGACAAACGGAGAGCACAGAAGGTGTGTATTCAGCCCTAGGCAGCCATATTTAGCATCTCACTTTTTTCCCACTTTTTACAGTGAGCTTTAAAATCCCTTACTGGCTATTCAGTGTTCTAGATTCCGTTGATAGCTACATCAGTCAGCACAAGCAACGCTATACCACAATAAACACACACACACACACACACACACACACACCTTAATATCTCAGTGACCTAAAACAACAAGGAATATTTCTCAGTCATGCTGTAGGTCCATTACTGGTCCAGCAATAGAAACTCCCATCTTGACAAGGTACTTCTGCAATCATTCAAGCAGGGGTAACAGGGCATGATGAATCACAATGACTCCTAAAACCTCCTCCTGGAAGTGGGCTAGCATACTTCCATTTCTACTGCATGAGCCAAAGTAAGTCACATAGCCAAGTGTGGCTTCAAAGTGGGCAGGGAAATAGTATCCTACTATGCAATCAGAAGCAGAGAGAAAGAATTATGTAGTAAACAGCACTAATGATGGTAGCAAAATCAAAGATAGAGTCTTGGCAAATTTTATCAGAATCAGATTTCTAGATCTGATTCATTTAGTCTCTATCCATCAGGGGTCAAGCTGGTTCCAGTAGACCAGGACTATTAAAAGGAACTAAGATATGTCTCAGATATTTTAAATAGTTGACCCAGGAAATAGGAGAAATCTGATCATTAGTAGCTGAGTTTTATTCCTGGCCCAGTGGTTTACGGTTTCTCTGAACTTTGTGCCAGCTATTCATCCCTCTACAAATAAGCAGGATGCATACTCAACTGTAAAAGGGGGAAAACATACCTCACAGAAAGATTAAGAACATACACAAAGATATGTAAGTCTATGTAATCATATCATAATACTAGCAATATGTAACATTTATTGCTGATTACTGTGTGCCAGCTACTGGTTTGATGTTTTTAAAAAATAATTCATATTGTCTTCGTGAGTCTAGGAGTGAGTTGTCATTATTTTCCCCATTTTTTAGATGAAGATCCTAAGGTATCCAGAAGTTGAGAAATTCTGAGGGCAAAGACCCAATAAATTATGGAACCATCATTCAGTCCAAGCCCACCAGGCTCCCAGATTCATACGCTTAACCACCCAGGGAGACGGCTTCTCAGAAGAACTAAGTACATGTTAGAACCCTTCCCTTCCCTGATTTTTGTCAAAATAGTCACCTTTAGAGTCAGGGCCTTTGCTGCCTAGAAATAATTTTGAGAATCTCTCTTATAGTTCCCTCAGCATTGTAGTACTAGATTTCCAGTATTCCTCATTAATACTGTATCATTGTCCTTTATAGATAGATTTTTTTTTTAATTTCCAAAAACTATCCCTAACCATGACGTGGATGCAAAATCCTGGTAATGTAGTGTAACTATAAAATATCATGAGAGATTTGGGTGCAGTTCATAACTGGCTTTGTAGGTAATTCCGGAACAGGATTTTAAGTATGCTTTTGAACAATATTAGTCTTTTAGTAGAGTATAAAATCTCAGAAAGTAACTCTTAGCATCACCGAGCATATGTGAGAGAACATGTTCATGTCCATCACTGCAGATCCTCTTCCATTTGCAAAGAATCACATTTTCAGCCTTGTCCTTTCTTCCTTCTCAGAATCCCCCATGTTTGGACAGGTACCCAGCCTTTAACTGATTATCGTAGAGAATAGAATAGTCCAGGTAATATGAATATATGGAACTGATAACTCAACAAACAGAGGTTAGCAAAAGGCACCCTCTGAGCAGTTGGAGTCTCATGTAGGGCACACCTTTGGCAAGCAGAAATGGAGAAATTTTAGCCACAGTTGGCCCCTCCACCAGAGATTTTCATGCGCAGAACCATGGCTCTGCCTACACATGACACTCTTTCTCCTGGGCGCATGTGTACATTGTTTAAAATAACAAAAATCCTACAAAAATCTTGGTTTCCCAGGACTCATCTATCTCCATTCTAGAAACCTCTTCTTTGATATAAGAATGACCTATAATTTATTTCCTCAATAAAAAAAAAAAAGAGCTTCTATATGGAAACTGTAGGAAGTACAAATCAGATTTTCAAATAAATTGAATGCCAAAATATCTTCATTTTCTTCAGACTTTGTCATCTGCAACAGACAAGTCAGTAAAAAAAAAAATCTTAGAATAATTGAGAAAAAACTTTTGCATAAATAAATCCAGAATGCAAAAATAAATGAATAAGAGTTTTTAAATATTGAATAAGGTATTTAAAAATCATGATATTTGCATGTCATAACTACTAGAGAAATTAATAAAACCAAATGTAATAACCTAATGTGATATGTACAGCAAATAGTCCATGATCGGTAAACTGACCAGGGTTATCCTTGAAAGAACAATGCGTATGGAACTAAGTTATCAAGGAATATTTCCTATTTTCCTTCCCAGGAGATTAAAAAAACAAAGAAACAGAATAAACATTCCTTAAGAGAGTTTAGTTAAGAGAATTTAGGTGTATCCGGAATTGGGTGATTTGACAACTATCAAATTTATGAAAAGGTAGCCAGCTTATTCAAGCAAGCAAACAGTCTGTTCAGTAAAAATATCAGTCAGACTAAATAATGAGGAATATTACAAAATGATTTTTTAGACCATATTTTTTGGTGTTTGGGCCCATTTTCAACTTCAAGCTCAAGTGAAAGCATGAAGTATATACAATATGCATTTGACATCATTCCCCTGAGCATTTAGGGATGCTGTCCTTCTTCTAGGCTCTTCCCCCAGCAAGTATTCTTCCTGCTTTTACTACCTGGCCCCACTCCTAAAAAGAATGCATCATTTATCCATTTCTAGCCATCTTTGATCATTTCTTAACTAAACACTGACCTGGGTGAATATAGAACTGTGACATATCTCTTTCACCCCCACCATTGGTGATTGTCTTTGAATAGATTTATTTATTCGCTCAGTTATTCAAAAAGCATTTATTGAGTAGAAAATTTTTGCCAAAATAAAGCTGAGTTGATGCAATGACATTTGGTAGGGTTGATATTTTGAGGCAGTGAACCTACCCTGCTTGAAGATACACAGCACACCAGTCTATCATCTGCATATTTACAAGGCTACCTTATAAGTAGTTATGTATAATAGTAATAGTAATTATAATTATAATTTTTGATAGTGCTAATAGCAAAAACAACAATGCTTTCTAGATTTTCTGGTATATCCCAGGTGCCTTATATATGTCATTTATATTTTCACAATCAACTCACTAAAGATGTGTTATTATTTCCGTTTCACAGATGACATGCTTATGCTTACATGCCTATTGATTAAAGTCTAAGACAAGAAAATTCTGGCATCATCAGAGCTTTGTCTCTTTAGGGATTTTTCATATAGATAACTCTAAATACAGTGAGAAGTTTCAAATCAATGAGCCAATGTGCAACCAAGATACAATGTAAGTGAATTTCTTACTTGTCACATAAAGATGTTGACATTGATACAGAAAGAAGTTACCAAGACTCATTTATCACACTTTACTCTGATGGTTCTCAAGCTTTAGATTCATTGGAATCATTTGAAGACCTTGTTAAAATACAGATTGTTACACCCACCCCCAAAGCATTTGATTCAGCAGTGTGGGATTACAGTCTGAAAATTTGCATTTCTAACAAGTTCCCAAGTGATAGTGATACTGTTGGTCTGGGAACCATACTTTGAGAAACATCTGTCTAGGACATTCATTAATGTCCAAATCAAATAATTTTTATAGCAGTCTAGAATACTTAAAGTAAACAATACCCTGCTAGAACCTGAGTATGATCTCTCTTAGATTATCCAATAGTAAAAAGTATCACTCAGTCCCTATGCCATATCTCTGTGGATAACTAGATTTTTTTATTGTGGTTTAAGAACCCCCATTATCAACACTTGTAGGATCTGGAGGTTACATACTTCTTGATATCCACTCCGTGTTTTAGCCTTACTGAGTTACCTACTTCCACCCTGAAGTATCTATTCCATCCCCACACCACCTAATGGAGCCACCTGGCAAACTCCTACTCAGGGGTCAACACTCAGCCCACATGATGAAAAATTTCCCAAATGATGTGGACACCATTAATCGCTCTATTTTCTCTTCTCCTGAAGTTTTATGCACACTCTGTTGTCATGTATTACACTATATTCTCCCTCTCCATTGTTCTGAGTGCAGTGCTAGGCATAAAACGGCATTTAATGTTTGTCTAGTGAAGAGAGAATGAACAACGAGGTCTTGTTCACCTTCACAACTATTTTTTTTAAGATTTTATTTATTTATTTGATAGACAGAGATCACAAGTAGGCAGAGAGGCAGAGAGAGAGAGGAGGAAGCAGGCTGTCCGCAGAGCAGAGAGCCCGATGCGGGGCTCGATCCCAGGGATCATGACCCGAGCCGAAGGCAGCGGCTTTAACCCACTGAGCCACCCAGGTGCCCCGGTCTTGTTCACCTTGACAGTGTCCTCCATTCCTAGGGTAGGGCGGATATTCTGAGGTCCAGTTGAAAGCAATATTAAGAAGCATGATTTGTATCTCTGGTGCCCTCTTCCATCTTCTTTCAGTTCTTACCTCTTCCCACTTAGAGCTAAGTCTCATTGCTCTCTATTTCACCGACCCATCCAGTGTCCCTTCCACTGACCCAAATGCCGGCACCGGCACCATTTCTACCCAGCCCTGCCATCACCAGGATTCACAGAGCTCCAGAGCTGGGTGGGTATCTTGTACTATCTTCCACTGATTTCCTCCCTCTCTCTTTTTAATTAGCATTTGGCACTAAATTGTCTCATTTCTTTTTTTTAAGATTTTAAAAATTTATTTATTTGACTGACAGAGATCACAAGTAGGCAGAGAGGCAGAGAGAGGGGGTGGGGGGATGCAGGCTCCCCGCCGGGCAGAGAGCCTGATACGGGGCTCGATCCCAGGACCCTGAGACCATGACCTGAGCCGAAGGCAGAGGCTTTAATCCACTGAGCCACCCAGGTGCCCCTGTCTCATTTCTAGAGGAGCTATTTACCGTAACAAATGGAAAGATTCCAATAAATGCCTTAAATTTGTAAAAGCTGATAAAACTAAATATGATACCTCCACGTAAGGCATTTTACTAAACCTTAAGTGAAAGAAACAAGTCCAAGTAGAATTTCCAGAATAGATGGTACAAGCACTATGTGGGCTGATGTTTGAGGAGTGAGGAATTGCCTCACATTATAAAAGAGAAAGGCTTTTGCAACCTTGCTTTGAAAGCTACCTAGGATACCTTTATTTTTCAAAAGTATTGAAAGCAGTTTGTGATCTGGCAGCAACATGGTCCAATAGCTTTTCACAGTCTATCTTGTACCTCATTTAGAAGATAGATTGCATTGAAGAACATTGCTATCTCAAGCGTTTTTGGCTTATACTCTACATATTTCTCTGACTGGGGTCCCCCGCCTCCTGTCCAGAGACTACATTGTAAAGTTTATGTAATGTCACTTGGTACAATTAAAAAACAATCTACAGGGCACCTGGGTGGCTCAGTGGGTTAAAGCCTCTGCCTTCGGCTCAGGTCATGATCTTGGGTCCTGGGATCGAGCCCCGCATCGGGCTCTCTGCTCAGCGGGGAGCCTGCTTCCTCCTCTCTCTCTGCCTGCCTCTCTGCCTACTTGTGATCTCTGTCTGTCAAATAAATAAAAATAAAAATAAATCTTAAAAAAAAAATCTACTTGCTGAAAGCTACTGACTACTCCACAATAAAAGGGTTCTGTGTCAAATTAGTTTGAGAAAAATTATTTACTATGCCCCCCCTTTTGTCCTCACAGTGAACACCCACAATGTATGTTGTAAGGAATCCAACAGCAGAGAAACCTGGTTAACCTCTCAGCATGTCCCAAACTTTTTGTGACCACAGAACCAGTTGTTTGTTTCATTTGACTGGCTTGGATTTTACCCATAACACTTACTAGTTTCCTTGAAACCCAACCTTGAGAAATCCTTCTGAGTTTAGAGAATTAAGAAGAAAACTGAATTTATGAAGAATTGAGATGCATGGGGGAAATGTGCTTATGGGACAATTTATTTTTCCCAACACCATCGGTGTTTCTCAAGGCAGATAAAGAATTCAGAAAATAACTTCAAAGCTATTTTTTTTTACACAGACAATATAAGCCTTTTTGTTTAATTAAAAATTTGGAAGCCTCCTATTTCCCAAATAAGCTAAAGTATTTACTGAAACCTTCCTCTCATTCCATAACATTTGCTGGTACTTGGCATGGTCAAGAAGTTGTATTTCCTCCAAAACTGGGGGGTGAGGGCTGCGAGGAATACATTTCCTCTTACTAGTGGATAGTTTTCTTTTAACCTCCCATTTGCACAGCCGCCATTGCCAAGATCTTCATACTGAGTGGGTCAGAAGTAAAGTGATTTTCTAAAATATCTTTGTTAAAGAAATTTCCTCAATTACCTACTGAAAGCAAAGATGTAATCACAGGTCATAAAAGCTAGCATTATTCAACAGACATTTGGTATGGTGTACCACAAGACCAATTAAACCAATTAACTCATACAGTATTGTTGTAAAATGAAAGAAAAGTCGTGATTGAAATTGAGATGGGAGGTTTTTTTCTGCTGTCGTACATGGCTTAGCAAAATGGCTATTCTGTCTCTAAGACAACTGCTTCTTTTTCCCTAAGCTTAGAACTCCTTCTGTTGCAGCGGTTGCCACCATATGTAGGCTTTCCAGTGTGGGAAATACATGTCATTTTCCTTTGCTGGACAGTATTTTTGGTTAATGTAAATAAATGTCTCATTTATGAAAAAAAGTGGTCTTTTTTAAGATTTTATTTATTTATTTGACAGACAGAGATCACAAGTAGGCAGAGAGGCAGGCAGAGAGAGAGGGGGAAGCAGGCTTGATCCCAGGACCCTGAGATCATGACCTGAGCCGAAGGCAGAGGCTTAACCCACTGAGCCACCCAGGTGCTCCCCTCAAAAAAGTTTTCTAATACAGCTGCCAAATGCTTGGAGAATGACATAGATGAGACTAATAACTATGATATAGGCAATGTAATTACATTCAGTAGTTGCCAAAGAAAGGAAAAAAGGAGGGAGGGAGGGAGGGAAGGAAGGAGGCAGGTAGGGAGTGGAGAGGAGAGTGGGGAAGAATGAGACCAGTGAGACTTTAGGATTCAAATTTCAGCAATAATCCTTTTCTAGAAACCAAATGTATATTTAAATTACTTACTTCTGAATTATTACACCAATTCAAAGTCATTTTTAAATGTGCTTGTCATTTCCCATTGTTTTATCAAGACTGGCCTGAAATCCTGGCTGTGCAACCCATCTTTTTGAAGTTAAAAATTCCTGACCTTCCAACTTCATTCTCTTGTATTGTCTCAGTACTTTGAGGGATCTAAACAGCATACTGCCAGCAAAGAGTGAAATTTGTCCATTTTTCTTATCATTTATAAATATGATCTTTGTACAAAGCTGTTATTCTAACCTGGAATCAGCAAACAGAAAGAATAAATGCGCAGAGGAAGAGAGAAGGGAAGGAGTCGAAGCCCAGATGACACCCTAATGCTATTTTGAGAGCTTCAGACGTCTCAATGCTATTCTCAAACCCTGTCAGTGGAAGGGCATCTTGGTACGACTTTGGAGGGAAGTTTGGTGAAACCTATCAAACAAAACACACATGCACAGCCTTTGATCTAGGAATAGTTCTGCTTCTGGAAGTTTGTCTTACAGATAAATTCATCACGATGTTCAAGGCAGGCAGTATAAGCAAAAGAGGCTTTAAAGATTTCATGGTGGTTGGCTGGCTAAATAAATGATGCTTTATTCATGGGTATATTATATATTTGTAATGAATGAGGTGGGTCTATATGTGTAGATATGGAAGGAGTTCCAAACTGGATTAAATGAAAACAGCTGAGTGCAAAGGAGTATGAGATGTATTGTCCCAACTGTAAAAATAATGCATGTATAGATGTATGATTACACACACACACACTTTTGTATGCCTAGAAAATTTCTGGCAAGATTCTCTAGAAATATCACCAGTGGTTCCTCTGAAGCATAGGATTAGGGCAGCTCCAGGGTCCAGAGAGCCTTACTTATTTTTGATACACTTTGTATTAATAAAATTGCTGTCATATGTATATATCCATTTTCCATTAAAAAAATCTAGATAATTTTAAAATTTTTATTAGAAAGAACATCCTAGGGCTTGAAACTACAGATAGTATTTATCTGGATGGTTTAGACAGGGAAAAGGAGGAGTCTTTATGGGGTAATTCTGTAAGAACTTACCAAACCCTTCCAGTTGCTTTCTTACATACCCTTGCGAGATATACAATCCTACAAACCGAATGTTCAACCAAAATAGTGCCCTCCAGGATGTGAAAGCCAGACTCATTCCGTGACTCACTCCAGAAACAACAGGAGTTCCGAAGGAGAATGAAATACCAGAAATCTGGCTAAACAGTCAGTTTGCTCAGTACTATCACGTTGTTGATCTCTCTGGAACTGTGAACAATTGAAGTAACCACCCCAAGCCCTCTAAATTGAATTGTCTATTGCAGAAATGCTTTTTTTTTTTT
>ML105341.1:19417-53284 GCA_003697995.1 Taxidea taxus jeffersonii
TTTTTTTTTTTTAAGATTTTATTTATTTGACAGAGAGACAGAGATCACAAGTAGGCAGAGAGGCAGGCAGAGGGTGGGGAGGAGGAGGCTCCCCGCTGAGCAGAGAGCCCAATGTGGGGCTCGATCCCTGAGACCATGACCTGAGCGGAAGGCAGAGGACCAACCCACTGAGCCACCCAGGCGCCCCCAGAAGTGTTTTAAAATTTAAAAAATAATGTTATCAATCTCCTTGGACTGACTCACTATGCTCTCATTTCAACAAATTCAAGAAATAGAAATCAGATAAGCATGTTCTAGCATGGACCAGTGTCAGTAGAAAAAGTAGATAAATTTTGGCAGTGGTTTTTTTTGTTTGTTTGTTTTGAGACTCCATGTTATTCAGCATGGAGTTAATTTGTCCAATTTAACAAAATAATTGCAAAAAAATTTGATATTTGGGAGTGCAGTTTTTTTGTTTGTTTGTTTGTTTTAGCCTTTCAAAAGGCAGGGTGGAAAGAAGAAAGAAGGCGGGAAAGCAGGCCATTGGTTCCTGGAGTGTATTTGCTGTTTTTAAAAGGACATTAGTTTAAAGAAAATGATTTGGAAGCTGGTTTGCTAAGTCTTCATTTCATTAAGTTACTCAGATTGGGATAAGTGAAAATATAAATAAAGTAATACTGCCATTTTTCTCTTAACACAATTGACAGAAACAATAATGAAATAAACTTGATCTTACTATAACGACTTAATTACAAGTCTTAAACGCATAACCCAACTCCAGAGTAGCTAATTGATCTTACTGAAGAAAGTTAAGGAAAATAAAGTACTCCAGTGGTGAAAATTTAATTTTCAATAATTACATGTGAAAAGCTAGCCTACTTTAAAAACTGTGCATGCTGACATTAGCATGACACAGGAGTGCATTCACTGTTTGAAGAAAATAATCCATAAGTATTAACACAACATTTCTTTTTCTTCTGGCTTCTAGAAAGCCAGACTCGCCAGGATCCGGGCAGCCAAAACCGGAAGCGCCAATGCTTACATGCAGAGCAAAAGGAATGGCTTACTCAGCAACCAATTGCAGGTACCGGCAAGCATTTCACTTTTGTTTACTGTTCGATTTATTACCGTCAGATTGATTTACTTCTACTTAACCATATAATTTTATTGTGGGTAATTAGGAAAATGGCTACTCAAACAACAAAATCATCATTTTTAAATAACCTGGTGCTGTACAGTCTTACTGGCTGTGGCAGGTTCGGGCCCAGGCTGTGAAATACTGCCCATGAATCGTGACTCCCATTCGTGACTGGGCAGTATTTCTGTACTGTCTTGTGTAAACAAGAGAAAGGTCAGAATTCTAAACCCAAATACCTATTTTTCTTTCGAAATTATTTATGTTCCTTAAAATTCGTTTGAGTGGGGTTAAGATGCCTTGTTTTATTTCTTAATGGAGAGGGAACCCTCCCCTTCAGTGTTGTAAAGCTCACACTGTATGAAATCCAAGGGAAACAGTAGCTTTTACCTCAAAACTGTCCTTTAATATTTAGGATTCCAGTCACCATGCCATCAAAATGTCTTTTATGTAGGTGAGCATGATCATGGTTTCAGGATTATCTAAGTACTAGATTAAATTTAGTTATCCAAAAAGAAGAGCTTCCAGACTTTCAAAGGTAGTTGGTAGATGAATGAGTAAAAACTATTTACGTTTTCAATTCAGAGAGGCAAGCCTGAAAGACCAGACCACTAATGTGACAGAAACATAAAGGCTGATTGCCAAAATTAAAAGCAACCGCATATTGGTTCCTTTTTAGTTAAAAAAAATTAAAATGCTGCCATTTGATCTCAGGAAATAGGCTAGATCTCTCTGTGGAAATGGGTAGCTGAGGTTCCCATTGTTTGCAAATAAAATAGAAAGCACTTCTGTCTTCTGTGTGTTAACAGTCCTCAGAGGATGAACAAGCCTTTGTTAGCAAATCCGGCTCCAGCTTTGAAACCCAGCACCACCACCTGCTTCACTGCCTGGAAAAAACCACGGTAAGGAAAAGGCATGACTATCCGCCCCTGTACTGAGACAGGAATCCCATTTGCTTTTGTGAATACTTAATGCTTCCAAGTATGATTTCACTGTCTACATTACTGGAAAATATACTAAAAATGAACAAAAAAAACCCCCACGGATATTTGAAATTGCTTTGAAAGACTAGAGTGACATTTCAACTCGGAAAGTATTTTAGAGAATTCTTTGAAATGGTTTTATCTTCCGTGGTTACCCTGACTTTAGTGTGAAATATCAGTTTAATGCGAATGGAAAGTTGTTTCCCAAGAGCTGACTGGAGGTCCTACAAAGTATCATTTCTCCCCTGATGACGAAATGCTGATTAAACAAAAACCAATGTAGTTCAAGCGTTCCTGACATCTAGATAAAAGGAATACCAATAGCCGTAACAAAAAACTAGAGACTAACCGAATATAAGCATTTCTTTCCCTAACAGGTTGTAATGAACAAGGCAGGTAGTTAAAAACTATATGCTCCCATAAGAAAAATGACCCATTTCTTCACTGGCAAGCCCCTTGCAGTCAAATGCTCTATGCTGAGCTGTACCCCCAGGCAAGCCCGTTGGAGCTGAGGCTTGAGTCCGCATTTCTCTGCTTACAAGCTCTCCATCAGACCTCCACATTAGCAGAGGTGCCCATTCCCTGGCTGGCTTGTCCAAAGGGGTCACAGTCTTTGACCACAAAGCAGAACGAAACTTTCAAACTTTCACCATATTTAAATCAGGTCTGCTCACTCACTCCCCAGAGGTATATCCTTATATTCTCAATTCCAACATATCGCCCATGCATTTTTTTTTCATTTACCTATATAGTCATTCAACAGATTTGTATTGCTTGCCTACTACGTGGCAGACAGGGAGCCACACCCTAGATGCGCCACGAAGTCAGGTGTGGCCTTTGCCCTCATCAAGCCTCCACGGATGGGACAAAACACCGATATTCCTGGAGAAGGGTCATGAGTGCAGAAGGAAAAATGGGGCCACAGTGCAATGACCCAAAAAAGGCAGAGCCATGAGAGGACAGCATCAGACAAGGCTTCCTGGAGGAACTTTCGTGGAGAGCCACAGGATGACTGGGAACTAGTTTGGCAAAGAAATGAAGGGGGGCTAAAAGATGATGTAGGCACCAGGAGAAGGCTGGAACTTGGCCTTAGAGGAACTAAAGAACTTGAGGGTGATCAGAAGACCTGGAGTAGAATGACCCAAGAGGATACAGAGGAAGTCTAGATAATGGCTAGGCTTTGGAGGCATGTGAAGAATTTTGATCTTTATCTCATAATAAATGGAAAATTATTTGAGGGCTTTAAACAAAGTAGTTACATGATTATATTTGCCTTTGTAACTTACGATCCATCACTTACAGGATAAGCTCTGTAGCTTAGGATAACTCTTTGAAAGGTAAATGGTAACATTAATAGTCAGATGTATTTATCTCCATGCTTTTTTATTTTCATTTTTTACTATTTTAAACCTTTTAAATAAAAAATTATTTGACACCAATTACTATCGTTTAAATTAATCTACCTACAGAAATAACCAGCAGCGGGAAGACTTTTTTCACTTACAGTCACTGATGTGATAAATTAGAATCTCGTGCATCATAAACTTGTATTATGTGTGTGCGATGCGCATTGTAAAAGAAGAAAACAGCATGTGAATCCTTTGTGAACTATATTTTTTCCATAAAATTTGATATTGAAATGCATTTCTTAATGAAACTGTCTTGCCTTGGTCATATGACTCTCTTGACTTTAAACAGTGGAATCTTAAATTTCGTTTATTTCAAAATGCTTGTCTCAGCAAAGAAATAACAGAATGAGTTACGAAAACAGTCTCTTTTTGCTCTTGGCCAGTGAATTGCTTCAATTGTTTCACTAGTATTTCAGGATGAGAGATGGTTCCGTGGAATTGGCATGTGCAAAGCCTTCCATTACGAGATTATTCCCACCTACACAAAGAAAAAAATAATAATAATTGGAGTCGCTCTCCTGAAGTTCAGACCCAAATGGTTTCCCTTTTAATTATGAGGCAAAATTCTTACATAGGCATTTTAGGAAGTGAGTCTTTATTAAATATTCTAAAAGCAAAATGTGCCTTGTGGTTTTTCGAAAATGTGGCATATGAAATGATGCCCAACACTGTGTGCCTCTTGGCTAGAAGAACTCTGAATAGAGGCAGAGGTGTTGATACATCATGAAGATAAGAAAGGAGACCTCTGAGTTCAGGGCTAACCCCTTCTGGATCAAACACAAAGTGGCCCATTTTGCAATATTTTGCCTGTTTAACTAATAAGTCACTTTTCTGTATGCTGGGAACTTTAGAGGAGCCTCTAAAGAAATACAAAGTATCTTCGGGATCTCATTTTCTAATTAAAAAATTAGTTTTCAATCCCAGGCGAGAATATTTGCTAATATATAACAGTCCAGTTCTGGGCATTCTATTAAAAGAGTCTCTTATCTATGATCCCAATCTGTTGAAAAAGGAAAAGTCCATGCATTTAACACATTCACTGTGAGCACGGTCTTACATGCATTTTCAAGAGGGTTTTTTTTTTTTATCAGTTTTTTTCAAATGTTTTCTCCCCCTTTGCTTCTTCACTTCCAGAAATGATGTTTCAATTAACAGGTGGTATTTCAACATGAAGTTAGTCCATAAAGAGATCCTAAGTCAGCCTGCCGATGTCCATCTCAAGAGCTAACTAGGGAGATTTTATTTTCTCGCAAAAGCCAGCATGAGGTGGCTTCGATATTCCAGACTTTATGAAAATGGTCTCGGTCGCCCGTTGGATCATCTCAGTGTACTGGCATGTTTGTTTGAAAAAAATAAAGCCTTTCGTTGCCTTCCTTAACGTTGAAATGCGTTTCTGTGCCTCCTTCTCCTGTCCTCCCCGCTCCGGACCAGAATCACGAGTTTGTGGATGAGCAAGTCTTCGAGGAAAGCTGCATGGAAGTCGCCACCGGAAACCGGCCTTCGAGCCACAGCCCCTCTCTCTCTTCACAACAAGGAGTCACCAGCACTTGCTGTTCACGACGACACAAAAAAACCTTCCGCATCCCAAATGCCAACGTGTCCGGCAGCCACCGGGGCAGCGTGCAAGAACTCAGTACGATCCAGATCAGATGTGTGGAGAGAACCCCGCTCTCTAACAGGTACCCCAGGTGATCTGCGTGGGTACACACACCTGCGCCCCCTCCCGGAGCGCTTCTCCACCTGCAGGCGTGCTGCCGCCTCGGTGTATTTCACAGTTTTGGGTACGGGGCGAGGAGCTGGGGGGCGGTGGGGGAGGGGGAGGGGGAAAGACTTTTTATTTATTTTGAACGAATACACCTTAAGAAGCATCATAGCATCCAAATCCTGGCTCCTAGGGTTTAGAATGAAACAAAACAAAATACCCCCGCGTAACAAAGTAGGAAAATGGATCTGCTGTGATACTCAGGGCGTCCGGAGTACAGTTGTATAGTCTGCCGGGTAGAAAGAAGCTGAGATGGTCAGGCATGCACATCTGTACCTCTGCCTCATTCACTCCACAACTTTTTTTCCTATTTGAACACATGGCTTTATACCCAGGAGCCCCCAACGTAAATGCAAGGACCCTGAAATGCTAGATAGGCAGCACTACTACGGACACAAATTAAATTGACACTGTATCATTGAAAAGTACTCAGCAGCACCTAAAAATACATCAACACCTTCAAGGTAAGAGTGAAAAATAAAACCATACCTACGCAAATCTCTTGAATCGATATATAATTTTGATCATAAAGATATTTGGGGCCATGGCAAACACAAAAAAAATCAATCCGGTACAAGAAAAGATAAGTGAAAAGCTAAACTCGTTCACCTCGGGTTCGTTCGTGGATAATTAAAGTGAAATTTTTCTATTGGCATTTTCCTTTGCTTCTCGTTCTTTGCTATTTGTTTTTACCACAAACAGGTACGTGTAATAAAAAGTAATCCATTTGAACTATACAGCTCATTAAAATGATCAATTTCTGCCAACATAGTTTTGCTTTGTTCCCCAAATTAAATAGATATGTTTTTATATTAACAATCCATTAATTCAGTGCTGCTCATTTGTTCTCACTCAACAATCTTTGTGAAAAACCTGGATGACATTCTGAATTCAGGCTATGTTGATTTACATAAATCAGATGTCTCAGGGACCAGAATATTAAATTTTGGAGCACTGAAAGATTTGTGTCTCTAAGGTATTCTACCTCTGTATTGTTCTACATCCATTCCAAAATTAAGTAGAAAGCGGAGAGGTGTTCAGAAAGAAAATTTTAGGACATAAACATCTTAAATAAGATTTCCATGAAAATAAGGTAATTAGATTGAAGTAATTAGCACCCTATGTGTACCCTCCTTATTCCTCTCCCCTTTTCCCTTCATCCACATGGAGTGTAAAACTTATGCAAGAATACCTCTTGGGAAAATCTTGAATTATTGGTAATGGCTAACTTTTTGAGGTTCTTAAAACTGGCTGTCACTAACTAGAGAGCTTTAAGGGCATCCTCTTTCCCCAAGAGACAGGATAGTAAAATGACCCTGTGGTCAAAGGAACTGAGACATATTCACAGGTCATTGAGGTACATCCCTTCCAGAGGTCCTGTCTTAAAGACAACTATTTTACTTTGCTCAACCCAGGCTTTCCGAAACTGACCTGATTCTCTTCCTTGCATTTTTATAGAAAACGTTTTGAGAAACACCGCCTGAACCAAATTGAATTGACTTTTAGAGAATCAGTTAATGTTAGTGACCTGGCCAATGTTCACCTCAACACGTATTAGGTTTGGTACTCCGTTTTTAAAAAATCATGGTGACTGGTCTCGGATATTTAACATGTTACTGATAAACATGAAAACACATCCCTCAATTGTAAGTAAACAGCTTACTTTTTAAAATCTATTTCTTCCTCATCAGCCGATCCAGCTTAAATGCCAAAATGGAAGAATGTGTTAAACTAAACTGTGAACAACCTTATGTGACTACAGCAATAATAAGCATCCCAACACCTCCAGTGACCACCCCTGAAGGAGATGACAGGCCAGAGTCTCCGGAGTACTCAGGAGGCAATATTGTCAGAGTGTCTGCTTTGTAAGACAATTGGAACCAGGTCTAAGAGAATTTGAGCTCCGGCTGTGGAAAGAATTCCAATGTGGAAGAAAGAAGAAACAATAAACTTTTGCAGATGAAAACAGCAAAGCAAGAAGGTTGGCAGTGAAATAAAAGCAAAGCTTCCAAACTTGAGGATGGAAATAAAAACCACCAAATGGCATTTCTAGACAGAATTTGACCTGTTCTACAGAGGAAGAGTCTGTGACCCTTTGACTTTGTGAATGAGCACAATGAAATGCCGCCTATCGATGCTTCGTATGATCTGAACTCTTTTTTAATAAAATAAATAAAACAAATCTTTGAACATAATGTTCTGGTTGAATGCAAAACAAAAAAAAATATGGAAAACATTTTGATAAAAATTTTTCCTGTTAAAACCATGAACATTGGCTATGATGAAGAGTATTACATATTAAAAAAAAACTATGACACATTTGTATTGACTGAAGGAAACCATCATAATGCATGCTAGAATTCTTTGGAACAGTGATTTCAGTGTCCTTATGTTGTCTTCAGAATAGGCATGATAAACTATAATTGTAGAAAGGGGAATTTCTGTGCACTTACAACAAGCTGATTTTTCATGTTCCATGGTGGGCTGTGCCAATACACTCCTTTTAGAGCTGCGGTATTTCTCATGGGGATGCTCATTAGTAAATCTAAAGTGTTCAGATAGTTCAGTATTAATTATTGTTTTACCTTGCACCTAGATACTGTTACAACTGCAATAATTCATTGTACACCTGTTGTATCAGGAATCAGGATTTTTTGTTGTCGTACTTTCCGGATCTTCATAGATACAGTAAGAGCCACGTTCATAGAAACACTTCTGGTGTGGCCAGATTTTAGATAACTTTTTAATCCAAAACTGTTGTGCCATAAATGTTTTTCAGTAATATCCTTTGGTCCACTGTGTCCCCGTGACAGTGCATTATCCGTTCTTGGACTTCTATAGCGCCTTTCTATTCGGTTTGTTGTCATCGACTGGACTAACATTTTGTAGTTCAAATGACTTTCCTACTTTTGTATTCCCCAACATATTATCTTGTAAGTAGATTACTATCATCAATCCCCTTGTCAAAAAATAGGAAAAAGGAGTTGACATCTATGAATGCTCTCTAACCTCTTTGCTGTTAGGGAAAAAAGCCCAGACACTGGATTTTTCACTATGTGTTTCAGGCAAAGAGTAGGCTGGGATTATTATCACAAAATCAGTGATCCCAGAATCTTGCTTGATGTATTATTTATTTTACTTTAGATCTTGAATACTTTTTGAGAATAACTAATGTGAATTGAAATGCAGAGATGAACTCGAGTGCTCTACGTAGCAATATTTGACGAATGCACGCTTCTACGCCATTGGAGAAGGCAGCACAAATTTACTGAGAAAGGTTCCTGTATACTGCAAGGAGCAGTTTTTCCACTCAATCAGGAGGACAGGAGTTTGATGATGCAAAGTTGATCTCTGTGTACATTTAAGTGAAAAGTCTTTATACCTTTTCACCTTTAAAATATTTCAGCAGACATGTCTGCACGTGACAGTGTAAAAAAGTTTTATGTCCAATGAAAAGTTTTGTTCATTCCAAACCACCACTGTAAGAAATAAAGTTTAGCTTCTGTACAGGGAAAGAATTAATAATTTTCCCTCTACTATAGAGATTTTAAAATGCTTATCATAATTTATCATAAAAAGGAATTAATCCAACCATTTTCAAGTAAAGCCAGAAATTCTTGCTTCCCATTTCTAGAATAGCTTCTAGAACAGTGCTGTGCACATGGTAGATCTTAATAAACATTTGCTGAGTAAAAGTAAGATACACTCTACTATCTCTCGGGAAGAACTGGCTTTGTTCCTAGTATGTCTTTTAAAAAGTTACTAATCTTCCTGGAGCGTGAATATTAACAATTATATAAACACCTGCCTCATGTCACTTTATGCTTCTAGAGCAAATATAGTGAAACTTCTTTGATGGCATTTGTTGAAAAAACTTTTTAAAAAGTAGACTAAGGAAACCACAATCGGGAATACTTAGGTCTTTTGATTCCCAATGAGAAGTTCTATTTTCATGTTCTTAATACTACATTTTAAAAAATGCACTTAGAGTATTTCAGTTGACAATTCTGCCTCCCTTTTGACTTATCATTTATCCCAAGCTATTAATTTCTTTAGAGTTTTGGAAAAGAAAAAAAATTTTTTTGGTGTTTTAGGTGATTTAAAAATATACTGTGTTGGTGGTGAATGACTATTGATGACTGTGTTAAGTGCATCTGTATTGTAAGTGAAATGTAATTATTTCTGTGTACCATATGGAGTAACCAAGGTCATTGTTTTTGACAATTTTGTTTGAAATTCATATATCTTATTTCAAAGGATAGCATAATATCTGCATTATGCTGGAAAAAAATAGACCTTTGGAGAATACTTAAATAAAACATGTGCATGCTTGAACAGGACAACATGGTTGGCTGTTGCTCTTTTTTCTTCGACTTCCTTCCTTTCCAAAACCTAAGATGTGTCATACCCATATTTGGGAGTACTTTGTAACATGCACAAACACAGAACCCATTGATTGTGAATAACACTTAAGTCTAGTCCAGATCGGTAGAGATAGTAGATTTCTGCCAACAATGGGAATTTAGGAGGAGATATTTTTTAAAAAAACAGTTAATATTGTTTAAAGATAAAAGAGTGCCACTGTTTTAGATAATCTGCTTTGGAAATCTCTTGGCAAGTACAACTCCATGGCTACTAACTAATTTAAGTGTATTACAAGGTTTTGTTGGTCAGTACCCAAAAGAGGTAGCATGGTTACAATTAATTGCCTTTGTTTATGTGATACTTTTAGATATTCTGTGCAGTGTGTGACCCAGTTTATTATCCTACACCCTACAGTGCGCAGCAGAGAGAAGGCTGGTGCACGAACCTTATATACTTCTTGACTACTACTACTTGAGTTAAGCAAAGTGAAGCTCTGAGGTAATAACTTTGGTCAGAACTCAATCAGATTCTTTTTTTTTTAATATCTTATTTATTTATTTGACACAGAGAGAGATCATAAGCAGGCAGAGAGGCAGGCAGAGGGAGAAGCAGGCTCCCTTCTGAGCTCGATCCCAGGACCCCAAGATCATGACCTGAGCTGAAGGCAGAGGCTTAACCCACTGAGCCACCCAGGTGCCCCCTCAGTTAGATTCTTAGTTAGAGATTCTTTTCTATTCAGGGAAACAGACAAAGTGATTTATTTGTCCAGCTGTATGTTTGTGTATGTATGTATATTTGTACATATTTGTTCAGATATATACACATAGATTTTTATTCATTTTTTAAAGATTTTATTTATTTTTGGGAGAGAGAGAGATAAAAAGAGAGATAGCTAGCACAAGTGGGGCAGAGGGCCAGAGGGAGGAGACACCCCACTGAGCAAGGAGCCCGATGTAGGACTCGATCCTGGGACCCCGGGATCATGACCTGATCCAAAGGCACACGTTTAACTGACTGAGCCACCCAGGTGCCAGATTTTTATTCACTTTTTAAAAACATGCTCATCTGATGATTTCTCTTCAGGGGGAAACAAAAAACAAGGAAAAGTTAAGAGATTATTAAAAGAGGGAAAAACATGGAGTAAATCATTTAGTACAGAGAGTGATTTTAAATAGTGATAACTAGTGATCTTCTTGGTGGATAGGCCCCTTTTTTTCCCTTGTTAATTCTTTTCTTTTATAGTCCTTGATTTATTGAGATGCCAATCCTGCACTAAGGTTTAACACGCCTCCCTATTCCTTCAACTGAGTTACAGTGTTGGCTTGGAAATAGGCTCCAGGGAGTTATATCAATGTCTGCAGGCACCATTACTCAAAAGAATAAAAAGGATTCTTGATATCAAATACATGACTCCTCAGAGTTTCATAAGAAAGGCATCTCCTCTTCCCTGGAGTGTTATTAGGTGTTTGTTTTATTAACTCACAGGTACAAAAATGGCTATTGCTCCGCACCGTGTACATTTCATCAGAATTTTCAACACAATTGCGTAGACACACTGTATTTTTTGAAAAAAAAAAAAAAAAAGAGCTTAAGTTGGACATACATTGGCTGGTTGTGTTTAGGGTAGTAAAACATTCTCAAAAGATATTTTACTTTTAAGGAATTATTACTTTTGAACCACACAGTTGCTTAAGATAATTATAAAATATGTTTATTGCAAAAAGCTTTTAGTGGGAATAATAGTACATCCATACTTTCTAATTCTTTGTTCTCTACTGTCCACTTTTTCCCCCTCCTTTCTCTTCAAACATTAATCATTCCTTTACTAGATTATTCTCTCCCTTCCCTAATCATTTCCCCCTCTTTTTTACATGGAAACCCACTAGGTAACTACTGTCCATTCTACGTATAATTCAAATTCTTGAGTCCATCGCATGAGCCATACATTGTGATGGGTGTTGGAGAATTGGAGGTTAAAAATCCAAACCAAATCGTCCTCGAGGAATTACATACTGGAAAATAGCTTGACATACTCTGCTTTGCACTGCTGTTTATAGTCTTACACTACAAGTATTTTTCTCTCTGCCATAGTAGCAGTCATTTTTTTCTACTTCGATCTCCTGAAAACGTGTTTTGAACAGAGGCTACATCAAGGTAATATTCTTCGAAGAACTTTCTAAAACCCTCTCATCATATAATTAAAACCCTCTTTCTTTAGGCCATGGTCTTCTCTCCACGGGAGTACAGGGAAAGGGCACATGAATCCCTATCTCCCGGCTTGGAGACAGATTAGAAAACAAGACAAGGCAAAATAAAAGAGGAAAGGAAGCTGAACTTGACATTTACAATTTGAGTGTGGTAAAAAACCAGACTTCCCCAAATTTCCCTTCTGTCTTTCCCTACCAGAATTTCAGGCAATCTAAAGAAAGCTATTAAAATAGTTTTGCAAGAAGAGTACCACATAACACTGCTATGAATCCTAATGCCCCATTTCAAATTTATTCATCTGATTAATCCAGTTGAAATATCTGCAAGATACTCTGACAACAAACCAGTAAATCTAGAGAGAAAGGTAAGTTTAGCAGCAGCAGCAGCAGCAGCACTCACCATAAAGGTGGGCCCAGGTGGTCAGTTCCAGGGGATGTGGCTGGCTGAAGGAAAGTATTGAAGGGTGGATACCAAAGATGTGGAGAGAAATTTGGAGGAACCCCAGAACAAAGATGAGGGTGCGACAAGGGCTACACGGTGGTAGAGAAGCATCCTTGGGCTTTGATTCTAAGTTCAGCCTTCTTGACTTTGATAGAGTTAGTTTTGTTAGAGCTACAAATGGTAACGCCAAAAGGTATTTCTCTTAATCTATGATCAGTTTTTAATATTCAAGCATCGACAAATTGCTCAGAGGTCTCTTGGGCTCTCTGTACAACAGAGAACAGAACCCTAAAGGAACAGAATAAAGAAGTGATCCTGAGAAATGGGAAAGATTTGAAAGAGGGAAGTACCTACCCTCAACCTTGGGTGGATGAATTATAAATTGCCCAACCAGAGCCACTGGATACAAAATTTTCTTTTCTTTTCTTTCTTTTTTTTTTAATAGACAGAGAGCATGAGACGGGGGTGGGGGGTGGGGGGGAGGGGCAGAGGGAGAGGAAGCAAGAATCTCAAGTAGGCTCCACACTTAGCAGAGAGCTGGAAGCAGGGCTGGATCCCAGGACCCGAGGATCACAACCTGAGCAGATATCAAGAGTCCAACACTCAACTGACTAAGCCACCGAGGCACCACTGGATATAAAATTGTCAAAAGTAAAAATGTCATACACAAGTTTATATAGGACTTAATCTGGACTTCATGAGCATTCTGTTTATTCCCAGCCACCTAGTAAGGAACAAATGTACAGACCACAGAAGTAAAACCCAAATGTGTCCTTTCCAATACACAGCTTCTTTCTTCTGTAGGTTTGTAGTGAACACTAAGCAATAATGATTATAACCATCATGAAAAGATAACAGTGGTAATAACGACGGCTAGCTTTTATTGTGTTCTAAATATATACCAGCACTGTGCTCATTGCATCTTGGGGATTGATCCATTAGGTGATTGCATGAGCCACATTTCTTTTCTTTTCTTTTTTAAAGATTTTTTTCATTTGACAGGGAGGTAGAGACCACAAGTAGGCAGAGTGGCAGGCAGAGGGAGAAGGAGAAGCAGGCTCTCTGCTGAGCAGGGATCCTGATGTGGGACTCAATCCCAGGACCCTGGGATCATGACCTAAGCCAAGGCATCTGCTTAAGGGACTGAGCCACCCAGGCACCCACGAGCCACATTTCTGTTGAGAAAACTTTTAACACTAAAAAATAATGGCTCTGGATATTCTAATTCATATGCCATACATTTTTAAATTAAATCATGCATTTCTGTGATAAAGTTCTATTTTATAGAAATACACATTCTCGTTCTTTCTCTTTTTTTCTTTTTTTTGCTTTTGTTTTTTGGTGTAAAATAAAACTTACAGAAGATGGGGGCAGGAAGAAGCCTATGTCATTACCAAAGACAATTTTTCTTCCTATTTTCTTTGTTCTAAATTTCTCTTATCTTGAAAAGTGTGCTACTAATAACTATTCCTGATTGACCATTGATGAATTACAATAAAAATGGAACCTAGCTGGGAAATACATCGGTGTCCTAATTGACAAAGATTTTTCCAACAATTCCATAGCACAACATGCACACTGAGATAATTTTCCAGTAACAGAGAGAACACCCATTATCAGGGCACCTGGGTGATATAGTCAGTTAACCATCTGATTCTTGGTTTCACCTCAGGTCGTGATCTCAGGATCATGGGATCAAGCCTCACATCAGCCTCTGGGCTCAGGAGGGAGTTGGCTTGAGATTCTCTCTCCCTCTGCCTGTCCCACTTGTGCTCGTGCTCTCTCTCTAAAATAAATAAGTCAATAAATCTTAAAAAAAAAAAAAAAAAAAAGAACATCTGTTATCTTGCACTTGCTCCCCTGTTGAACAAGGTCTGCCAAAATTTTCAAGGTTGTTGATCAAGGACATAGCGTTAACTGTAGCACTTCATTGGCCCATAGTCTATGTCCTAGAGGCTTATAATGATGGAACAGAAATATTTTGGAATTAAGGTCAATAACCACAATTCCCATCCTTCATTATCTTTTGTACCTTCTTCAGATTCTTACAGGCAAGAATTCCAGAGGCTGACCGTGAAGTGCCTATTGACATTTTATACCACATGCAAAATAAAGTACAGGGAGATTTGGATAGGCAAAATAACCGCATACTTCAGTATCCCAAATTAATATGATACAATTTAAAATATCCTTGGAGTTTTACACTCTCACAAAGAATTCCAAAATTTTTCTGTAAGTCCTTCTTATTTTTTTATTTGCTCCTAATAAAATAGAGAGCTTCAATAAAGGTGTAAACACAGACATTTGATTTATATAGAACTGTAGAAAATTTAATGTACCTTTTAAAATGGTACTTGGGATATAACTACTTGTCATAAAACTTCTTCTCTGGGCTTCATCATTTGCTTGTTTTATGTTCCAAAATAACATTGGGCTATTAATAATACCTCTTTACCTCCCATTTCAATCTTCCCTACTTCTCAATAGGTAAATGTGTTAGTCATAAGTATTAAAAGTGTGTTCAAAACTTTTCCATGAAAACTTAAGTTGAAACCAGGATTAAAAAGAAATATATAGAAAATGTAATATTACATAAGGTTTATCATTGTCAAATCCTACTGACGGCGATAATGAAGGGTAAAAATTCTCATTTCTGGTTTTTTTTTTTTTCTAAGTAGGAATATACAGCAGGTAAACCCTAATATTAAAAAACCACACTACATTTTGGAAAAGGAGACAAATATGTGTATAATATCAAATGGCTCCACTAGTATTGAAAATGAAATGCTTTATTCATCCAAGTGTGGGTGGGCCCACTAATGAGAGATTAAAAGAAATGCAGCCGTTTGTGACTTAGAGGAACCTGAACCCACATACTGTTTAGAAGAGGCAGAGTTTGAAAGACCAAATAAATTTAACACCATATCTATTTCTCTGGCTACCTTACCTGGTGTTCAGTTCCCGGGCCAAGATTCTGAGAATGTAGTTTGCTTGTTCTACATTGATTTACTATTAGACATAGATTATGAATTTTGAAGGATTAGCTGAAATTAGTTCAAGTCATTTTCCCCATCACCCAGAGCCTCAAATTATATTAAGTATCTCAACATACATTTAGACTAGATGTTAAAATAATTACAATAAACCCAAATTCAGTTAAGGCTATTAGTCAAAAAGTGAGGATGTAAATGCCTCAGTTTGTGTGTCTGAGAATCTCTTATTCTAGTTAAATATATTTCTATGGTAATTCCTGACTCAGGTCAAAACTTAAATACAAATGAACTTTATAATTGCTATTGTATATTTTTAAATAGTTGCGCCTCCCTTTCTCATAACAGAGAAGAATATATTTGAAGCCCAAAATGTATTAGAGGAGCAGAGTCTCAACAAATGGCTTTTACAGTATAAAGGAAAGCCAAACAAATAAGTGAATGCGAGTATCCAATGCATTTTTCATAATAGGAACATGTAAAGCAATATAAAATAAGTTCTTAAGAAATGTCTTGTTTAGGGGCGCCTGGGTGGCTTAGTGGGTTAAAGCCTCTGCCTTTGGCTCAGGTCATGATCTCAGGGTCCTGGGATCAAGCACCACATCGGGCTCTCTGCTCAGCAGGGGGCCTGCTTCCCCCCCCCCCCGCCTGCCTCTCTGCCTTCTTGTGATCTCTGTCTGTCAAATAAATAAATAAATGATCTTTAAAAAAATGTCTTGTATGTACATTTCTATTTTTAATCATAGATTACTATATAATTTATATAGCAGTTCTGTTATGAAACCTCTTTTATGTCTCCAATAAAACTCAGGAGGGAAATGTTAGAGGGAGGGCTACACACACATACACACACACATACACACATTGAAATGGGCAGAATGTGGAGTTTCATTTATTTCACAACCTGATGAAATAGAACTTTAAGGACATTTAAGGTTACTTTCTTGCCAGTAATCATTGTATCTTCTGGTGTATTTTTTTTTCTTTGTTGATTGTAGAAAATTATAATGTAGCTATGTTTAGGCTTTTAAATGAATCTTCCTGAAAAGAAAGATCAAAAATAACATTCTCAGGATTACCAAACAGCATTATTTTTTGTTCAAAGCTTAAATATGAATGCCGGAACTTGCATTAGTGAGTACAAGGAGGAAAAAAGATAGTGGTGAGCTTGAGAGCAGACGTGAAACTTGCAAATGTGTTGAGGATCTGTGCCTTTTAGGTTACTTTTAAGTAAAGCAACAGATAGGTTTCCTTAAAATTTAATCCATGTCTTAGCTAAATTTGTTTTAAATTTAAAGGTAATTATATCTTATAGTGGAATTGTGAAAAACTATCATTATTTTATTGCCATGAAATGGAAAGGGATACCAAGAGCTTGAAATTCCTCTTTTCAAAATGCATCTATGGGTTTCTATCCTCTTTTCCTTCCTACTTTTTAAGTGGCTAAACCACTTTCTTTGGGTTCCGTAATTTGTAAGGATCACAGAGGGTACACATGCCCATGTTCTCAAGTCCATGGTAATCACTGCATGTCACAGTCCATGGAGAACTGGGGACACACCAAGGGGAAGGAAGCAAGTTCTCTCATTCAGGGGGCTGTTAATGCATTCTGAATATTAAAGCGTGAGTTGCAACTCCAGAAAATTGTCTTAAGCTCCTTGAATGGGTAGTATAATAATGTCTGCAGCTTAAAATTAAAGAAATGTCAAGAGGTCTACTAACGAGAGATTTTGTTTTAAGAAATCATCTTGCAGGGGCGCCTGGGTGGCTCAGTGGGTTAAAGCCTCTGCCTTCAGCTCAGGTCATGGTCTCAGGGTCCTGAGATTGAGCCCCGAATCGGGCTCTCTGCTCAGAGGGGAGCCTGCTTCCCTTCCTCTCTCTCTGCTTGCCTCTCTGCCTACTTGTGATCTCTGTCTGTCAAATAAATAAAAATAAAAATAAATCTTTAACAACAACAGAAAAGAAATGATCTTGCATTACACTTCAGCTATGACAAAAACAGTACTGCAAGCAGGGGCGCTGGTGCACAGTGAAGCTCAGCCTGTGGAGGTCACCTACTCCTGATAAGGAAATCTATCTGTTGCTTTACTTAAAAGTAACCTAAAGGAGGTTGCCATTCTACTCATTGACTTTCTGTGTGAGCACATTGGACGTTCCAGGCACTGTGCTGGGTGCTGGGCTATAGGGATGATAAGGTCCTGCCCTTGTTGGTGTTTTCGATCATTTTCCCTCTACTTTCTGAGTTCTTAGCTGAGACCCCCTGTAACAAAGCACAGATTAAGACGAGAAAAACAGACCTATTCCTTTGTGTGTATGCCTCATATACACATGGAGAGACACAAAGAAAGTGAGGTTGTTATGCCCAGATCATGAGACCACCACCAAAAAGACCACCGAGAGCCAGACGTTCCGAAATGCAAAAGCAAGTCTTTATTCAGGCGGGCGGGCTGCAGCTCGGGCTCGTCCCACACACCGACGCAGCGGAGTTCAGGAGGAGCCCCCCGCTGGAATTTTACAGAGATTATATAGACAATTTTACATGCAAAAAGTACATAGTCACATAGTTACATGTGTGGGTGACCTTGAAAACCTTGAAAATGATTGGTGTCTGAGGTGACTTAAGCTGTGTTGTCTGAGGAGGGTTGGTCAGTTAGGAAAAACTGCTGACAGGGAGTTTTCCTTACTGGTTGTTTTTCCATCCTTCGTTAGCATATAGGGCAATAACCCTGATTGGCTCGCACTTGGTCCCTCGTTTACATATGGAGAATCACCCTCTATTGGTTCATGTCCGGTTCCCTATTTGCATGTATAGGAACCATTTCTATTGGTTCTTGTCCCATCCTTTATTTGCATGTGTAGGAACCACTTTGGAATGTCTTCAGCTTAATGTAAACAGCAAAAGGGCTGCCTCCTTGAATGGCGTCAGGCCCTTCAAGGTGGCCTTGAATTCAGGAACAGACATCACCTCAATGGGGAAAGAGAAGGGGTAATGGAGGCCTCTTAACAGATGATACCGAGGAAGGAAGAATAGTTAGAAGGTATGATCATTTGTGACAAAGATTGTCTGGAGAAGGTAGGCAGGCAAGGGGAATTCAGAGGAAGGCTTGCCCTTCATTTGCTATTGTTCAAATGCTGCAGCTCCAAGTCATCAACATACCAAAGCGGCCTAGGCTGGGAGTAGCAAGTCCTGAACGTCTACAGTCAGATTCTGGGGTGGTGGGTTCTGCTACCCTTCAGGATTCATAGTCTACTTGTTGACTTGGACCCAAAACAGGTAGATACAGAATTAAGCACACTGAGTTCATAGTGAGATGTGTTCTAGGAAAAAAACATAGATGGTGTTCGGCTCAGCAGACACAGTGTTGAGGAAGGGAGGGTGAGCAGAGGGAATGCTCAACATGGTGTTCAAGGAAAGGCCTCTAGGAAAAGATGTGTGAGACCTGCAGAAGAAAGAGCTCCAGGAAGCACATGTACCTTTGTCCTGGGAATGTGAAGAACCAATCTGTCTGATTTCAGTGAAATGCATGGGTTTTAATTTTTCTCTTCTATTTCCTATTACTTCAGGCCTCTATCTGATTTGGGGCCAAATTTTTCTTGATATTTTAAAGGAATCAACAATTTATTATTCTTCATTCCTATTTCTTCTGCTTTCCTAGCGAAGTGCCAAAACAAAGGTCTTTCCGTGAAAATGCAGCTAACATTTATTCATTAAGCAATCAACATGAGCCGAGCCATTCGCTTCCTTTCAGTTTCTCTGTAACAACTTCAGAGCTGGTATGAGGATAACCATTTGCCAAGTGAAGAATCTTCGGCTAAAGGAAGTTAAACAACTTGCCCCAGGCCAAAGGACTGGTAAACGATTAAGATGGAATTCAGCCGCAGGTTTAACAACAAAGCCCATGCATTTCCACCTCTAACAGTCTCCCATTTTGTCAACAGTAATATTAAATAGTACTAAATCTGAGTACAGCACACAACTCTGGATTTCATCACTTAAAGGCAAGAAGTTTAGGAATATCTTGTGACTTGTTTCTATTTCTGTTCTTGTGTTCTCATCACCGAAGTGACAAATACAATCCCTGTCATGACAGTGCTCGCATCTAGTTGAGAAGATGACCATGCGGCAAATAAACAGAGAGAACGTATGCCCATGGTAAGTGGCATGACAGGATATAACAGAAAGGACCACAGAGAGGTCCTCAGTGAAGATTCAAAGTTCTGAAAAGTTCTCTGTGAGGAAGTGACACTTACGGGGACCCAAAGGAGAAGTGGGAATTATCTAAAAGGGGGAGACACACATCCTGGAAGCAAAATTGCAATCCCCAAGATAGAAAAGCTCTTGGGCCATCTGAAAACCTGTGAGGAGGCCCTGTTGAGTGAGAGACGGGATGGCAGCAGAAGCCAGAGGCACAGGGAACGATGGGTATGAATTCACAGAGCCTTCCTTCCACTTTGTCCTCAGCTCAACGGGAAACTGTGAAGAATTTTGAGCAAGGGAGTGACATGATCCAACGTATGCTTTTTAAAGATCACTGTAGTTGCTTTATGCAGAAGAATGAGTCGGAAAAAAGGCATGAAAGGAGGCTGGGAGACCAATCTGAAAACCTTTTCAGTAACTCAAGTGAGTGACAAGGTGTGACTGAGGTGGGCACCTGAGAAGAGTGGAGGACTTAGGCAACATTTTAGAGTTAAAGTCTGGGAGAGCTGGTAATGACTGAGAGCAGCACCAGGAAATTCTAGGAAAGCTGTCAATTTCTGATTCGAGCCAGTGAGTGGAGGAAAGTGTCATTTGCCAAAATGACAAGTTCTGCTGGAACATGTCCGGGAATCGTCCAAGCGCAGGGGGGACATAATAACCAAATGAAAAAGCATTAGTAAATATTTATTAAATGCTGACTCTATGTCAGACACAGTTCTTAAGTGCTTTAAATGTATTACTTCATTAATCATCAGACCCTATAAAATGTACACTCAGCTTCTCTAGTTTATAAAGCAGAGAAACAGAAATGTTACGTAATATCCATAGGTCGCCCAGCAAGTAAGTTGTAAACTTGGAATTGAACCCCAGATATTGAGGCCAAATCCTGGAAGCTTAACATCCAGGGACCTCTGGCTTTGGTCTGTAAGTAAGCAGTTAGATACAGGAGTACCCAGTGTTGTATACACAGCACAGTCCCCTGGGGTTCCTTTTTCGAGCCCCTTGCACTCATTCCTGCCTCTGATTGTTGTCAGGCTGTGCTCCCAGGAACACAGTCTAATTGCAATAACTCAGAGGAAGATACAGATGACGGATGCAACTCCCAGGATATCTGCAATTGAAAAGAGACCACTTAATGAATCTCTGGAGAAATATTCTCTTTGAGGGAGAAGATATCTGTGGCCCCTGAGTATTCTCAAGGAAGCTGATTTGCCTATCAGCTTATCAATCAGGATGGTCCTGCTCACACAGAGACATACCAAGATACACACACAAGCCACCCCCCCAGACACACACGTGCATATACTCAGGTACATACTAACACATGGAGATGTATGTACATTATACTCACCCACAGAGCATGTGCGCATGCACACACACACACACAATGCAGATACATGGGGCGCCCGAGTGTCTCAGGTAGTTAGGCATCTGCCTTTGGCTCAGGTCATGATCCCAGGGTACTGGGATCGAGTCCCACATTGGGCTCCCTGCTCAGCGGAGAGCCTGCTTTGCCCTCTCCCTCTGCTGCTCCCCCTGCCTGGGCTCTCTCGCTTTCTCTATCAAATAAATAAATAAATTCTTTAAAAAAAAAATGCAGACACACATGTGCAGTCAGCATGTGTTAATATACCCAAGTACTGTGTATTTTTTTTTACCTGGAATATACCTTTAGTAGTAGCACTTATATTACCATCTTTATTTATCAGCCTACTGTTCACTAAATTAGAGTGACCTACTTACTGATGTGCCCAGCTTATTGATCCCAGTCCTCCTCATCATGTTTGGTTTGGTTTGGTTTTGGGTGGGGGGGTGCTTTTTTGATAGAATATGCACAAATAGAAAATCTCTTTCACTTTTATAATGATACTCCAGACCTTGTGTCTTCTGTTCAATTATTTCCCATATTTACTAGTCAAACCATGTGTTCTAACTTTTTAGTTACAATTGAAATAAGATTTAAATTCCAGTTAGGCTACCCCCCCACCCAAATTGTGCATTTGGGAGAAAGTGTGTGTGTGTGTGTGTGTGTGTGTGTGTGTGTGTGTGTGTGAGATCAGTGTGGCTGGCTAGTGGGCAGGGTCAAGGATATGCACAAAATTCTACATCAAAGCAGAGTTTGGATTTATTATTCTAAGTGAAATAGAAGCCACAAAGAGTTTTAAACAGAGGAGTAACAGGAACTGATTTCTTTTTCAAAGTGTCACCATGGCTGTACTATGGAAAATACATACAAGGACCAGAGAAGAAGTAACAAAACGAGACAAAACAATCATTAGGAGGTAATGGGAGCATCCAGACAGGAAGACAAGTAGCCCGAACTAGAGGTAGCAGCAGGGAAGGAAGAAAGTCTGGTAGGTTCAAGAAAGCTCATGAAGGACTAGACATGAGACAAGTTAAGAGCTTAGACAGCTGGATGGACTTACCAAGAAAGAGAAACCCAGGAGAGAAGCAGGGGCTCAGGGTTCTCTTAGCCATGGTCCATCTCAGGGCATGCGATCTTCATGGAGAGGTCAAGGAGCAGCTGCATACATAAAACTGGAATTGTGAGGAGAGGTTAAGGCTGAAGACAAATATGAAAATGGTGAGAATAAAGATGGCGGGCGAAGCATGACACTAGCGGATGTTAGTAGGTGATCGTGTACATAAAGAAGAAACTGTGAACAGCTGGGACACTCCAGCGTTTTCAGGCAAACAGGGGAGGAGGGGCAGCAAAGAAAATAGAAGAAACTATCACTGAAGGATGAGAAATAGCAAGAGAGTTTTTATCAGTTTTACTAGCATATGAACCAGCTGAAAAGAAATAAATCTATTTTTATGTGCTTCCTTCTGCAAGAGCTAAGAATTGGGGCGAGGCATTGTGGTGATTTTGAAGATATGTCCATGAATTCTTTTATAGTCCTTCCTCCAAAAAGTGGGGCTGACTTTCCCTCCCCTTGCATGTGGGCTGCAATTAATGAATCACTTCAAACGAATGAATCTGGCGATCGTGATGGGCTATCACTTCAAGATTAGATTATAAAAAGACCGCAGCTTTTCTCTTGGGTGATCTCTCTGGCTTTTTCTCACTTTCTCTTGGATCACCAGCGCTGAGGAAGCTGGCTGCTAGGTTGTAGGGTGACCCACGCAGAGCGGAACTGAGAGCCACAATCAACAGCTGACATCAACTTGCCCGACATACGAGTGAACCAAGTAGATCCTTCATCCCCTGTCACACCTCCAGTCATGACACAGCCTCATCCCATGTCTTCACAGGAGAGCCTGAGCCAGAACCACCCCGCCAAGCAGCTTTCAGAAACTGTGAGAGAACAATCGTCTGCTGTTTCAAGCCACCAAGTTTTGGGGTAATATGTAAGGAAGCAATAGATAACTAATTCATCAGCATATTGGAGATGACAAATGTTCTGTAACTATGTCTAGTAAGTTTCCCCTCTAATATTTTTGTTACTTTACTCCTAAGGGGGAAAAAAATCAAGTATGTTAAATGTGTTTGAGAGAGACAGATTGATATCTTTTCTCCACAAAGAAGTGAGACTCGTGGCATGGACCCCTGTTTGGTGAACATTTTCCATATTCAGCCAATTTGGTCAAAGAACTGCCTAACTCCATTAGTATTTCTGGTAATAAAACAAATCTCTAGAGGTTAGTTTCAACACGCGATGGGTTTTGTAAAGTATTCCCGAAAAGAATTACTTTAAAGCCTCTCCCTTCCCCAGTCTCCCTGAAATTGGAAGGGCAAGACCAAGAGAACATACAGAGAGTAAGGAGAACGAAGAGTCGGTGAGATATAACGGAAAGGATAGAAGCTCGGGCTCTCCCTGCACCTGTTGGTGAGGACTTGAAAATGTTATCTAGGCTTTACAAAAAAAAAAAAAAAAAAGATTTTACTTATTTATTTGGGAGAGACAGAGGGAGAGAGAATGCATGCATGAACAGAGGGAGGGGCAGAGGGAAAAGCAGAAAGCAAACTCCCCACTGAGCAGGGAGAGCGGTGTGTGGGGCTTGATCCCAGGACCCTGACATCATGACCTAAGTGGAAGGCAGACACTTAACCAACTGAGTCACCCAGGTGCACTTGTATCCAGCCTTTTGAGCCTCAGTGTCTGCATCTCTAAAATGAAGATCTGCCCACTTCACAGATGGATGAAAGGGTTAAATAAAAAAAACATATGTGAAAAGGCCTTTTAATGACAAGGTTTTAGGTTGATCACACAGGCCATCCTGTCTATGCCCTCTGCTACTGGTATATTTGATGGGAATAGTGGATAAAGGTCACTGATTTGTTTGAGGATAGAATACATTTATACAGGTGACCTTGAATGTTCCTCTTTCAAATTGTTCATATAGTGTTTGAGCTCAGCACATTTTACTCCAAAGTAAGTAACAAAGGACTCTACCTGTGTCCCCATATAGCTCTAAACACCTGATTCAGCTATTCTTCTGTTTTACTTTTGTAAGTGATTATTAGGAACTTGTTCCTTCTCCTCTTTGATAAGTCTTGGTATGAGCTATTTTATCTGGAAAAAAACACAGAAAATCTCAGGGGATTGTTGTAGATTCCAAGTCAGCATAGCTAACATTTTTAGCATCGGGTTCTACTCTCATTTCTCTGAGTTGAAATCATTAAAAAGAATCATACTAATCACGGCAGTCAACCTGAAACAGATAACCATATTAAAGTTCATTTATAAACAAAACCCATACTTTGAAAAATCCTTACATCCAGATTAAATGTGTATAAACAAAATATTTGTGCTCTTAGTTGGGTATTAAGAGAACTGTGGCATCAGACTTTTTTTTTTTCTTTTAGCTTTCTCCTTTCCTCACCTTTAATATAAAGGAGAATAGCATTTGTAGGGGAAACTTCTGGTCTCCAGGAGTGAATGAATAAAACCATCATAATGATGAGATTGACCTACATAACTAGTCAAAGAAACATGCAGAATTGGCATCTCTTCATAAAAAATTTCAAGTTAGAACATAAATTTCATCTATTTTTGTCTTTGTCTTCTCAGAAGTTAATTTGTTTGTAGTCAATTCTTTTTTTTAATTTTTTTTTTATTTTTTATTTATTTATTTGATAGACAGAGATCACACAAGTAGGCAGAGAGGCAGGCAGAGAGGGGAGGGGAGAAGGCAGGCTCCCTGCTGAGCAGAGAGCCCGATGCGGGACTCGATCCCAAGACGCTGGGATCATGACCCGAGCCGAAGGCAGCAGCTTAACCCACTGAGCCACCCAGGCGTCCCTGTAGTCAATTCTTTTTAAGGGCCTTTATTTTAAGAATCACTTTTCTGAACTTCAGCAAATTGTTTTGCAATGTGATCTGTACAACAAACATATTTGCTCACAACTGTTGGCTTCATCTCAATTGTTTGAGATGTTAAAAGATTTTTAATACGAAATATTTTGAAAGTACTGAAAAGTAGGGAAAATAAACACACACTACATTCTTACCACTAAGAAGCAACAAATGTTAATATTTTGACTTGTTTGCTTCAGATAGTTCTATTATTTTTTATGATTGTTAATATATTTTTTTAAATTCTCTAAAGCAGTACAACAGAGCAAAGAAAATGTTTTAAAATACAGTGAGACAAGGAGAAACTGGGTGGATTCTTTAAGCCATTAAGTCGTACGTTGTGAGTCTTCTCTTTCTTGTAGTATGAATTTATAAGCTGCATTAATTTATAAACTTTGTACTTGCTGCTTGACTAAGTCAAATATTACCATAATCCAAAGTTTCTCCAAACAATAATGAGGCTGGTTAAAACAAAACAAATCAAAAATGGTGGACAGGATCAAGATGACCTTTCTTCGCTGTTCGAGAATAAAACGTTTTAACATTAAAGGGGAAAAAAGGGGGGCACCTGGGTGGCTCAGTTGGCCAAGCACCCTACGTTGTCTCAGGCCACAATCCGGGGATCAAGGCCCATGCCAGCTCTGGCTCAGGAGGGAGTCCGCTTCTCCCTCTTCCTCTACCCCTCTGCCTGCCCTGCTCACTCTCTCCCTCTCTCAAATAAACGAACACCCCCCCCCAAATAAAGTTAAGGGGGAAAAAAGCCACATACAAACTGTCGCCCCTTGGGGTCGCCTCCCACCGTGGAAAGAGCAGTCTTACAATCTGAGGTCACATACGGACCCACCAGCTAGAAGCCCACTAACCTCCTCTCCACATCTCTGTTTCCTTCCCTGAAAAGTAGGATACCAACTACTCTTTCTGTTTTTCATCTTATAGTTTTTTCCAAGTAAGCTTTTAGGTTCCATTTATAGCCTCTGTCTTCTAATTCTGCATCATCGTCAGGGGGAAGAAACAAACTTCCAGTAGAAACTGGAAAGGCAACAGAGCCAAAGTAGACACCAGAGTACCCTGGAGAGTGAAGTCCGAGAAAGCTTGCTCAGATAATCAGCCGTGAGGTCACGCTCCCCGCATTGCCACCTCTAGTCTTCATTATTCCATGACAAAATTAGAATAATAAAGCAATACTTTACTTTAAGATCCAGTATGCTTTCATTTATTTTATTTTATTTTTTTAGGATTTTATATATTTTTTAGGATTTTATATATATATATATATATTTAGGATTTTATATATAATAAATATATCAGATATATTTAATATATATTTATATATTTTTTAATGTATTTATTTGAGAGAGAGAGAGCACAAGCAGGGGGAAGGACAGAGGGAGAGGGAGAAACAGACTCCATACTGAGCAGGGAGCCCGCCTCGTGCCTCAGTCCCAGGACCCCGAGATCACCACCCTAGCAGAAGGCAAACACTCAACCAACTGAGCTGCCAAGGCACCCCCCCCATTCACTTATTTTAACTAGATCCTTTTATTACCATGTACCAGTCATCCCTCTATAAACCATGATTTTTTTTTTCTTTCTAATTTCCTCTTGAAATAGTTTCATAGTGCTTCATGAGTGCAGAGTTTCTGTTTGGGTTGATGAAAATGTTAGAAATAGATACTGGTGTTGGTGGCACAACATTGTGAAATGTAATTTCTGCCGCTGACTTGTTAAAACTGCAATTTTATATTAGACACATCTGACCACAATTTTTTCTTAAAGTCAAACAAAATTAAATAGAGGGGCACCTGGCTGGCTCAGTCGGTGGCATATGACTCTTGATCATGAGTTTAAGCTCCACCTTGGGTGTAGAGATTACTTTTAAGAAATGAAGAATTAGGGACGCCTGGGTGGCTCAATTGGTTGAGCGGCTGCCTTCAGCTCAGGTCATGATCCCAGCATCCTGGGATCGAGTCCCACATCGGGCTCCTTGCTCGTGGGGAGCCTGCTTCTCCCTCTGCCTCTGCCTGCCTCTCTGTCTGCCTGTGCTCGATCTCTCTCTAACAAATAAATAAATAAAATCTTAAAAAAAAAACAAAAAAAGAAATGAAGAATTAAAACTACAGGTGAAGTTTTTCCAGATTCCATTTCCCTTCTTGTTTTTCCATACACAAACCTTACCCTTAGGTTTGTATGTTACAAAGTTTACTTATGTTTTTAAAATTGTTCTCTATAGGGGCGCCTGGGTGGCTCAGTGAGTTAAAGCCACTGCCTTCGGCTCGGGTCATGATCCCAGGGTTGTGGGATCAAGCCCCACATCAGGCTCTCTGCTCTGCGGACAGCCTGCTTCCTCCTCTCTCTCTCTGCCTACTTGTGATCTCTGTCTATCAAATAAATAAATAAAATCTTTAAAAAAAAATTGTTCTCTATATGTGAGTATGCAAATTAAATGAAGTTGAGATACCAGAATGTCTTTGATTTATTGTAGAAGGGATTCAGAGGCTGGGGGACAGGAATCTGGAATGTTTTTATCATATATGACCCACTCACCCACCCATTATCTCTATCTGAAGGCAGTACTGCCAGAAAACACTACCTTTACCAGTGCGTTGAGAAATACATTGGTAAAGAATGGACTTACATGCTAAAATGCTTGAGGTATTTTAAGCCCATGATGTTGTTGAGAGATGCTCCCTCTGAAATGGGCTCCCTGGTTCTCAGTCTTACGGAACAGCTGGAGGTGATTATCAAAATGGGCAGCAGCAGGAGGGCAGTCATCAAAAGAGTTTAGCCCATAGAGGTCTTTGGTAGTACTAACTGATTATGGTGTTTCTTGAAGAAATATATTTGGACACTCTACTTCCTAAGGGAAAAAAATGTAATCTTTAATTCCTGTGAACAGTCTTGACTTTAATTGACTCAGTGGAGTCACAACTTGTCATGCAATCCCCATTCTTTTTTTTTCTTTTTCATAAAGATTTTTATTTATTTATTTGACAGACAGATCACAAGTAGGCAGGGAGGCAGGCAGAGAGAGCAGAGAGCTCTCTGCTGAGCAGAGAGCCCGATGTGGGGCTCGATCCCAGACCCCTGGGGTCATAACCTGAACTGAAGGCAGAGGCTTTAACCCACTGAGTCACCCAGGCACCCCCATGCAACCCCCATTCTCGAGCCAGATTGTAAACACGAGTTATTTAAGTGAAGGGAGGACCAGGTTCCTTCAGGGATTTGCCTGCCACACAATCACCAGAAGGTTGTGTAAATCTTCTCTGAGTTGCCCAAAGGCACCTGCCCTCATTAACTAGTGTGGCTGTGTAACGGGGAAAGACACATCAAGAAGTATACCCACTTCGACCCTTTGATCTATAGAGTAAGAACAACAAGGCAGGAAGGATCAAATGAACGTGGCTGGAATAGCCTTTCCCTTCAAAAATGGAAAATCACCAATAATATTTCAGAAATTAGTGCCACTATCAAATCTCAAAGGTAGGAGGTGGGTGTTTCTGTCACCTCTCCTGATTAATTCACCTACATAGGCTATGCTAAGGACAGATGGATCTTATAGAATTATGTGGATTATCATAAATGTAATCCGTAGCATTGCCATTTGCACAGTTGTTCAAACTGTGGCTAATAGTATGCCATCATCAAATCTGGCAAATGCTTGCCCTCTCGTCCAGTTAGTAAGGACCAGAGATGCAATTTGCTTTTATGTTCCCAGGACAGTACTAGAGATTTCCAGTGTTAACCCTGTGCTTTGAAAACTCTCTGGGTCTTGTGACAACCTAACACTAGGGATCTTGAACATCTCACCATCCCATCAAATATTGTGTTGGCCCACTATTTTAACAGCGTAATTCTAACTGACCCTGGAATGAAATGTGTGGGAATACTATTACACTGAAACTGAATTTCTGCACACTGTCCCTCACCTTGAGAAACATTACACATTTTTCTCAGTGTCTTTGTTTTTTCTGTTTACCTGATTTAAAAAAATCATGCCCTAATTTTCCCTTAAGTGACTTCTCTTACAAGACATGCTCATTTTTCTCCTAATTTTCTGACCATTTCTTCTCAGGGTCTTTTTACTGGTTCTGTTTCTTCAACACACACACAACTAAAGCCCCATCTAGTCATTGCCTGCAATCTCTACACAGATTTGCTTTGTGTCAGGATTCAAGAGGAAAGAAGGAAACATGGGGAATGACAAACATACACACTTCTAGAGCTTTAAGAAGCAAAAGTAGGTCCAGGAGGTGGCCAGGTTTCCAGAAGGGACTGCTCCCAGGTGCGAGGCCACCAGTGAGAAGCCAGCCTTCCGTAGCCGCAGGGGAAAGTGGGACTGAGCCTCTGAACATCAAGAAAGTGGCCCTTAATTGAATGATCTACCCTGAAACCATTTAATAAGGAAATGCTAAGGAATGAGTTCCAGACTTTTTTCCTATGAAACATGGGACAACAATGAACCAGAAGACTGCTGAGTTGACAGAAGAGAATCTAATTTTTTTGGAAGATTTTATTTATTTATTTGACAGATGAAGATCACAAGTAGGCAGACAAGCAGGCAGAGAGAGAGGAGGAAGCAGGCTCCCCGCTGAGCAGAGAGCCCGATGCAGGGCTCGATCCCAGGACCCTGAGATCATGACCTGAGCTGAAGGCAGAGGCTTTAACCCACTGAGCCACCCAGGCGCCCCGAGAATCTAATTATTTTCAAACATCTATCTTGAACCTGAGCTTTTCTTTTAAAAACCTGTATTGTCCTGGGGGAGGAGTCAAGATGGCAGAGAAGTAGCAGGCTGAGACGACATCAGGCAGCAGGAGATCAGCTAGATAGCCTATCAAACCATTCCGAACACCTACAAATCCAATAGGAGATCGAAGAGAAGAAAAACAACAATTCTAGAAACAGAAAATCGACCACTTTCTGAAAGGTAGGACCAGCGGAGAAGTGAATCCAACGCGACGGGAAGATAGACCCCGGGGGGAGGGGCCGGCTCCCGGCAAGCGGCCGAGCACAAAATCAGGACTTTTAAAAGTCGGCTCCACGGAGGGACATCGCTCCAGAGGCTAAACTGGGGTGAAGACCTCGTGGGGACAGCGTGGACTCAGGTCCCACGGGGTCACAGAAGGATCGGGGGTGTCTGAGTGTCGCAGAGCTCACAGGTATTAGAGCGGGGAAGCCGGCTGCGGAGACAGAGCCGAGGTTTCCTAGTGGTCTGTGGCACGGGCCGGTGCTCTGTGCGAGGGGTCCCCACAAGATCCGGGGAGACTCCGACCCGGGAGAGCTCAGGGATCTACGGGGTTCGGAGACTCCAGGTGAGACTCTGCCAGAGACAGAGACGCTTGGTCACAGGCTGGGTGAGCTCGGAGCGCTCCCAGAAGCCAGTGAGACGGGACTGATGACGCACGATTTTCTCTGAGCGCGGTCTGCGGGCGCACGCAGTCTCCGGACGCAAATGGGGGCTGGGGAGACCGGAGGGATTAAACACTTTTCTATGAAGGAGCACTGAAGACTGGGGCCCCGAGCTCTTGGCTCCTCTGAACCGGAGATTGGGAGGCCGCCATTTTCATTCCCGTCCTCCAGAACTCTACAGAAAGCACGTTCAGGGAACAAAAGCTCCTGAAAGCAAACCTGAGAGGATTACTTAGCCCGGCCCCTGGTAAGGGCGGTGCAATTCCACCTGGGGCAGAGACACTTGAGAATCACTACAACAGGCCCCTCCCCCAGAAGTTCAAAGAAATCCAGCCAAGACCAAGTTCACTTCACAAAGAGAACAGTGGATTCTTATCTGGACAAAATGACAAGGCGGAAAAACTCACCACAAAAAAAAGAACAGGAGGCAGTACCGAAGGCTAGGGACCTAATCAACACAAGACATTGGTAATATGTCAGATCTGGAATTCAGGATGATGATTCTCAAGGTTCTAGCCGGGCTCGAAAAAGGCATGGAAGATATTAGAGAAATCCTGTCAGGAGAAATAAAAGCCCTTTCTGGAAAAATAAAAGAACTAAAGTCTAATCAAGTTGAAATCAAAAAAGCTATTAATGAGGTACAATCAAAAATGGAGGCTCTTACTGCTAGGATAAATGAGGCAGAAGATAGAATTAGTGATATAGAAAACCAAATGACAGAGAATAAAGAAGCTGACCAAAAGAGAGACAAACAACTACTGTACCACGAGGGGAGAGTTCAAGAGATAAGTGATGCCATAAGACGAAACAACATTAGAATAATTGGGATTCCAGAAGAAGAAGAAAGAGAAATAGGAGCAGAAGGTATACTGGAGAGGATTATTGTAGAGAATTTCCCTAATATAGCAAGGGGAACAAGCATCAAAATCCAGGAGGTGCAGAGAATACTCCTCAAAATCAATAGGAATCAACCCACACCCCGCCATCTAATAGTAAAATTTACAAGTCTTAGCGACAAAGAGAAAATCCTGAAAGCAGCACGGGACAAGAAGTCTGTAACGTACAATGGTAAAAATATTAGATTGGCAGCAGACTTATCCACAGAGACCTGGCAGGCCAGAAAGAACTGGCATGATATATTCAGAGCACTAAACGAGAAAAACATGCAGCCAAGAATACTCCATCCAGCTAGGTTATCATGGAAAATAGAAGGAGAGATAAAAAGCTTCCAGGACAAACAAAAACTGAAAGAGTTTGTAAACACCAAACCAGCTCTACAGGAAATATTGAAAGGGGTCCTCTAAGCAAAGAGAGACCCTAAAAGTATTACCAGAAAGGAACAGAGACATTATACAGTAACAATCACCATACAGGCAATACAATGGCACTAAACTCATATCTCTCAATAGTTACCCTGAATGTAAATGGGCTAAATGCCCCAATCAAAAGACACAGGGTTTCAGAATGGATAAAAAAACAAAACCCATCCATATGCTGCCTACAAGAAACTCATCTTAGACCTGAAGACACCTCCAGATTGAAAGTGAGGGGGTGGAAAACAATTTACCATGCTAATGGACATCAGAAGAAAGCTGGGGTGGCAATCCTTATATCAGATCAATTAGATTTTAAGCCAAAGACTATAATAAGAGATAAGGAAGGACACTATATCATACTCAAAGGGTCTGTCCAACAAGAAGATCTAACAATTTTAAATATCTATGCCCCTAACATGGGAGCAGCCAACTATATAAACCAATTAATAACAAAATCAAAGAAACACATTGACAAGAATACAATAATAGTTGGAGACTTTAATACACCCCTCACTGAAATGGACAGATCATCCAAGCAAAAGATCAACAAGGAAATAAAGGTCTTAAATGACACATTGGACGAGATGGACATCACAGATATATTCAGAACATTCTACCCCAAAGCAACAGAATACACGTTCTTCTCTAGTGCCCATGGAACATTCTCCAGAATAGATCACATCCTGGGTCATAAATCAGGTCTCAACCGGTATCAAAAGATTGGGATCATTCCCTGCATATTTTCAGACCACAATGCTCTGAAGCTAGAACTCAATCACAAGAGGAAATTTGGAAAGAGCACAAATACATAGAGACTCAACAGCATCCTTCTAAAAAATGAATGGGTCAACCAGGAAATTAAAGAAGAATTGAAAAAAACCATGGAAACAAATGATAATGAAAACACAACGGTCCAAAATCTGTGGGACACAGCAAAGGCAGTCCTGAGAGGAAAATATATAGCGATACAAGCCTATCTCAAGAAACAGGAAAGGTCTCAAATACACAACCTAACCCTACACCTTAAGGAACTCGAGAGAGAACAACAAAGAAAGCCTAAACCCAGCAGGAGAAGAGAAATAATAAAGATCAAAGCAGAAATCAATGAAATAGAAACCAAAAAAACAATAGAACAAATCAATGAAACTAGGAGCTGGTTCTTCGAAAGAATTAATAAGATTGATAAACCCCTGGCCAGACTTATCCAAAAGAAAAGAGAAAGGACCCAAATAAATAAAATCATGAATGAAAGAGGAGAGATCACAACCAACACCATAGAAATACAATCATAAGAACATATTATGAACAACTCTATGCCAACAAATTCGACAATCTGGAAGAAATGGATGCTTTCCTAGAGACATATAAACTGCCAAAACTGAACCAGGAAGAAATAGAAAACCTGAATAGGCCCATAACCAGTAAGGAGATTGAAACAGTCATCAAAAATCTCCCAACAAACAAAAGCCCAGGGCCAGATGGCTTCCCAGGGGAATTCTACCAAACATTTAAAGAAGAATTAATTCCTATTCTCCTGAAACTGTTCCAAAAAATAGAAATGGAAGGAAAACTTCCAAACTCATTTTATGAGGCCAGCATCACCTTGATCCCCAAACCAGACAAGGATCCCATCAAAAAAGAGAATTACAGACCAATATCCTTGATGAACACAGATGCGAAAATTCTCACCAAAATACTAGCCAATAGGATCCAACAGTACATTAAAAGGATTATTCACCATGACCAAGTGGGATTTATTCCAGGGCAGCAGAGTTGGTTCAACATCCGCAAATCAATCAATGTGATACAGTACATTAACAAAAGAAAACAAGAACCATATGATACTCTCAATAGATGCTGAAAAAGCATTTGATAAAGTGCAACATCCCTTCCTAATCAAAACTCTTCAAAGTGTAGGGATAGAAGGCACATACCTCAATATTATCAAAGCCATCTATGAAAAACCCACAGCAAGTATCATTCTCAATGGAGAAAAACTGAGAGCTTTTCCGTTAAGGTCAGGAACACGGCAGGGATGTCCGTTATCACCACTACTATTCAACATAGTACTAGAAGTCCTAGCCTCAGCAATCAGACAACTAAAAGAAATTAAAGGCATCCCAATCGGCAAAGAAGAAGTCAAACTATCGCTCTTTGCAGATGATATGATACTATATGTGGAAAATCCAAAAGGCTCCACTCCAAAACGGCTAGAGCTTGTACAGGAATTCAGTAAAGTGTCAGGATATAAAATCAATGCACAGAAATCAGTTGCATTTCTTTACACCAACAACAAGACAGAAGAAAGAGAAATTAAGGAGTCAATCCCATTTACAATTACACCCAAAACCATAAGATACCTAGGAATAAACCT
>RCUC01145111.1:0-50536 GCA_003697995.1 Taxidea taxus jeffersonii
TGATTCATACTACCAAGTGTTAGCTACTGGAGTTTCTAAATTTCCTTTAAATTATCTCTCCCAGCAAGCAGTTTTCTGGCCTCTGCTCACATACCTCCACTGACACGGAGCTCCCTACTGATGAAGTAGGAAGCTTGAGGCAATTAATCTGAATGAGTCCTTCAGCTCTCAAAATGTGGCTTAGGTTACTAGCTTGGGAGGGAGCAGTTGTTCCCAATTTACAGATGAAGAAACAAAGGCCCAGAACTGTCAGTGAAGTGATCAGAGATGCCAGCGACTAAGTAGAGCCTCCAGCCCCATCCGCATGTCCCCCTGGTGTTTGGTTCATTCCCTGACCCTGATCTGCCCCCATCTGGAGCAGGAGAAAACTCCTTTGGCCTCTCGGGTCCTCCTTCACTCCCACTGTCTCAAGGTATCTGTTTTGCCTTCTAGGTCTGCTGATGCAGCAGGGCAGGTGCCAAGCCACCATCCAAATACCCTCGAAGCAAAGGAGCCACCGTTGCACCAATCTGGTGAGAGATCAGAGCATATTTCCATTCCTTAGTGACGGCACTTGGCCTTTAGGGTCATTATAGATGGGCCATTCATTCATTCATAAAATTTCAGTTAAGCTTCTACTATATGCTAACTGCTAGGGATACGGCCATGAACAACACAAGACTCTGTTCTCTTGGCGTTTCTACCCTAGTTGAATGTACTGATAATGAACTAGGAAACAAGTGCAGAGTCAATTAAATTCCAGAGGTGGTGAGTACTATAAAGGATACTGAGTGTGAGAGAGTGACAGGGGCAGGGAGGGAGGCATCACACTAAGAGAACAGAGGCAGACAGAAGGCTCTGTGAGATCTTTCAGCTGAGCCATGAACCATAAGGCAGGAGTTGTGCCAAGACTGAGGGGAAGAACATCACAGACAGGAGGAGGAGCATGTGCAAAAGCCTCGAAGCAGGAATGAGTTTTCCTTTCAGGAGCAAGAAAGGAGAGCAGTGTGACTGGGATGTGGAAGGGGCTCAGTCAGACGAGGCATCTTTCTGTAAAAAGAGTTTTATTCATGTGTTGTGTACTTATTTGCAACTATTCTACATTGAACACACACTCTGCTCAAGTGTCACCATCTCAGGTCTCTCAAAAAAAAAGCATATCTGCCACTCTCTTCCCCCCTTATTTTTCTTCGCAAAATTCATTATTATCTGACTTTTTACAACACTGTTTCTTTTCTGTCTCCAATACTAGAATGTTTATTTCATGCAAGCAAGGACTTTTTCTTATTCCCTGTTGTATCCCATGTGCCAGCATTACAGAAATGAATTAGACATAGCCCTAAGAGCCCCCAGCCTGGTAAGGGATAAGACAAATAAATAGGCAATTTTATAGGTAGTAAAGTGTTCTGGATGGGAGTTTGTGGAGGTAGAGAGGCAAGATCCAGCAACATTGCCTGGGGTCTTCCACAAGGGCTTCAAGAGGATGCAGGATTTAAACTGGATGTTCAAGAATGGTTAAGAGTTTCTTATGGGAGGGGCGCCTGGGTGGCTCAGTGGGTTAAGGCCTTTGCCTTAGGCTCGGGTCATGTTCCCAGGGTCCTGGGATCGAGCCCCCCATCGGGCTCTCTGCTCGGCAGGGAGTGTGTCTCTCCCTCTCTCTGGTGCCTGCCTCTCTGCCTACTTGTGATTTCTGTCAAATAAATAAATAAAATCTTAAAAAAAAAGAGAGAGTTTCTTATGGGAAAAAAAATTAAAAGCAGAGGATACAGGGTGCCTGGGTGGCTCAGAGGGTTAAGCCTCTGCCTTCAGTTCAGGTCATGGTCTCAGGGTCCTGGGATGGAGCCCCGCATCGGGCTCGCTACTCAGCAGGGAGCCTGCTTCCTCTTCTCCCTCTGCCTGCTTGTGATCTCTCTCTCTCTCTCTCTGTCAAATAAATAAATAAAATCTTAAAAAAAAAAAAAAGGAGAGGATACATGATCTGCAAATATACAGGAGCAGGAAAGGACCTGATGCTCTGAACAATGGGCAGAAGCTCTAAGTGACTGGTCATAGGAGTCATGGAAGATGGAGGCCTGAGTGGTAAGGATAAGTTTGTAGTGAACTATACACATGCTTTCCAAGAACAAGTATTCATGTGATGGGTCGAGCCACCAAGAAGAAGGTACAGCCAATAAAGGGAACATAAGAAATTGAACAGCCAACACTATAACTGAATCTGTCTTTGGGTTGATAGCTTAGCTATGTAAGATTCTAAACTAATGTTGTCCAATAGAAATATAACACAAAATACACATGTAACTTGGAATTTTCTAGTGATGAAATTTTTAAAAGGAAAAGGAAACAGACTGTATTTAGCAATCTATTTCATTTGTCAAGTATATTCAAAATATTATCATGTCAACATTTAATCAATATAAAATTATTAATGAAATATTTTATCTCCTTTTTTGTGCTAAGTCTTGATATATAGTGTGTATTTCATACTTACAGAACATTTCAATTTGGACTAGCTGCAATTTAAGTGCTCAACATCCACGTATGGCTAATGACTGCCATACTGGACAATGCAGTTCTAACTTGCTGCCAATTGCAGCACTCTGAAAAGCCTAGAGCATCTCTTTTTATACCCACCAATACATCTAGGCTGCCACCTATCACAGCAGCTCCAAATCATGCCATATTCAGTCTACAGATATAACTGGTTCAACCTAGAAAGTATTTTGTGGTTTTTTTTAAAGATTTTATTTATTTAAAAAAAGGATTTTATTTATTTATTTGACACAGAGAGAGCACAAGCAGGCAGGGTGGCAGGCAGAGGGAGAGAGAGAAGCAGGCTCCCCACTGAGCAAGGAGCCCCATGCGGGACTCAATCCCAGGACCCCGGGATCATGACCTGAGCGGAAGGAGCCGCTTAACCAACTGAGCCACCCAGGCATCCCTAGAAAGTATTTTGTAAATGTGACTCTGTTGCCAATATTAAAAATAAGAAATATGTCTTTTGATCAAGCAAGACATCTGGCAGTATTTTAAATCCTTGTGTCATGAAGTAAGTCAAGGTGAGAAGGAAGATCTATCTTAATTGATGAGAGACAGTACAGGGAACAGAATTTTTTATCCAGGGAGAGGCAATGGATACAGACTGGAATATGGTTCAGCACCATGGATAGTGGACAGCCGTCCAAGGAAATCAGCTAGGGAGATGAAGAAGCTCTCAGCTCTGGTTGACATCTCCTTAAAAGGGGTATGAGGTTGACTAATACCTTTATTATATCACACAGAATCAGGCCCCGCTTGCTGATCTCTCCTCCTTGGAATGTCCTCCACACTTTAGATCATCACCTATATAGATGCTCATGCTGATTATTCAGCTGCTGCCTGGAATTTCTTTACCCATCCTGGATTCCAAGGATCCCCTGCTTCTTTGGATATGGAGGCTATTTCCCTGTAAATCCTCACCAGAATCCATGTGCTGATTCTCTGTAATCTCTTCACAATAAACTTATTTTTTGCAGCTCTGAACTGTGGACTGTCCTGCCTCCATAGTGCCATGTGGGGCAGGGGCAAATAGCCAGAGATGGCAGTCCGGCTGATCATGATGACAAAAGTTCTCAGAGTGGGGGTGGATTCCTAGGTTAATTGAGCCTTTATCTCAGAAATACTTCAACATTCTGGCCTGGAGAATCCCCAAAACTAAAGAACAGGTCTTCCTGTCTTGTGTGAGATGGCTTCTGGATGATTCTGCTTGGGCCATAATCTCCTTCCTGTGAAGTTAGAGTTTTGGTCTCTTTCGGTAGGTCCCTCAGGCAACTACAAAGTTGTGGTTTATGGAAGAAAACTTATCTCTGCCCTGGTAATCCCATTTTTCTTCCCTCTATCACCAAACATCTCAAGAGAGATATTGCTATTCATTGTTTCTACTTCCTCACCTTTATCCAGTGCTCAATTTTGGGTAGTCTGGCTTATCTCCCCAACTCAAAATAACTTACTTTAGGTCATAGATGACTTCCTTCATGGCCAACACCAGTGAGCCCTATTCAGTGTTTATGTTCCTCAAGTCATTAGCAATCAATTTTGCATGACAACTCCAATCTACTCCCCACCTGCTTCTCCCCCTCTTTTTCTTCCTTATCACTACCTCGATTTATGCCTGGCACTCCTCGTTGCATACATACATTACATCACTTACTGTTTTAAATAAATAGTGTTGGTTATTAAGCTTTTATCTCTTGGTTACAAATCTATATTTCTGTACTTTCTTTTGCAGTGCTGAGTCTGGGACTCTGAAAACCACCCACCTTCTTTACTGGCTTGCTCCTTTTTAGGATCCTTTACTAGAGGGAGATTGCAAGGCTGAAGGAGGAGAAAAGAAAACTCTTCTTTCCCGTTTGCTTCGTTTTCCGTTAAGCATCACCCAGCAATGGTTTTTCACCCAATCAGGGAAAGTTAGTTTCAGTTTACAAGTTGCTGGATTTTGGTTTTGTTTTGTTTTTTTTTTAATGCTCCAAAATCAGCTTATTATGTTCCTCAGAATACTGCACCAGCCAACAGGAGCCCCTTTCTCAGAAGCCTACTTCCCAGCATTTCTCCTCCAAGACCCTTAAAACTCATCCCAACCACCCTTTGTTGCCACTAGACCCATAACTTGGCTCATATCTCAGCATGCTCCAAGGGGACAAGAATAAAGGATAAAATAACTTATATACTCAATTACATTTTTTTTTGGCTAGTTTATATCAGCAGACATGGGGAATATGTGTTGCAATTATATGAAAATGTTGGGGTTCAGGAACAGTCAAGAAAGAATTCTTGAGATGTCTTCAGTGCAAAGAGGTGGTTTTATTAAAACATGGGGACAGGACCCATGGGCAGTAAAAGCTGCACTGGGGTTGTGAGGAGTGACTGATTATATACTTTCAAGTTGAAAGGGGTTAGGGATAGTGTTAAGTCTCTAGGGAATATGAAAGCAAAGTTTCCAGGACATTGAGGGACTAGCTGTTTTTAAGAAGAGGTCATCTACTACTGTCTAGTAAAACCCTAGTCACAACACCCTTCAGATGTGTATCAGTGGGCCATAGGCTTGTGATGTGGGAAGCAAAGGCAGAAGAAAAATTATTAAATTTCCTTACTACCTATAGCCCATTGACAAGTCCTTGAAACGGAGAGTTAAATTCCTCTAGGGACTCAAACACCTCAATGTAAATGCTTTGCTAAAAGCAAAAGGCAATCCTAGCCTGACACCCCTCCCCCCCACCCTCCACCAAGATCCTGTAAGTCTACTTAAACATATAAAAATTCCTTTGGAGCTACCTTTACCTCTAAACCCTCCAAGATATGTTTTAGCAATCATCCCCCAAGCATACAGCCCACTGATATACATCTGAAGGGTCTCATGACCAAGGTTTTATTAGATGGTAATAAATGACCTTTTCCCAACAACAGCTAGCCCCCCCACCCCCAAGGTCCTGGAAACCTTGCTTACAAAATTCCTTAGAGACTTAGGCTATCCCTAACTCCCTCCCAACTTGAAAGTATATAATGGACCACTCCTCCTGAGCCTATTGCAGCTCTTTCTGCCCACAGGTGCTGTCCCTGTGTTTTAATAAAATCATGTTTTTGCACCAAAGGTGTCTCAAGAATTCTTTCTTGGCTGTGGGCTTAGAACCTTAACATCCTCTTTCCTACATCACTTGGAGGATGATGGCTAACATATATCTTGGGGGGTAGAGATAAAGAAAGTCTCCAAAAGGATTTTTTTTTCCAAAGGAATTTTTATATGTTAAAGAAGATTTACTAGATCCTGGGGGTTAGGCTAATGTTAAGGTTGCCTTTGGCCTCTAGCAAAGTACGAACATCAAGGCAACTAAACTCCTTGAGGAAGGTCACTCTGCCTGTCCCAAGTACTCGTCAAATGGGCTGTAAGTTATAAGGAAGTTTAATTATTTTTCTTTTGCCTTTGTTCTCTGATGAGGAAGCAGAGGGCTAGCTGAAGACAAAGCACAAGCTGTCCCCTGCAACCTCCCCTCCCCCACTCCTGGGTGGGACAAGTGTGACATTCTTCCAGGAAGCTCCCAACTATCTTAATGTCAATACCTTGCTAGAGGGGAAAACAACCTTAACTTGATGATGGCAAGTCCTCTAGAATCCTGTAGGTCCTCTCTAGCATTTGAAAGTCCTTTTGAAACCTCCCTTTTCCTTACTTCCCCCAACTCTGGAGTCTGTAATCACCACTCCACACAACCCCACCCCACCACCCCCCACCCCGCCCTGTGCTGCAGCTCTATCTGCCCACCCGTCCTGCCCCCATGCTTGAATAAAACCACCATTTTGAACCAAAGATGTCTCAAGAGTTCTTTCTCTGCCCTCAGCTCCACACCTCACTCCACCAAACCTCACTTCTATTCTAAAACCACATCACTCTCCACATCAGCAATTGATTCTAAATATGTTAAACCAAAGAAGATAGAGGATAAACTGGGTTGCTTCTTAATTGATGGGTACCTTCATCAAAGATTCTGGACTTAGGGGTGCCTGGGTGGCTCAGTGGGTTAAAGCCTCTGCCTTCAGCTCAGGTTATGATCCCAGGGTCCTGGGATCCAGCCCCACATCGGGCTCTCTGCTCAGCAGGGAGCCTGCTCCCCCACCTCGCCTGCCTGCCTCTCTGCCTCCTTGTGATCCCTCTCTGTCAAATAAATAAAATCTTGAAAAAAAAAAGATTCTGGACTTAATATTAGATCACATAGCTGAAAATGGCTTTGATAGCTTATTGCGTTGGTTACTAGAAAATAAACTCAAAAATGGCCTTCATTCAATGCGTTTGAGAACTTACCAAGTTCAATATAAGTAAGGAATCCAAAGGCTTGGGGAGATCGGACTGTTAGCGTGGATTTATCTTTTGTAAACACATGTGCCCAACCATTACATCTCCTGAGGGGGCCCAAACAACAATCTCTTCAACTAAATCAACTAAAAAGTTGAAAAATACAGTAGGCGAGTATCCACATCCTTGAAAAGCTGTTTTGTTTTGTTTTGTTTAATATTTTATTTATTTATTTGACAGACAGAGATCACAAGTAGGCGAAGAGGCAGGCAGAGAGAGAGGAGGAAGGCAGGCTCCCTGCCGAGCAGAGAGCCTGATGTGGGGCTCGATCCCAGGACTCTGGGATCATGACCTGAGCCAAAGGCAGCCGCTTAACCAACTGAGCCACCCAGGTGCCCCGAAAAGTTGTTTTTTAATACCTGGGAAATGCTGCCATTGAGAAGGAGTCCGTGATTTTAATGGGGGAGGATGAGATATACCAGTAACAGAGCAAGTGGTGGAGCAAAACTGGCAGAAACAAAAGGGTATAGTTATTGTAATGGAGGGCAAGGATAAATGGTAATCAGAATGTCTGGCAATTGCTAACTGATCACAGTTTCCCTAGGAAGGAAACAGATGGTCCTCCTGATGTGGGAAACAGAGGCAGAAGAATAATTATTAAATTTCCTTACCTACTGACAAACCCTTGAAACAGGCAGAGTGACCCTCCTTTAGGGACTCAACTATTCTCATCTTGAGGGTTTGCTAAGGGCAAAGGACAATCCTAGCCTGACTGACCCCTACCCCCAGCCAGGATCCTGTAAGTCTACTTTAACAATTCCTTTAGGAAACTTTATCTCTAAACCTACAAGATAGTGTGGACAATCATTCTCAAGCCTATAGCTCACTGATATACGTCTAAAGGGTCTCACGTTATATTACTGGTAATGAATAACCTTTTCCCCAGACAATAGCTAGCCCCTCAAGGTCCTAGAAACCCTGATTCCAAAATTCCTTAGAGACTTACACCATCCCTAATCCCCTCCCCAACTTACAAGTATATAATAGACCACTCCTCACATCCCCCGGGGCAGCAGCTCTTCTTGCCCACAGGTCCTGTCCCCGTGCTTTAATAAACCACCATTTTGCACCAAAGATGTCTCAGGAATTCTTTCTTGGTCATCCGCTCTGGACCTCACCCCACCGAACCTCACCTATGTTCTAGAACTTCATCACTCCTACTAAATGTCAATTGATCATGAGAATCTCCAGATTTGGAATCCAAAAACTTGACTTGAGTTGCCAAATGGAAAATCAGAGCTTGGGGGCGCCTGGGTGGCTCAGTGGGTTAAAGCCGCTGCCTTAGGCTAGGGTCATGATCCCAGGGTCCCAGGATGGAGCCCCGCATCGGGCTCTCTGCTCTGTGGACAGCCTGCTTCCTCCTCTCTCTCTCTCTGCCTACTTGTAATCTCTATCAAATAGATAAAAAAAAAGAAAAGAAAAGAAAAGAAAATCAGAGCTTTTCATACAATTTCCAGTTAAAAGCCAGTTCAGGATCAGGAACCCCTTGATTGAAGGGGAGCCAAGGGATCCTGCAACACTGCCACGGCCTATATTCCAAGTCTTCCTTCGAGTCTTTCCCAAAATTGCCTGTTGACATTTATTAGAATCCTGGTGCACTATGGAAAAATACCCAGAACTTTTGGGGCTATGAGATAATGGCTCTGAATTTATGCTGTTTTCCAGGAACCCAAAATAGTTTTATGGCCCACCAAAGTGAGCTTATGGTTATCAAATTGAGTTTTGGCACGAGTTTGATTCAGAATGGGCCTGATAATTACACGGACCCCTTTTGTGATTATTTTTCCAATTCTTTAATGTATAATTGGATGAGACATAATTAGCAACTGGCAGAATCCCCACTTGGCTCTCTGATCCATGGAGGGAGAGCTTTTGGGAGAAGAAAAGCCAAGTGGAAACTCCCAGAGCTTTCTCTTGTAACAATAATAAACCAAAGCAATCCTACATTACTGGGGGAAATTGGAGAGACAAAGGCCATCATTTTTAATTTGAGAGACAAAAGGATGCTGATACTTTCATCAGTCAGGATTAATGCAGAGGAGAAAAGAGACAAAGAGAGAGACTACAAAAAATTGATTTACAGGATTATGGGAGTTTGTTAAGCAAGATCAAAACTCATAGCTCAAGCCATGAGGAAGGGAGAATCAAGCACCAAAGCTGTCCACAGGAAATATTTCTTCTTTTTCTCCTTTTTCTTCTTTTTTTCCTCCTCCCCTCTCCTCTTCCTTCCTCTTCTCTGTGTTTTGTAGGGGCCTATTTAGCCAAAACAGCTCCATTTCGGTTGAATAGCCCTTGTGTTGTTTATGCAGTAAAACTTAAACTGTCCCTGCCCCCCTTCCGCGAGAGCTAGGCTGCGCCGCTCCCCGCAGGGGACTTACTTAAAAACAAGTCCCGGAAACCAGTCCCAGGTAACAAAGCCCAAATACAAGGGCAGATCAGGCCTGGTGGATGTATCCAATCTGTGAGGCACGCATACTGTCTCCCTAGCTAGCAAGGTGTGTGGACCCTGCCCTTTGGGCGCCAATTCTGACCAAGGTGATAGGGTAGTTCAAATGCCTACTATTGGGTAAATTGTAACTCAATTGGTCACTTATGTATACCTAGCCTGACGGTGCAGTTTTCTCTGTGTCACTGGCCACCTGTGGCCCACCAAATGGCCCTTGTCCTTAAAAGCCAGTCTGTAAGGCAGAGAGGGGTCGCCTCTTTGTAAGAGACGGCCCTGGCCGGTCAGTTTGATTCTTGATGCTTGGCGCGAAATAAAGCTTTGCTTGACCTTCGCTTTGTATCAGTGTTGCTCCTTTGATTACGGACCCAACAGTTTCTCTGTCTTTCTCTACCCCTTTCTCCCTCTCTCCCCTCAGCCTTGCTTTTAAGTCCTCCCAACTAACTAAATTAGTCCTACCTGGATTATCCAGGATAATCTCCCTTACATTAAGTCATCTCATTATGGACTTTAATTATATCTGAAAACTCCCTTTAGATCAACACCTAGGTTAGCATCTGATGAAATAACAGGATTGTAGCCTACCCAAGCTGACACACTAGGGGGAAAAACATTTTCAGGGGTAATAGTGAATTCCTGGTGTCAGGGGTTGGGTTGGCTTTAAGGCCAGTGAACAGTTTTGCTAAATGGGGATGGGATAAGTATTGTGGGTTTTTTTCCCCCTATTTCAAAATTTAGGGATCATCAGAATCAGCTTGTTTTTACTTGGCAATGCTATCAGGACACAACAGTTTATACCAGCACTACTGGTGCTTTCTACCATAACATAATCTATAAAAATCTTGATCATACTGACATCACAGAACATCACATATGTCCAATACATTGCTGACATTATGCTGATTAAACTCAATGAGCAGGAATTAACAAACATCTAAAGGCATTTGTAAAATATACATGAGGAAGAAGGTGAGATACAATCTCATAAAAAAGCCCAGGTCCCCAGCACTTTGATGAAGTTTCTGCAAGTACAAAAAGGCACAAAGCTCCATGGTCCGTTTTAATTTTTAAGGTAATATGTACTACAATTAAAAGTGTTATTCTGGGGCGCCTGGGTGGCTCAGTGGGTTAAAGCCGCTGCCTTCGGCTCAGGTCATGATCCCAGGGTCATGGGATCGAGCCCCATATCAGGTTCTCTGCTCTGCAGACAGCCTGCTTCCTCCTCTCTCTCTCTGCCTCTCTGCCTACTTGTGATCTCTGTCTGTCAAATAAATAAATAAATAAATAATTTTTTTTTTAAAAAAAAGTGTTATTCTGACGCATTTACTGAGCAACTCTTAAGGTACCAGTTTGAGTAGGAATCAGAACGAGGACAGGCTCTCCAGGAAGCAGCGCAAGTTTCTCTACCACTATGTCCTTCTACGACCTAGGCAGAACCCACTGTACTTTCAGAGTACCTATGGCAAATGAGGATGTTTATGGATGCTCTGGCAAGCTCTAATAAGAGAAACACAGCACAGATCTCTAGGGCTTTGGAGAAAAGCCCTGTCCTGGTCTGCAGATAACTGTTTTAATTTTGAGAAACAGCTCCTGTCTTGCTACTGAGTCCTAGTAAAGATGAATATTTAAGCATGGGGTATCAAAAAACCATGCAATCTGAGATGGCCTTCATGGGTCATGTATCAAGTTTCTTAATAGGCTGTATTACACTGATTTTCAAATGCTAAACTAAATTTGATTTTCTGAGATAAACCCCCACTTAATCAAGATGTATTAACCTTTGTATACATTTAAATCTGTATTGAAGTCACTTAGATGCTGTTGAGGATTTTGGTCTCTCTGTCCATGATAAATATTGCTCTGTAGTACTGATCCTAGTCTGGGTTTTGTATTAGGATAAGGCTGGCTTCATTGAAGGACTTGGTTAAGTATTCTCTCCCCTTCAATTTTCTGGAATAGCGTAGGTATAATATGGTGTTTGGTGATGAAGCAATCTAGGTCTAGAGTTTTCTGTGAACTAAGGTTTTTATCTATGAATTCAGTATCTTTAATAGATATAGGGCTTTTCATTTATCTATTTCTTCTATCTATCTATTTCTTCTAACTATCTATTTCTTCTGGAGAAGCTTTGGTAGTTTGTGTCTTTCAAGGAATTTTTGTTCCTTTTATCTAAGTTGTAGAAAGTAATTGGCATAAAGTCATTCATAATATTTCCTTATTATTCTTGTAATACCTGTAAAGTCTGTAATGCTATCACCCCCTCTCATTCCTGATACTAGTCATTTGTGTCTTCTTGCTCTTTTTCTGAATCTACCTGACTAGAGTTTTATCAACTGTATTAATCTTCTAAAAGAACTGGCTTCTGACTTCATTGGTTTTCTTTAATATTTTTCAGTTTTTATTTCATTAATTTTTATTCTAATCTTTATTACTTCCTTGTTTTGTTTTTATTTATTTTTTTAAAGATTTATTTATGAGAGTGAGACCACACACACAAGCAGGGCGAGGGGCAGAGGGAGAGGGAGAGAGAGATTCTCAAGCAGGGTCCATGCTGCACGCGGCTCTGGCACTCGATCCCAGGACCCTGAGATCAAGACTTGAGCCGAAACCAAGAGTCCAACGCTCAAACAACAGAGCCACCCAGGTGCCCCTGCTTGCTTTGTTTTCAGCTGACTTCTCCTGTTCAAGCTTCTTATTATGGATGCTGAGGTGTGATGTGCACTTTAAGGAGAAGGACTCAGCACATTTCCTCCTCCCCATTGGCTGACATTCAAGGCAAGTGTGGCTCTGAATAGCTGGTCATTGTGAATGGCCTGCTTCCCTCATTTTCTCCTGAGAACATCTCCACTTGATAGGACCCAGAGCTTGTCGGGGGCCAGTTCCCGCCCCCTAGTGGTTCAGAGAGTTCATGGTTATGGTGAGACCTGCAGTCTTCAGTTCCCCTGGTGGATCAATGCCAGCTCATTGAAAATCTGTGTTAATTGTCATGCATGCCCCATGAGTCTTTAGTGGCCTCTCTGAAACATGAGAGGAAATGCCACTGAACAAGACAGGCTCACAGAGCTCAGGGTGAAGGGCAAGGGCCGTGGGTGAATTTATCTAGAGATGATATATAGCCCACAGAGCCAGATAGCCTGAGTTTGAATCCTGACTCCCTGCTTACCAGCTGTGTGTCCTCGGGCAAGTGACTCCATCTCTCTGTATCTCGGGCTTTGCATCGGTGAAGTTCGGCAATAACAAACAGCCCTCCAGGGCTATTGGATTAATGAAATTAATCTACAATGAATGCCTAGAGCAGAGCCTGGCACAGAGTTGGGGCTCAACACGAGTCCGCTGTTGCTCTTCCCGCCTCTCCTTGCAATGCCTGTGGGGGCCATGGGATCGTGCTGGGGAGCAGAGTGGGGTGTGGGAGAAGGAAGTAGATGGGGACCGAGCGACAGCTCCTCTGATCTCCCTTCTGTGGATCTGGCTGCCTTGCTCCTGCCCCAGCCCCACCTGTCCTAGCTGGTGACTTCAGGGATTTTATTCAACTTCTCTGTGCCTCTGCAAAGGGAAACCAATTATAATAGGATCTCCCTCAAAGGGCTGTGTGGAGGATTAAAAAATCCATTACAAGTAAAGCACTGAGACTGCCCTCTGAGCAACAGTCAGCTCTCAACAAATGTGGTCTGGCATCATCTTCCTACCTCAGCTACATGGCTCTCAGGTACCACGTGCAGCAAACTCACCCCGAAGCTCAGTTCCAGCTCCCACCTCCAGAGACAGACTTAATTGCTCAGGGTTGGCCCAGGAATCTGCATTTCTACAAGCCCCACTTGTCCTCCTGAAAGCACTGCAAGGTACCCAGAAACTCCAGCTTTTCCACTTTCCCTTCCCTGCTTCAGGCCACACCAGACCTATAACCTCATCATCCTTTGTCCAACCCGGTTTTCCACTCAGAAGGCACCCCACTCCCCTCACCCCCTTTTCAAGGAAATTTGTCTTTGGGTTAAAGTTCCAGTCTTTAGATGTCTATGATTATTAAAAATATACATTTCTACCCAAAAAAATGGATTAAATGAATGCCTGTGTGAATAACAAATTCCATTCCATAGAAGTGTGATTCTCAGTGAATGAAACCAGCCCACCCCACTGAATCAGGTTCAGGAATCTTCCACCATTCTGCTTCCATCCATTCTGCTGCCCCCTGGAGTTTCAGGACCTCTCCCTTGGGCTGAAGACCCGGAGCTGCCTTAGCGCCCAGGGAGTTGCAGTGGGGTAGGGGTGGGGTTGCAGGGTTGGTGGAGGTGGGCACCTCTGCCCAACTATAGGAGGGTGCTCATGTACAAAAGCCTGCTTGGCCTCTGGTTTGGCCAGGGGAAACTCCTACCTCCTTGTCACACTGGACACCCCCTCCCCAGAGCTATGAACAGGAGCCTGGGCATGTGCCCTTCAATATCTGACCCCTTAGGTGCAGCCACGCCCATCTTCCCTTGTTCCTCCAGTCTGCTGAGCCTTTTCCCACCTCAGGTCCTTTGCCCCTGCCATCCTGTCTGCCAGACACACCCTCTCCCATCTACACTCAGTGCAGATTCCATCTTCTCCTGGACTCAGCTCAAATGTCACCTTCCTGAGAGACTTTCCCTACTCGTTGCCCTAAGTGGCTTCCCTCCTATTCTCAGTCTTACCCAACTTTTCCCCTTTGATATGATTTGTAATTGTTCCACGTACTGCTTCTGCCATGTAATGCTTCTGATTCTCTCACCAGACCAGAAGTTGCTGAAGGACCAGGGTGTCTGTTACTGCCTAGAGCCAAGCACGGTGCCTGACACATCACAGGCCCACAGGGAGTAATGGTTGATAGATAAACACATTTTTATCCAAGTCAAACTCCTTGAAAGTCAACTACCCAGGAGAGCCAGGGCTTTAACTGGTGTCGATGGGTACACCTTAGGAGGAGGATAGAAATCCTACTACTGGGAGCAACATTTTTTAACGAGGTGCATTTTGTTTTTCTGAACAAACCAAAGTTTTTGTTACATTTTCAGAATGCCCCCCAAAAACGGTGAAGTTTATTTGAAAGAAAGTTCTTTGAAATAGTAAAGGTGATGGTAACAGATGAGGTTTGGGGCCCCCAGCAGCTCCACCTTCCAAAGGAAGCAATATCTCACTACCTGAGAGGTAGGCCTGAGAGCCTGCGGGTGGGGACAGCTCATCCTCCTCCAGGCCAGGAGCTCCACAGGCTGCTGCCTTCCTCTAGGTCTCCATCCCCTCACATGCGTTAGGAAGGTGCAATGAGATCACCTGCAGAGGAGGCTTCGCAAAGTGAATGAGGTCCACCAAATAAATGTCAGCGCCGCCGCCTAGGAGGTAGCTGCTGGGGATGGGGCTGGGGGGCGGGGGCGACGGGCTGGGGGAAGACGTCACACCAGCCTACCTTTCCCTTCAATGTCCTCCTCGGGGAGGTCGTTTCTCTGACAGTCCCCTCCCCACTGCTCAGGTTTTTCCTCACTGGGCCCTCGCAGAGCACCTTTGCCTCTCCTTCACAACCAACCACAGGTCACCATCATGTGCTCCCAGCTAGGATGGCTGAAGACTGTCAGCCTCCCCACAGGAACAGGGACACCACCAGAACAAGGAACTGCAGGGCGCACCGCTGAACAGGGGCCTCCAGCTCCCCTGTCCTGCACCGGGCTTGGAAAGTCTATACCTTCCACCGCGTCATCTCCGTAGAATCGGTGGCCCTGAGAGTCACAGCCTGTGATGGGGCAGGACTAACAGCCCGCCCCACTCCCAAGGTCAGACCTTCAAAGAGCAAGGACAACAGGTTTGTTCCTCCCAACAGTGCCCACTCTTCTCCAATTTTCTCGACAAAAAATAACAAAATCCCAACTGGTTACACAAGACCAGGAAGACTGGAAAAGTACATTTCGAGGTAATTGATATTCTACAAACATCCCCAAGGGGAGTGTGAACCCTGCGAGGACGTCAATTCCGGAAAGCCATCATCCTGAACTAATGCTTTCGTTATGATCTCTTACAAAACTGGACGTGAAGTGCCCAAGGATGGCCCCAGGGCTTTGTGAGTTCTGCAAAGGACCCTGCACATTCCCTACAGCCCAGGAGGAGAGCACAGGGAGTGAGGAGTGCCTTTGTCTCAGAGCTCCCAGCAGTTGAACTGTGGGGCCCAAACTCCCAAGGCCTGTGTAGCTGCAGTGGGAAACTTGAGAGAATTTTGAGTAGAGGAGGGCCCTAGTCTGATTAACGTCTTAAAATGATCATGCAGGGGACACTAGGGCGGCTCAGTTGGTTAAGCATCTGATTCTCAGTTTTGGCTCAGGTCATGTTCTCAGGGTCATGAGCTTGAGCCCTGCATCAGGCTCTGTGGGGCGTCTACTGGAGATTCTCTTCCTTCCCTCCCCCTCTGCCCCTTTACACACCTCAAACGAAAATAGATAAATCTTTTTAAAAAATTATTGTATAGGCTGTGGTGTGCAAAACAGATTGTAGGTGGACAAGGGAGAAAGCCACAAAAACAGGTAGGGGCAGCCCAGTGTAATCCAGGGCGATGTGAGGGGTGCTGAGGAGGGGCTGCTGGATGTGGTCAGGTTCCGGAAGTGCTGACAGGGTGGCCTGACAGATGGGTGGTGGGCAAGGTGGGAAGAAGAGTCGAGAAGGACCCCAAGAGCTGGGGCCAAAACAACTGGATAGATTGGGGCACTATTTCCTGAAATGGTGAAGACAGGGGGATTTGAACTGAAGTTTCTCCAACCCCCAACTCCAGGGCAATGAAGTAAATCTAATGCTTTGGCTTCAAGGCTCTCTGTCTGCCTCCTGTAAATCTTATCCATAAACCATCCATCCAACTGTTCATTCATACATTCGTATCATTTAACAAACACTTACTGCTAACTACCGTGTGGTAAACATGGGCAACACTGGACACGGGAGGATTAATTCGCCTCACACCCTCCCCTACAGAAACTTAAAGTTTGTTAGGCGGTTCAGAGATCAACTATTCTCACTCATTCATGTAGTCAGTCACCGAGTCACTCAACAAACATTCATTAACACTAATTCCTGGCAAGCAAGCATCATGGTAGGCATTGCAAATGATCTTGCCCTTAAGAAAGTCCTAGTCCAACTGGAAAGACTGAAATTAGCTATCCTCATTCGTTTACTGTAGGATCCCTAATACCCAGCCTGAGCAGGATCTGGGAGAGGATTCTCACTGGATGACCCAACAGTGGGCTCTAGTGGGCGTATCCAAGCAACACGGCCTCCCTCTGGATCCCTGGCCCTCCCCACAGGGTTCTACCTGCCGCCCTCCCCATGTGAGCAAAGCCCAATGGCAGCTGCCAGCGCCCATCACAACACCTCCCCACAGCATGCTCAGGGCTAACTCTGGTGTCATTCTCCCACAGAAAGCCATGAGTCCACCCATTCAGGCAGCCAACCCCACAACCACCCACCTGGGTACCATATGACCCTTCTTGACACCTGCAGGTCCCAGAATCCAAGATGTGTCCAATCTGGAGGCTCCTGGTCCTCCTCAGCTTGCTGTCGGTGCCCTCAGCGCTGCACAAGCAGCCTTGGTGTGGCCTGGCCAAGGCCCACATGGACAGCAGACCAGCTCTGGCGAGAAGTAAGCTCACCCCGTGCTCTGCCCACTGTCACAGGGTGGGTAGGGAAGGCATCATCTTGCTGGGTGACCTTGGGTCAATCACTCCCTCTCTTCCTTTTTCTCTTAGACCTCAAGTATAGAAAACTGAGGTTGAATCGATCATATGCCAGTTCATGGAATGTCATCATTACTGGGAATGGTGGCAAGGCCCTCTTGGGTTTATTTTGTCATTTTCCCCTTTACTGCTTGTTCTCACTCCCACCCCTCTTCCTCAGCAGGCTCTGCAGTATGTTTAACACATGTGTTTATGTACAATCACATCCTGATACAACATAATAGTGTTTTGATTTGCATAGATGGTATCATCATATAGATCTTGATTTTTACTGTTTTTATTGGACACTGTGCTGTTGACATCTGTTGCTTCAGGCTGGTAATGAGAAGTCCATGAGATTGGACTCATCACTGCTTGGCCACTTCCCTAGGGATGGACTACTGAGTCATCTCTAACTCCCCACTAATATAAGCTACCCTTAGATCAACACCCTTGCATATGTTCCTGTTAGGAGCCGTAGAAGAATATCTCTAGGAGAGACCCAGAAGTGGAATGGGTGGCTGGGCCCTAGGGTGGATACAAACTCAATTTAACAAATGACTGTCAAACTGCTTTCTAGAAGAGCTGTGCTGGTCTATACAGGCTCCAGTGACTAACAAGCATACCCATTTCCCCAGCCCTGTTTCCCAAAACTGGAGAGGATCCATCTGCCTCAGTCTACTCCAGTGAGCACAGCAAGATACCACAGGCTGGGGGGCTCCAACAACAGACATTTCTTTTCTCACGATTCTGGAGGCTGGCAGTTCAAAATCAAGGCACCCACAGGGTTGGCTTCTGATGAAACCCCTCCTCTCTTCCTTCTGGCTTGCGGGTCTCTGCCCTCTCCCCATGTCCTCACATGGGCCTTCCTTCCGCATGTGCACGGAGAGTGCACTCTGCTGTCTCTCTTTTCTTAGAAGGACACCAGTCTTATCGGATTAGGGCCCCAACCCTATGACCACAGTTGGCTTCTTTACCTCCTTTAAGGAGGTACAGTCTCCAAATACAGTCCCACTGGACACTAAAACCTCAATATGTTAATTTGGGGGCAGGAGGAGCTACACAATTCCATACGTAACACTGTCTTTCTCCCATTTGCCAGCTTGAAGTACACATTGAGTGCTATGGAATTGTCTCAGCTTGGCTTCCCCTGATCAGTGGGAAGTCTGAGGCCCTCATCCCAGTTTCATTAGCCATTTGACTTCTTCCAATTCCCTGTTCTCATCTCTTGCCCATGTTTCTCTTTCCTTCCCCAGGGATTTTTTCTTTTATCACCTCTGATTTGAGCGTTAATTTATTCTTGATGCTGCTCCTCTGTTGTGTCTAACCAGTGCTAGCATTTCTCCCAAATTGTCAAATTTATTTATTTATGCTCCACTAAGTACGACATTTTCTGGAGGTATTTTGAGGTCTTTTTTTATCGTGTTAAAGAAATCCCCATATTTCTGGTTTTCTGAATTTTCTTTTTTTATGAATTTTTCTTAATCATAAATCAGTAATGGCCTTTAACAAATGTTTTCTACCTCTGAAAATTACTCCATTTTTTCTTCTAAACCATTAATGTGATAAATTGTATGAACAGATTTTTGTCTGTTGAACCCATCCCAGCATTTCTGGAATGAATGTGATACTTTTATAATTTACTAGAATGATATATTTATACTGTACTATTTTTATAATGTACTAGAATGTACTTATAATGTAACATACTAAAATATATTTTAGTAATGTATTTTTAAAGAGATTTTTTTTATTAACATATAATGTATTATTTGTATTTTTATTATGTACTATTGGCTACTCAATTTGTTAGCTAATACTCTTATAGGAATTTAGCCAATTTTTCATACATGAAATTGATGGAGACCTTTCTTCCCTTGTACTGTTCTGGAAGCCGGGCAAGTTACACTGGCCTCATAAAATGAATCTGGCACCTTTTTCTTTTTTTTCATCTTTCTCACAATTACCTTTTTATATAAAGTTTGGTAAAACTCTTCCCCAAAACCATCCAGATCAAAAACTTTGGGGGAATGGAATCTTCAATTAACTATTTCTATTCCCTAAATCTTTTATATTATCAATGTTTCCCATTTCCCTCATCACAACTTGGCATTTTATGGTTTGCCACAAAGGTATCCATTCTATTTAGGTTATGAAATACATTCATGTGTATTTGGGGGTCCAGGAAGCCTCATGGTTACAATGGGTATAGTTAGAATGCTATTTCATGGGGCTACCCTGGAGATTCAAATGAAGAAAAGCATGGGCAAAATGCTTTTTCAACTGTGAATATATTTATCACTATAACCACATCTCCTATCAGGGTACTTAGCTGCACAGAACAGAAAACCCAATTCAATGTGGCTGAAAAAAAAATTATTTCACATAACCAAAATTCACAGGTAGGACAAACTCCAGGTCTGATTCAATCAGGAGCTCAAAGGTGCCACCCAGAGCTGGGTTTTACCCATTTTTTTTTAAATCTCTGCTATCATCATAGTTTCATCCTCAGGCTGCTAGTTCCCAGGTTGGTAGGAAAATGGTGGCCAGTAACCATCAGAGCAACAGACTGCCTTGCTCCTTTCCAGTAGGAGACAGAGAAGGAAACTTCCCCACAAATATGAAACATAAGATCTTCTGTTTAGTCTGATAAGGTCAACTTGGGTTACATGCCCACTTTAAACCTGTTAAGACTCACCAGGCAATGATGGCTCACATAATCAAAGGCCTTGTCTGGACGAGGAACTGGAGGAAGTACCTGAACCAAAACAGGGTTCAGATGGGAATGACAAGATGGATGGTGGGGAGTATGGATAGACAGATGAATAGTTGGGTGGATGGATGGATGGATAGACGGGCAGATGGATATTGGGCTGGCAACTACTAGTTCACGGCTCATAATTTTCCAAGTGTTGTTATTATCATTAACCAAGAACTACCAAGAGTTCTAGGCATACCTATAGTATCACTCTATCTTTGAAACTATTTAGTCCATGTATATCTCTCTTACTAAACAGAAAACTGGTTTGTGTCTTTGGTATGCACCACAAGGCCTAATACCCAATAGATGTTCAATAATATTTTTTGGATAAATAATATTTATCCAATTCTCTTTGGACTACTATCTCAACTTATAAGAATCTTGTGAGATGTACATTATTACTGCCCCCATTACACAGATGAGGAAATCAAGATCCAGGAAGGTGATAGCATTTCAACCCAGATCTAGGACTCCAGACACACTTTCTTATTTGCAGGCAACAGAAACATGGGATAACTGAGGGTGAACCATGGTTTCTGCTGCTCTGCAGCGTGGGTTCTGATCCCAGGGAGGCTCAAGTCAGTGAAATGTGTCCTGTGGTATGCTTGGAGGTTCACCAGAGCTGGGCCCCATCCTAGCACCAAGATAGGCAGGATTTCAGCGTGCCCGGCCCTTGAAAATCCCCTTCTTTTTTGGAGTTCATTCTCTGCTGGGAGCTCCACTTAGTCCTGCTGCTGATTCCGGGCGCAGTGTGAGAGAAATTACATTCATTCCCTTCCTAGTTGTTCTCTCCAAGCAACATTTACCGTGACATACATGCTGTATACTAGGTTCTGTGGCCCAGATTCAGAGACCGCACTGGGCGGGCTTCCCACCATTACATTTCCTTTGAGCCACTCTTGCTGGCCAGACCCCCTGCAGGGCTGTCGCCTCAGCCCTGCAAGGCACCACTTTCCAGATGAGGCATGTGGGTTTCCGTGTAGAGAGTGGAGTTGAGGAGTGACAAGCACCCATCACTCAGCAAGAAGCAGATGCACCAGCCCACACACAGCCTAGGCTTCTTGACTCCAAACTCCCTACCTTGTCCACAACACTGCAATTTCACTGGTCCCTTGTCCATTTCCAGTTATTGCCCAGGGTCTCATGAAGCACAACGCAGAGGGTCGAATCCAGAACCTCCGCCTCATGGACAGTCTCAATGCCTCAGGGCAGATGGCCCCAGGGATGGTGGGCCGGCTAATAAATGGCATGAGCCTCCAGCAACAGCAAGAAAACAGGTGAGCCCCTGAACCCCATCCCTGGCCCTAGGACTCTCTATAAAGCTCTGGGTCAGAGGGCAGAGCTCAGCACATGGGGGCACAAGGCTGTGAAGAGGGAAAGCAGGAAGACTGGAAGGAGGGGATAAAAGGCCCAATGCAAGACTGAGTGGGGGGCCCAATATGAGAGGTCATTTGGGGAGGAAGCCTAACAGGGTAATCAAAGCAAAGCCAGGAATAAAATCTTCTGCATTTAAATCCTGGGTCTGCCACCAACCTTGGGGAAATGGCCTGAGCACTCAAGCCTTGTCTATAACATTGGTGCTCAGAGCACAGCCTGGATCAACGTCCGGGGAGCCAAAGGAACCCAGGACTAGAGTCTGACATTTGAACCCCACTCTATTGCTTGATAGCTGTGTGACTGTAGATAAGGTGTTTGAGGTCTCTGAGCTTCAGCCTTAAGCCCTCATCAGTGAAATGGGTGAAATAACTGTCCCTGGCTCAGGGGCTTAGGAGCTTTTTCTGTCACACACAGTGGATGTGTAGGCATTGGGCATTCCGATTAACCCAGCAGAGCAGGACCAGCCTGCTCGCCCACACTTCCACTCCTTCCTCTGGAGGGTGGGGCCTCCTCAGCCTCCCAGGCCCCCAGCCGCTCCAGCCATTGCAGCACCCCGGTTCCTGCCTGCTGTGCCCTTGAGCTCCTTTCTCTCTCATTCTGCCCCTCAGTCTTGCCATTCTAATGAGCCCTGGTACTTGCCAGCAGGTTTTCCCTGGATGTCCGCAGCCACAATCACCTCCCTCCTTCCATTCCGTTAATAGTTGTTACAAGCATTCGTTGTACACCTGCTGTGTACCAGGACCTGGGCTGGATATTTGGAATACAGTTATGAATGGGACATATGGTCATTGCCTTTTGGATCTTATATTCTAGTTAGTGAGTTAAGTCACAAAAGTAAATAACTAATTTCAGGTACAGGGATATGTTATGAAGACAAGTTTAGCAAGGTAAGAGTGGGGCTGATCAGGAAGACCTTTCTAAAGAGATAGTCCCTAGGAAGAATGAAGAGAAGGAAGCAAACCACATGAAGGACATAGGAGGGCAGTAAGTGCAAAGGCCGAGGTAGGAAAGAGACTGGCATGTCTGAGAATGAGAAGAAGTCCTGTGTGGCTCGATGAGCAAGGCAGAGGGTGGTAGAAAGTGCAGCTGTGGAGGCAGGTGGGGCCAGACCCTGCAGGTCCTAGGGGTCACAGTGTGGAGTTCGGATTTTATTCCAAGAGCAGTGAGAAGCCTGGGGAGAGTGTTAAGGAATAAGGCTGCCTGTTGGCTGCCACATGGAGAATAGTTTGTAGAGAGACCAAGTTCATGGTAAGGAGCCCAGAGAGAAACTAGAACATCTCTAGGCAAGAAGTGATGGTAGCCTGGTCCAGGTGAAAGGGATAGAAGGAGTGGGAAGTTGCCAAACTCTGCGTATATTTTGTAAGCAGAGCCAGCATGATTCACGGAGATGAGGGATGGAGAAGGTCAAGAAGACTCCCAGGGCTTGGGCCTGGGCACCTGGGCAGGTGGTGGTCCCTGTGCTAGGAGGCAGTGGCTGGGTCTGAGAACAGCCCCCGTGTGGGTCTGCAGCTGGCTGTGGGTTGCACACGTTCGTTGTGTGGAGCTGTGAAGGGCCCTCTGGGACAACTTGAAGTCCTAGGCTCCTGCAGATGGTTCTTGCCCTCTGAGCGTCTTTAAAAGGATCTGACTCCAAACCTCACCACCAGGCCTTTTTCATAAACAGCATGCCAGCCTTTCTCATCAGCCTGAGACCCTGATGTCTGAGCTCCCTCCCACTTGAAGGGCCTCTGCTCTTTCCTTCTGTAGCGCCAACATCACCAACATTCAGCTAGACTACAGTGGGATCCGGATGTCTTTCCATAAGGAGTGGTTCTCAGCAAACATCTTACTTGAATTTGACATTGACTTGAGACTGTGAGTCATACAGCAGCAGGGTCGGTGGGGTGCTGTTCCTCTTCAGTGGGAATCTGGGAGTTGGGGGGATGGTGGAATTTGGCAATCCGGGGAACCTAGATCTTTATGACTCCAACCTGGTTCAAATTCTGGTTTCTGAACTCACTCACTGTGTGACCTTGGGCAGGTCACTTCACTTCTCCGAGCCCCAGTTTCTTCAGCTGAAATGTGGGTGGCAATCCCTGGTCATTTGCTCATTTAAACCTATGTGAGTTCATTACATTATTTTTGTGTTTTTTTTAAATATTTATTTATTTATTTATTTGACAGACAGAGATCACAAGTAGGCAGAGAGGCAGGCAGGCAGAGAGAGAGAGGGAAGCAGGCTCCCTGCTGAGCTGAAAGCCCAATGCAGGGCTCGATCCCAGGACCCTGAGATCACGACCTGAGCCAAAGGCAGAGGCTTTAACCCACTGAGCCACCCAGGTGCCCCATTACATTGATTTTTTAAAAAGAGTGAAACACTTTAATTATATCATCACCTTCCCTTCATCTGCTCAGACTATCCTTTACTGTCAGCTGCCCCCAAGAAAATGGGAGACCAGAGCTAAACCGTACAGACTTTTTAAATAAGATAAACTCTCCACTTCTGAATATCGAAAGGCCCCTTAGCTGGTTTGTCTTAAGGATTTTCAGAAGTCACTCTGCCTAACAGCATTTTCTCCTTGGTCACTGGTTGCAGGAGTCAACAAGCAGGGCTGGTTTATTGAAAGAGTCACTCTTTCCTTTGTGTTGGCTGTTTCCACCACCTCCGGTTTCCTGCCCTTTCCCTCCTCCTCCTCTCTCTTGTCCCCAGGCCCTTCAATAACAAGATTATAAAGACACATGCAAGCATGAACCTGGTTGTGGAGTTCTGGCTGGAGAAAGACGAGTTTGGCCGGAGGCATCTGGTGATAGGCAATTGCTCTGTGGAACCAAGCAGCATCCACACGACAGTCCTAACCGAGTAAGATCCCAGCTGCCCTCCGCTGGGTGGGGCCCCTTCCTGCCTAGCCTTAGCTGTGGCCATGCGGCTCTACCAGTTCCTGGATGAGCCCAACACAGATCTCACCCTTTCCCCAGGACCTACTTCTCTTCCTGAGTCAGCATCCCAGTGATGGCCCAGCCAACCTCCCAGAGCCAAACTCTTTGTCTTCCTCACGCCCAACTGCCCACCTTCACTGGCTCCCATCAGTGACCTACTGGCAGCCCCACTTGTCTCCTCTCTCTCCATCCCTACAGCTACTACCCCATCTCCTAGACCACTTTGTGGACCACTGTAGGAGCCAAGCTGTGTTTCCCAGACTCAGACCTCATCTCCTTCACTCCATTCTTCCGCTGTGGCAGAATACATTTTCTAGCACAGAAATGGGGTCATGTCTTCTAGCTCCTCCTCCAAACTCTCCAGGGGTTCTCCAAAGCCCTCTGAATGAAGAGCAAACTCCTGGATGTCAGTCAGGACCCCACTTGTCCTCTCACCTGCCCCATCCTGTAGCCCTTTGCCCTCTTGTGTTGCTGAAGGGCCTACCCCTCCATCAACACACCATGTATTTTCATACCACCGTGCCTTTGCACATGCTGATGCTTTTGGTTGGAATGCCCTTCCCTTCTTCTCTAGAACTCATCTTTATCACTCATTCATTCAACAAATACTGATTGAGAACCTACTATGAGCCAGACATGGCATGCCTGATGTTAGGGATACAGTTGTGAACAAGATAGGAAAAAAAGTAGAGCTATTAATAGGGCATAGTAATTAATAGAGTATAATAGATTTATATACTGACTGACCAAGTCTATCAACTCAGCAGACTATGAGACTCTTGAGGGCAAGATTTGGGTGTGATTTCTCCCTGAAATTCCAGAATGCTGAAAGCAACTAGGTCTTCAGTGGGTGTCCATTCATTTACTCATCAGACATTCACTAAATGCCTAAATCATGCCAAGGATTCAAGGCTAGGACAGTGCAGGGGAAGGAATGAACTCTGGAACTCTACTGACCTGGTTCTAATCTAATCAGCACTTACTGGCTGTGTGACCTTAGGCAGGTCACATCACCTCTCTGAGCTGCCCCTTCAACTACTGATAGCAATGCCTCTAGTATAGGGCTGGCTGAGGATTAAACGACTTTGTAAGGTGTACTCACTGCCTAGCGCCTGGCATTGGTACTGCACAGATTTATCTGTTCTCTGTATCTACCTTTCTTTCTAGAGATATCTCACCAAAGATGAAACATTTTCTCCGCAACTTCAGGGAGAATCTGGCAAAAGTTATCCCACACCTGGTGGAAAGTCAGGTAAGTGTGAGGAAAATATTGTCCCCTGGGGTATCTTTGAGTCTGAGGGTCAGGACATACATATTGGCAATTCAGAAAAAAGTTTCCAACCTTGGGCTTTAGGACCTAAAAATTTTCCATTAAAAATTCAGTTTTGTTATCTACTGGTTTGTGTGTCCTTGGCAAGGGACTCAGCCTCCCCGAGCCTCAGTTTCCCCATCTGTAGCATGGGAATCCCCACAGTCCCTATGTCATAGGGTTGTTGTCACAAAAATTCGGGCAACAGAAAGTGCTGTGCACAACATCCTGCTGGTGCTCAATACAAGGGAGCCACTCTTGCTATGATTCCCTGTGGAAATCCAGTGAGTCCTAAGCTCCCAGCTTCAGGCTCTCTAGCTTTCTTTTCCTAGTCCCTGGCCTGACCCTTCTCTCTGTGTTGGTGGCCCAGGTGTGTCCTCTGATCAGTGAAATTCTCAGACAGCTGGATGTGAAACTGCTGAAGAGCCTTATGGGTGAGTGTCCGTGTCCGTCCAGGAAAGACTCAGGATTGATAAAGGGAGGAGGTGTCCCAGTGCAGCTCCCAGTGAGGAATGCTGAGGGGTGTCTGCCTGAGCACACTTAGAGGGGACCATATGATGGTGACCATTCCTGTCCCCAGACAGAGCTAGGACAGCAGAGGGCATGCCTACCAGCTGTGCCCCGCCAGTCATCCAAATCTCCAGATTACCAGAAACTGTAGCTCCTCCCAAGATCTCCATTCAGTCCTTTAGGGAGCACTGCCCCCCTCCCCCAAACCTGAGACTACCCTCCATTTGCAGAGAGACACAGTTCCCACCTTCACGGAGCTCACAGTCTAGTGAATGGAATGAGCGCATAACTACTTACCATTTGGAAAGAGTATTAACCCAAGTAGCTCAGGCACTGGCCCTAGATTGGCATGGATGGATAAGAGTCCCCTGCAGGGGCTGGGCAGGCAGTCACCCTGGTGACTGATGCTGCCTCTTCTCCTTACAGAACAGGCTGCTGCTCACAAATTCAACCAACTATGAGTCCAGCCCACCCTCTGCACACCAGGCCTGAGCGGCCTCCGGCTACCTACTGATCTAGAAGGAGGTTCCACACCTTGGGACTTAGTCTTCCTCAGAGTGGGGCTTCCACTGCCCCCAAACACCTTTACCACAGGCCCTGTGGTGGCCTGTCCTGTCCCACAATAAACTCTAGCTCTGAAGGGTACAGAGGTGCCCCTTCCTGGGCCCTGAGTTTAGTGTTCCAGAAGTTAGACTTGATGAAGGATCCATGCTAAGACTAAATATGCCTGGGTTTGCTCATCAGCCTAGAAACACCAAAGAAAACACTGTTTTTCCTGTAATTGGCAGCGAGAAGCCCATCTCTAGGTTTGCTCATCAATGCAGGGAGTTCCCATTCCATTTCAGCCCATATTTGTTGAGTACCTTCTATGTGTCAAGTGCTTTGCCACGCTCCAATAGAGTGTAGGGAAAGGATGACAGAGTAGAAAAGCGTAAATGTTGGCACTGAACAGATCTGAGTTCAAATTCAGTTCAGCCCAATGAGAAGTCCCATGTGGGTATGAACCATGTGCCTCAGAGTGACTGTTGATCCCCAGCCCCCAGGACAGGGCTGGCCCAGAGTGGGAGTGCAGCAAGTGCCTGTTAAGGTGGGTGGATCTGGTTTGAGGACTCACTGGCTATACTGGGGACAAGGCAACTTCCCTTCAGGTCTCCCTCACCCGCAAAGTTGGAGTAGAGATTTTCCAGGATGTGGAACAACAGGAGTCTGGACCCCACTGGTGGGAGGTAAGGTGCACCACTGTTTTCCGAATCCCGATGGCAGTGGCTACAAAAGCAACTCATAGGTTGGCCTGGCCTGTGGCCCTGCAGCCTGGCCTGTGGCTCTGCAGCCACTCCCCGCAGGCGCCGCATAGAAACACGGGCCTGAGGCCACCACGAGACATGGGCAAGACTACTCACAGCAGCAGTGGTCCTCACAGTCCCTGAGCCAACACCCTGAATGCCCATCAGGGCTCATTTTCACGATGCTCATAACAAAGCTTGGCACGGGAGAGCACACATTCCATCTCCCATTTATACGAAGCTCAAAAACAGCAAAAGGAACCCATGCTGTCAAGAGATGAGGGCCATGGGTAGCCTTGAGGAGGGCGTTAGTGACCGGGAGGGGCTGGAGGCCGGCTTCTGTTTCTTGATCTGGATGCTGGGTGTGGGGATGGTGTTTAGTTTTTGAAAATTCACTGAGTGGGGTACCTGGGTGGCTCAGTGGGTTAAGCCTCTGCCTTTGGCTCAGGTCATGGTCTCAGGGTCCTGTGATCAAGCCCCAAATCAGGCTCTGCTCAGCAGGGAGCCTGCTTCCCACACCCCCTGCCTGCCTCTCTGCTTGTGATCTCTGTCAAATAAATAAATAAAATCTTTTAAAAAAGGAAAAGAAAAGAAAATTCACTGAGCTATTCACTTATGTGCATTTTTCTTACATATATTGGACTTTAACACACATTTCTGAAATAAAAAATATTTATCATGGGACGCCTGAGTGGCTCAGTTGGTTAAGAGTCTGCCTTCAGCTCAGGTCATGATCCCAGGGTCCTGGGATGGAGCCCCACATCAGGCTTCCTGCACAACAGGAAGCCTGCCTCTCCCTCTCCCTCTGCCATTTCCCTTACTTGTGCTCTCTCTCTGACAAATAAATAAAATCTTAAAAAAATATTTACCATGCGATGTTTATAGGAGCATATGAAAAAAAATTTGCAATATGTTTAGCACACACTAGGTCCATGGGAAACGCTTATGAAAACTCATTTAAATCGTTAACTATTTGATTAAGGACTATTCAGTTCTTAAATATTGACTCTCGCCCTCCTCCCAAGGGGAGGCAAAGCGTTCTGAGAAATCAAGGGGAAATAACACACACATATTAATCATAGTAGCACACACATACTAAGCAGTTCGCATGTGCCAAGCCTGGTGCTCAGAGCTTCTATTCAGTGTCTCATCACATCCTCACAGCAAATCCATGCAGGAGGACCCCAAGACACAGAGAGAGAAAACCCCAGTCCAAGATTACACAGCGAGGAAACAATCAAGCTGACTGCGCTCAGGCACCCAGACTCTAGAGCCCAGGCTTGGCCTCGTGGATCCACCCTCCAGACCTCCCACTCTTCCTCCTAACAGCCCCCACCACACACACACTGAGGGGGAAATGATGACTGAGGCCATCAGCTGGACAAGTGCAAACAAGGAAGTGTCAACAGCTCAGAGATGAGAATGGGGTAAGAAAGCCTCCTGTCTCCTTCTTTCAATTCAGACCACCTAATCCAAAGTGCTTCGTTGGGGATTTGCAACCCTAAACCCCCAAGTTCTCATACAGAGGATTCTCCTTGAGTTTGATGGGGGGAGGCTTTCCAGGTCATGATTCTGAGATCAAACATAGGAGGGCTGGGCCCCATCATCCAGCGAGGCTGCCTGGCCCCTTGCTGAAGGCAGCTTTTGTTTGCCTTCTGCCAGACCCTTCCAGGGGTGACTCAGAGGGCTCCTTCCTCAAGGGGCCTCCCTGGGTTTCTCAGATTCTATTTTTGTTTTGAGGGTCATAGAGCCATGGACTCATCCTGTTTTCTCCCAGCAGAGCTTGTGGCACAATGGGCTTCTATTGGGATACCGGGGTTGGGGTCTGGGGAGATTTAAGGAGAAATTCAGCCCCAAGTGCCCAAAAGCTGGCTCCAGGCCCCACCTGTCTGTGCCCTGAAACTTCTATGCCCTTCTTTTAGGGAGTACTGACTCTGTGCCAGGCACTGGGCTGCAAACTGCCTTTGTTTCCCCTGCTTAGCCCCCTCCACAGCCCCGGGAGGGGGTGCCGTCAGCCCCACGTTGTAGGGAAGGCGATCAAGGCTGCAAGAGGGAAAAGCATCTTGCCCAGAGGCCTCATCAGAGCCGGGCGTGGGACTCAGGGCAGTCTGACATCTCATGGGTGGGAAGGCTCCAGAGAACATGAGCAGGAACTTTCTAAAGATTCTGTGCCACAAACTCACAAAGTTAAGAGCACTGAAGCTGCACAGCCCAGGGTGATGGTCTGACTTCACCTCTTTCTAGTTGGTCTGACCCTGGGCAGGTCACTCCTCTCTGAGCCTGAGCGCCCCCATAGGGTTGTTCTGCATGGTAGAGAAACGGTACAGGGCTCTAGGGTCTCATTAAAAAAAACTATTACTATCATTAGCTATAAATGTAGGTGGAAAATTCATCTCTGCGGTAAATGGGACTTAAGCAAATTCTGCTTAAGAAAACACATTTTCTCGGGATGCCTAGTAGCTCAGTTGGTTAATCGTCTGCCTTCAGCTCTGGTCATGATCCCGGGGTCCTGGGATTGAGTCCCCCATTGGGCTACCTGCTCAGTGGGGAGCCTACTTCTCTCTCTGCTGCCGCTCCCCCTGTTTGTGCTTTTTCTCTCTGAAAAATAAACAAAAATCTTTATTAAGAAAATATATATGTATATATTTTCTCTCTTGCCAATTGCAATGGCATGGATAGAGGGTCCTAGGCTACGTGAAATAAGTTAGTCAGAGAAAGACAAATACCACATGATTTCACTCATATGTGGAATGTAAGAAACAAAACAGATGAACACAGGGGAAGGGAAGGAAAAATATAGTAAGATGAAAACAGAGAGGGAGACAAACCATAAGAGATGCCTAACTCTAGGAAACAAAGTGAGGGCTGCTGGAGGGGAGGGGAGTGGGGAAGGGGTAATCGGATGATGGGCATTAAAGTCGGACAAGTGATGGAATGAGCACTGGGTGTTGTGTGCAACTGATGAATCATCAAATTCTACCTGAAATTTTCATTAGTTTATAATTATTATTATTTTTAAAGATTTTATTTATTTATTTGACAGACAGAGATTACAAATAGGCAGAGCAACAGGCGGGGACGGGGGCGGGGGCGGGAAGCAGGCTCCCTGCTAAGCAGAGAGCCTGATGTGGGCCCTGAGATCATGACCTGAGCCAAAGGCAGAGGCTTAACCTACTGAGCCACCCAGGTGCCCCTAGTTTTTTATTATTTAAAAGAAAGTATATTTTCTCATCAAAGTTGGGGCACCCAGCTCCCCGTGGACACTTTTTGTCTCTGCCCCTCAACAAAACCACTGGGGTTTCCTTTTTTTTTTTTATAGATTTTATTTATTTGTGTGTGTAAGCAAGAACACAAGCAGGGGGAGTGGGAGAAGCAGGCTCCCTGCTGAGCAGGGACCCCCCCACACACCAGTGTGGGGCTCAGTCTCAGGACCCTGGGACCATGACCTGAGCCGAAGGCAGACACCTAACCAACTGAGCCACCCAGGCGCCCCACCACTGGGGTTTCCAAGGCCCTCTGAAGATCCCCCTCAGTCTGATCTTGCTCCCAGGAAACAGAACCCAGACCCAGCACCCCACCGAGATGTAGGAAGCAAAGGGCACCACCTACAGTTTCTGAAAAACACTTTGGGAAGGCACTGATGTCACCAAGGTGGAAAACACCGTCCTGAAATGTTAGCAGCGTGACCTTTCATGTCTCCGGATGCTCCACGCTCCTTGCCCTCCTCAGGCAGTGGGAGAGCAGCTCCTGCATTTTCGAGGAAGGCCCAGTCTGGCAGAAGTGAGGAGAAGGCTTATGGGTTTCCTGGGTCTTCAACGAACAGAAGGCCTGGGTCTTCAACGAACAGGTAGTGACAGAAAACAAATCAGTGGTTGCCAGTGGGTCGGGGGAGAGTGTGACAATAAAAGGGAAGTGTTGGGGTATCTGGGGCATGATGAAACCGTTCTATATCCTGATTATTATGGCACTTATGTGAAACTATACGCATATTAAGTCATAGAACTACACATCAAAAGGGGGAAAGGCCAATTTTTCTATATCTTTTTTTTAAGCCTGGGTTTTTTCATTTCAAAACTCAGAGCATAAATTAGCATATATATGAATTGAAGCAAGATTTCCTGCCCCCCAAGACTAGAACATTCTCCATGTTAGACTGGGGGAGTGTGCAAGTCCAAGAGACACTGAAGAGAACATAGTTCTCATAGTGGTCTCAGAACCACAGAGTGGGTTCTGAAAAGTGTCCAGTGCCCTTGCTACTCCCCAGGCAAAACTTGGCAGGAGAGGAGGGATATCAGAAACCCCAAGTCAGTGTGCTGGATTCATGAATGGAGGGCACCTGTGCCCATGTCCCCTTCCAGAGCCACGAGAGATGACAAAACCCCAGGGAGAGAATGTTAACTGGAAGGTCTAGGTAGGTCTAGGGAGATGGCCTGGGGTGGACCCCCCAGTCCTGCCTGAGGCCCAAAGGAATTGAGAAACAGCAGAACAATTCTGAGTGTCAAACAGGGAGTAAGAAGTAAATGTTAAATCTAAGGGAGCCTTTTGGACAGGAGGGAAGCACACTGTCTTAGCAATAAAGAGAGGGCCAGATGGCATGGGGAAGTCTCTTCATTTCCAACCAAAATAGTAATAGGGCAGCCTTCTTTAGATGCCTTAATACCAATGAAGTCCTTGGGACAGAATTAAAACCCCAGAGGAAAGTGGGGAGACAAACTGGCATTTGAAATGGTAACTAAGCTGCAAATACATGAGAAAGAAAAACAGAGACACTTAAGATTACGAACTGAGATTCATGCCTGCTCCCCAGACCTCATCCCCCACAGCCCAATGAGGTAGATAGCATCCTCCCATTGTACAGATGAGGAAACTGAAGTTCAAGGGATTAGAGCTACTTGCCCAGGTCACAGGATCTGAATCAGGGTGATTCAGATTGGCCATCCCCTGACCCATCCCCTCTCTGCCATAATACATGTGCAGCCTCCCGGCTTCAAACCAGAGGCTGTCGGCTGTCCAGAAATTAGCTGCACGAACTTTAATCAGTCCCTCAACATACTGGCCTCAGTTTCCCCGCAAAGAGAGTAGCAATCTGAGCCAACCCACTAGAGTTGTACCAAGAGAACAAAAACTGAGAGCCCCCTGAGGATGGCTGATAACACACAAGCTGTGGAAAGAGTCTAGAGAGTGTTTCAATGGGTAAGTGAGTTCAGAGCCATGGCACAAGCCCCTTGGAGACACCAGCCAGGCTCTGCCAGGAAGGAAAGCAGTTCCAGGGAAAGGCCTGGCATGAGGGAGGGCAGCGTGGCTCACTGATTACAGGGGCATAAGACACAGAGATGAGTCCTGACTCCACCATTCACTTCCTGTGCATCCCTGGGAAGATGCCCACCTCTCTGAACCTGAGTCTCCTCATCTGATCTTTGAGGGGCCACGATAGCAGCCCCTCCTGACGAGGATGAGGTTCAGGTAGGGAAAGTACCTGGCATGTAGTAGGCACTCAATAAATATGCATCTCCTGCTCCTCTTCCTGCTTTAACTCATAAGGTGTTAGGTTTAACTGCTCTCTCCAGGCTAAGATCTTGACCTCTCCATGTCTCAATGGTTTCATCTGCAAAATGGATTCAAAGGCCCAAGAGTGGGACAAATGGCTCATTAATTACTTCACTTGGGGAAGGGAAGAAGGAAGGGTAAAGGTAGAGACCAGGATGCCTCAGCATCCTTCTGGCCTGGCAACCTGCACAGACTTTTCCAGGGTATAAATGTGAAATTTCATGGGATCATGACATGCAGGAAAGCAAAATGGGCAATGAGTGTACGGAAGGTGTCTTCACATCCCAGCACAGTGATTCACATGCAATGTGAAGGCCTTGGCCCCAGGCCCGCTGTGCGCACCTGGACGTGTCTACTTGCACCACAAGCCTCAGTTTTCCCCTTGTAAAAGAGGAGTGCTCGTTCCCAGCCCACACCCCTGGGAGGATTCCTGGGAATGCCATCCGTGGAAAGCAAAGCCAGGCTGGCATTCAGCAAGCGCTCAGTAAGTGTTGGCCATTGACAATGTTTCACTGTGATTGTCCGATGTGAGAAGTTCTGACTCTTCCCCAAGTTCTGACTTGGCCCCAGGCCCACTGTGCCTCCAGGTCCTGCTCAGCATGCCCTCCCTCCCAGGGTTCTGAGGAGCATGGGCAGCCCCCTGCAAGTGACTGTGCTGTAAGAGACCCCCGATGTAGGAAAGTCAGAGGCAGTCTGAATCTTGGGAACCAGAATCCTCCAAATGGAGAAAGAGAACTGGACTAGGGATAGTAAAGAGCCTCAGTACGAGACTGAGGCCCATTCCCAGGCTCCTGAGAGCTGCCTCTCCCCGCATTCCGAACACGATCTGCCAGGCCGCCTCGGCGCATGGGCCCCCCACCTCAGCCCTGCTCAGGAAACCATGAAGTCTTGAGTAACATCCCCATCTCAAGTTTTTCTCTGTTTAACTTGTCCATCAAGTGGCTTACTGTCCCACCTACTAATGTGATTGGCAATTATTTACTTTGGAGAACCCTGAAAGACACCAGATCGCAGAATTCTGAATCATCTAGAAACCCATCACCCGATCGCACATTTCCTGATCTGCACGCTATAAAAGACGCTAGCTCCTCAGCAGAAGCAATCAGGAGAGGGTGGAGGTGTGCAGGAGACCCACCAAAACCTCTGAGAAGCCTGGGTGAGACCTGCCTGTCCCGTGCCTGCTCCGCTGCCCCAGGAGGTAGGGCTGCCGAGCTCCTTGCTTCTGGGTGGGCACTGGCTGGCAGCTTTTAGGATTGCTCATTGGGGGTCTTTTTCAGAGGAATTTTCGGGGAAATGGGAAAGGTCATTCACTCCATCTCCCTGAGAGACCAGTGCTGTGGATATAAGGTTTGAATGTAGAAATGTAGAAAAGGGGATTTCATGGGGGGAGCATGTGGCTGCAGGTGCAGACTGCCGAGATCCCATGTTAGGGTTTTCTCGTGAGCATGCTCTTCTTACCCTAAATCCTAACCTCTACAGCGCGAGTTTTAACTTTAGGTTGCCATTATGGATTCATACGATCATCCACAAACCTCCTAAAATCCACCCCATTTTGTACATTTTGACGCATTTTTCTGGGAGAGGGTCCTTAGCTTCCATTGCACTCATAAAAGATCTGTTTCCCAAAGGAGATTCAGAGAACACAGTCAAAGTTTACCTCCCCAGGGAGGCCACAACCGGCTCTTTGTACCAAAAACCCCTTTTGATTCCAGCTAGCCACAGCAATGACAGTGGGGCTTTGGCTGAACCAGCCAGTTGATGGAATTTTGCCCAAAGAAGCTTTCAGCACCTTTGCTGGCTGCCAAATAGGCCTAGGAGAGGGCTGGTGACACCTGGGAGGGAACCATGCAAAAGGCAGCCAGATGTCAGAGGTTGCCCCCAAATTTTGTTCAGGTTAGTTTGAGGGAGAAGAGAAAGGTATAGAAAAAACAGTGCAAGGGGTCAGAGACCTATCTCCAACAATAACTCTGCCATCAAGTTGCTGTGTGACCTTGGGAAAGTCACTACCCCTCTCTAGCTCCCTGATTCTCCTTATGCAATGAGGACTTTGAATGGCCTCAGGATTTCTCCAGCATGGTCTGGATGAGATGGTGGCTATGGCCATCTGACCTCTAATATTCTGTGATTTAAAAGGGCTTCCACAAACCATCACAGGCTAGACCCAGGCCAAAAGACTTGATGGGGACAATGGCCAGCCAGTTCAGTCCCTCAGCCTTTTCATTTGCTTTGTCTGAAGAGTGAAAACTAGGAGCAATGATTCAGGCCATTGCAAGCAAGTCCAGATGAATGGAGAATAGATGTGATGGTGACTTAATTTAAACAGAGGCCTCTGGGTCAGACAGATCAGGCTTCAGATCCTATCCCTACTGTGTACTTACAACCTTGGGGAAAGTCCCCTAAACTCACTAGACGGCCCTTTCTCACCTGTGCAGTGCAGGTGATGAGTGCCCACATCTTAGGGGGCAATTACAGTGAAATCAGTTACTGAGCATTGAGTGCTCAGGCTGATGCCTGCCCAGGGGAAATGCTGACTAGTGTTAGCTACTGCTATTCACTCCCTGCAGTTCTGGAGGTCAGGGGCAGATGGTGGATGAATTCCTCTCTGATAGCCATGCTACGCTGGACCCACCATTCTGTCCACAGATACCAAGAGAGATGTTTCAAATTGGGGTCCTCATTGTCTTCTGTGGGCTGCTGGCCCGGACGACAGCCCTGCTGGACACCCTGGACCAGACCCTGCCTTTGGAGGGGACTCCAGCCCAGGACCTAAGTCCCATAGATCTTCCTGGAAGCTTAACAGATGGTAAGTGAGAATCTGTGACAACCTCTTTCAGGGGTGTGTCTGTCCAACTGTTCAATGTGGAGAGGGAGGCAGGGATGATTAGGGGAGAGGGGTTTTATCAGAATTATCAGATCTGACCCCAAAGGATCCACCCCTACACCCATTTTTAGCCCTCAGCACTGGCCTGCTCTCTGAGGGTCTGTTGGACATTCTCGAAAACCTTCCACTCTTGAACATCCTGAAGACTGGAGGAGGCACTTCTGGTGACCTGCTTGGGGGCCTGCTTGGGAAAGTGACTTCAGTGGTTCCCCTCCTGAACAATATCATTGAGTGAGTAGTCATAGGCCTTAGTCCCCTCCCCACCCCACCAGAGAACCTCTGATGGAGATCTAAGAGCCCCACGCATTGGCCCTAGAGGAGGGAGAGGGGTGGTCTGAACGTGAGGCCAGGACTCAGTGTGAGACCCTTCCCACAGCCTGGCAAGGAACACCAGTCCTAAACCAGTGACTGCCCCCAGTCCTGAAGCCTATCTTAGGTCCCCAGCATCATCTATAATCTTCATTACAACCTTTAAGGTGTAATTAATAATCTCCAATTTACAGATGGCAAGACTAAAGCACAGAAAGGTGCCTGTGCACATACATAAGAGCAACACAGAACCAGGGACCAAACTCTAATTTACTTAAGTCCAAAGCCGAGACCTTTCCACTGCACTGTGGTAATTCTGTTCTCACCTGTGGAGAGCATAGGTGGTCTCTAATGTAAGCAAGGATGTGTAAGCTACTCTCCTCAAGGACATTCTCAATGGAATGGTCTGACGTGGGGCTTCCCATAAGACACCTGAGAGCTCCCTAAGTAAGTAGCAATAATGGGAAGCTTGATGCCAGGGAGCTGACAAAGCCTGGGTCCTTGAATGGCTGGATCAAAGCCATTTCCAAGGCTCCCACCCACCCAGGTGCTTGTCCCTGACTTGAAGACAGACAGATGGCCTTGAGTTTGATTTCCAAATGCACCATGTACCTGCGGGGTGACAGGGCACAGGGCACTCAGTCTCTCTGGGCTTGGTTTCTCCACCTGTAAAATGGAGATCATGGTACCCACAGAGAAAAACTGTTGAGAGGACTGGAAGCAATGTAATCACCCGGCACATTGTGAGGTCAGCTCACGGAAGAGGCTTGCTTCCATCTTCTCTCCATTCTCTCCCACTTCCTACTCCTCGATCTCCTTGGTAACCATTGTTGACTGACTAGCCTCCGAAAGTTATGGCAGGATAAGGGATTCCTACCCATAAATGTCTGTGAGGGACTTATTCCACTTGCCCATACTTCATCCATGCATCCACTTATCCATCCATCCATCCATCCATCCATCCATCCATCCATCCATCTATCTAATCAGTTACTCTCCCATGCATCTGCCTACCCACTCATCCCTCCCCAATGTTAACCAGTATGGAGGAGGCCCCTTCTGTGTAAGACTCTGAGCTGGCATGCAGCATGCAAATTTAAGCCAGACACAGCCTCCATCTTGGAATACCTCAGGGACTTGAGATGAGGAGATGGCCATGGTGTGTCAGGAACTGACCCAGTGCAGAGGCTGGGAAGCACTGGTGTTTGTTGCCGCAAGATGCCCTTCCTGTCTCCCCCCTCCCCACCTCATGGGTAGCTCCTCCTCTGGGATGAGTAAGTACGCTTGGGTTAAAGGTGGTTTCTAGGTTTGGGGCTGAAGGAACTACTATTCCTCCCTCCAATGTTGCTCTGCGGACAGTATGAAGATCACTAATCCCCAGCTGCTGGAACTAGGCCTTGTGCAGAGCCCCGATGGTCATCGTCTTTATGTCAACATCCCTCTGGGCGTAATGCTCACTGTGAACACGTGAGTGGGCCCCAAGGGGGACGTAGGGGTGGCTCACCAGAGGAGACCCTGATGGCCGTGGGTAGCCACAAGGGTGGGGCGGGGGGCTGGAGTCTGACAGACATGAGCCTTCAGCTCAGATGCAGACGCAGCAAACTCTCCTCTGCAGGCCCCTGGCCGGACATCTGTTAAAGCTGGCTGTGGAACTAAACATCACTGCACAAGTGCTAGCTGTGAAAAATGAACAGGGGAAGATTCACCTGGTTCTTGGTGACTGCACTCACTCCCCCGGGAGCCTGCAAATCTCCTTGCTTAATGGGTGAGACCAGAGGGGTGGCTTCTCCTGCCCAGAAACAATATCAGCTGGAGGATGGATGGGTGGCTGGGAAGATGGAATGATGACAGTATAGATGAGTGGGAGGACGGATGGGTGGGAAGATGAATAGGAGGGAGAGAAGATGGATGAATGGATGGATGGATGAGTAAATAACAACTTATCTCTTCTTAGCCTGGGCTGACCAATTTTGTGCTCATAGGCCATAAAAAACCTGAGTTCAAGCCCAATGACCAGAGGGGCATGTGGAAAGGTGGAGAGGTTCTTGTATTAACCCAGCTAGTGTCTCAGCTCACTCAGATACCTATAATATGGAGCTACGCTGCGTTCTTGAGTCAATCTGCTAGGATGATAGTTGTGAAAGTCCTCTGTCCCAGTATAAGGGAAAATAGCTCTGCAGCCTCCCTGGATTCCTTATTTCAGTTAGCCTGTCACAGGGCAGAAGGAGTCATGCATGAGACGTCGGAGTCCCCCACCATGGTTAACGTTTACTAAACACATATATTGTGTTTCACGCATATCATCTCAAGTCCTCATGACAGCTACATACCAAGCATTGTTCATCCATTTATAGATTCTACAAAGTCTCCCTGAATACCCACTGTATACTGGAACTAAGTGTTTATGCTATGCCTACCCACAGTGGGCAATGCTGTGTAGGGCGCCACTCCCTTTGGACAGGCCCTTCCGGTTTGTCTGCACAAGGGTGTGGGTAGACAAGGCCCCATTTCAGTCACTTAGCACTGAGACCGATGTGGGCACAGCGGCCCCTCTGAAGGCCTCTCCACACCAACCCCAGGCCTCTGCACCGCCCCCTGAATTTTCTCTTTCAGATTTGCTCCCCTCTCTCTTCAAAGCCTTGTCAACAGTCTCACCAACATCTTGGACCAAGTCCTTCCTGAGCTAGTACAGGGTGAGGTGAGTGGGTAAATGTGGTAGCTCCTGATCCTTGGGTCTTAGATCTTCTCAGGCTGAAAGAAGCCCCTGGAGTAAGCCTTTCCAAACCCCTCAGCTTGATATGTATATTCCATCCATCAAGCCATCTGTCCACTGATTCATCTATCCATGTTTCTTCTTTCCAACCTTCAAAATGCCTCAACTGGGTCCTGCTCTGGGCCAAGCCCTGTGCATGGCCACATTACAGCTGAAATGGCTTGGCCCTGGCTCCCAGAAGTTCCCAGTCCACCCCCACTAAGGCTGTAGACAGGTGCTCTTCCAGCCTAGGCTTGGGTGCCTCCAACACCCAGAAACACAACCCTTCCGGAGCAGCCCACCCTATTTAGAAACAGGCGTCACATCCCACAGTGAACACTGGCTCCGTGTGAGATTAGACACTGAACATACATGCCTTCCACTTCTCCTTCTGCCCATGGGAATGTATAAGCGTCCGTCTGTGACACTGCTTCTGACCAAACATGCTCAGCTGCAGAAGAATGACAGAAACTCTCCCCCAGAGAAGCCATCCTGGGGTTGCTGCTCCCAGAGCTGCCCTCCAGGTACCACTTTGCCCAATGTCTCTCTCTGCCCCTGGCTCAGGTGTGCCCTCTGGTCAACGAGGTTCTCAGTCAGCTAGATGTCACCTTGGTGCATTCCATTGCTGGTAAGTCCCCCATCCCAAGGCCTCAATCCCCTTTCAGAAGCAGTGATTTCCCCCAAGGCACTCTGTCCCTGCACACTGTAGGAGAGAACTAGATCCTTCCAGTCTCAGCTGTCCCCGTTTCAGCGTTCTGTTTTGTCTTGAATTATCCAGATAATGTTGAGGGCTGGGCCCTGCCTTCCCCCATGCCACATCAGCCCTGACACTGAGAGCAGCAGAGCTGGCTGATGGAAAGAGGTCCTGCCCCTGCCAAGCTTCACCTAAGCTTGGTTGGACCACCCAAGTTCCCGTTCCCCAGCCCTCAGCTCAGGGGAAGTGTGGGACACCCCTCAACTCCTGCACCCTGAGATCACCACTCTGATCTGCATCTTCCAGACTTACTGTTCCATGGGCTGGAATTTGTCATCAAGGTCTAAGCCTTCCAGGAGGGATGCAGCCTCTGTTGAACTGGTGAGTACTGTTTCCCAGGATTTGGGTGCTCTCCTCCTGGCAGAGGGCAGCAGAGGGCTTGGGACAGTGACATCTGAAAAGAGAGATCAACAGCCCCACAGACAGACACAGAGAGACACATGGAGAAGTCTACAGAAATGCTGACAGAGGTGGAGACACAGGCAGCACCCCACATAGCTACAAAGAGAACACACATGATTGTGGACACACACACACACACAAGAGATATGTGGATACAAAGACACACACTCAAACACATGCACAACGAGCTCCCTGGCCCAGGCCTGGGGTCCCCTTGGGCTGAGACAAGCCCCCCAGCCTGAGGTCTCAGCCCCCTCCGCTTCCTCTGGAGGGCAGGTTTGATGATGGGCCAATACCAACAAGAGTCAGTGACCTCAAGTCCCCATTCTGATCAGGGGCTTCTCCCAACAGAACTATTTCCTGCTGTTCAATCCACTCTCCCAAGCTGCTGAGGGCTCACAGAAGGCAGACCCATGTCCTGGACAGTGACACAGCCACTATTTGGGGACCAGAGCAGCCAAACTGCTCTCCCTCCTCTCCCACCAAGCATGTGTTACAGCCCACGTTCCTCACCAAATAAAGTTGCTCTTTCTCTGCACCGGGGACCCTGCCATTCTTCACCATCATTCAAGGGTTAATAGATTGGAAAGAGTCCTGGCCTGGGTGGCTGGGGCCAGCGAACCGAGTTCGGACCTTACACTGTAGAACCTTATGTTCTAAAGCTGGATGAGGAGATGTTCAGAGGAGTAGGCATTTCAGAGTGACTGCTCTGGGGTCCCTAGGAGGGGTGGACAAAGGGTTGGGAGTAGATGTGACCTTCCAGGCAGAGATGATGACATGCAAGTCCACCACACAAGGAGTGAAATGGCAGATCTGAGAGATGTTCAGGAGTGGACCTGGGCATGGGTGAGGGAGCAGGTGAGGTGCGGGTTGCTGTCCATGTCACAGATGGGGGAGCCTCAAGGTAACTGGGGATGCGGGAGGATGAGCTGACTCCGGCAGGAAGATGAAGACTTCAGCCGTGGCCATGCTGCATGGAAGTCCCTGGGAGCCCCAGGGGAGACATCCAGGAATCCAATGGATACACAGGTCATCCGCCACTCCTCTTTGGCTCACTGGCATCCAGTCATACTGACTTCTTTTCTGTTTTCTCAGCAAGAGGATGAGAAAGATGACAAACAGGAAGTGTAGGAGGAAGGACAAATGGGTCCAAGACATAAGAGTAGACATAGAGAAGGGTCACTGGAGAAGCATATAATAAGGTTATTGGTGCCAGGGGTGAGAGTCCTATTTTTGGAGGAAGATGTCTGATTTTTTTGGGAGATGAAGGGATGAAAGGAAGTTGAGACTGAATGCAAATAAGATTTATGAAAAATTGGAGTCAAGAAAAAAGAACAGAGCTACCCAAACTGGGAGAGTCTGTCCCCTCAAACAAAAAACTATATATGCTATCATTGTTTAAGGCCCTTAAAAGACCAGCCCCACCATTTCACTCCACAGATGAGGGCACTGAGGCCCTGACATATATATGTGAATGATTTGCACAAGTTACGGTATGACAAAAAGACAAATCAAGGACTGAAACATCCCAGACATCACAGAAAACCTTGTCCCTTGTGCTCTGGGAGAGCCCACAGACCTTGTGAGAATGAGCAGATTCAGGCTGGTGTTTCTCAACTCCTGTCAAACATCTCTCATCGTGTCCAGACCGACCACTGCCCCCACCTCCTGTGGTCACCTGCCAACCTGGCACTGTGGGAAGATAGTCCTACAATTCAGAACCGGGAGGTCTGTTGTAGGAAACCAGCAGCTGTGTTCTGGTGAGGGGAGGGAAGGAAGCATCTTCCACATTCACAGAAGTGGAATATCTTTGGGCTCAGGATGAATAGTTACATTTCATAAGCAGCTGAATGGTCATTGTGAATGTCTGTCTACCTAGTCGGTGACCTGAAGCACAAAAGGGCCTTCCAGACTGGAAACCAACAATTAGGACGTGACTGGGTTTGAACAGAGTCTAGGCATAAGTTACTCTCAAGTCCTTTCCTGGGACTTAGGCCAGGCACTAGGTCAATACTGAGCATCCCCCTTGGCTGAGGTCCAAGAATCAAGCTGAATAGGGACAGGGCACACATGCCTCATACTGTCAGCCTGGGTCCTGCTGCCCTCTGACCACGGCACCAAACTGCCTTCCTGTGGGGACACACATCCACTCCCCATCTCTGAAAACTACTTTCCCACTGCTCCCCTGGACCTCTTCCTATAGCCCACAGAGGGGTCTTTCCCCTCTGCCAACAACTTCAATTTCTAACTAACTTACCTAAATGCAAAATAGTCTGACCAGCAGCCAGGTCAGTCAGAACACATTCATGGCTTTTAACTAGTGACATTTTCACGTTTTAAAAACTTTCTAGAAGGTTGTCAGTGATAACGGCACATGAAAGACCTCTGAAAATTCTCTCCTACAGGAAAGCAATGAGAAAACTGCCCCCTCCCAAAACTGTTAGAAACAGCTTTTCCAGAACTCTCAAAATTCACCAAAGGCTTGCAACAGTCTGGGGTGTGCTTATTCAATAAAAATTGCTGAATCTTGGTAAGGATTCAGTCTACGGAAATGCTGAAATTTATGGTGTTTTACTTTACCCTAGTCCCATCCCCCACTCTCCACAGAAGACTTGAAAACCCAAAGCTCACAGTCTTGGTGAAAATCAGTAGCCTGGAAGCCTCTGGAGACAGGCAGAAGAGTACAGGAACAACTTCAGAGCCTCATTCCCAGAATACTGTCATTATTTGATCTGCCTTGTTAGTTTCCTGGAAGATCCTACTCTCTAGGCTGTCCTGACTTGACTCAGAGTTCACCCAGAATAAACAGCCTCTTCCCCAAGGACATCTGTCAAAATGATAGATCTTAAGACTGGGAGTTGCTAACTCTCCAGCCAGTCTACACTCAGGCTTCGGCAATTTGTCATAATTACATGTTAGGTGTTCCTACCCAGCAGCCTCTGCTTCCAGTACGCTGATCTTGGCTGTAATTCTGTGTTCACGTATCTCTCCAGACCTGTGGATGGCAGTTTGCCCTATGACCTCAGTTCTCCGACAGGTCTAAGAGAGTTGCTGATTGTCCATGTTGAGCTTTTTTCTTGTTATGAGGACGGGAGTGACAACCTCCAAGCACTTTACATGTTGGTGCTGAGATGGGAAGTCTGGGTTTTTTATAGTTTTCATCAGTTATATTTGTTTCCCTGGAGGATGGGCCCCATGGCTCCTCATACCGCCATCTGGAAAGTGAGACTTGGTTGGAAGCTGTCAACCACTATTCCTTCAAATTTATTTCCCGCACGATTCTCCTCTCATTCTGAGACTCTCATTCTGGTCCCTGTTCATTTCTTCCAGCTGTTCTTCTTCCCCTTACTCGGATTGGATCCATCTCCAATGTGTTGTTGCACCAGACACTTTTAACATTATATTATGAGACTCTGGATCTTGCTTAAATCCTACCGAGAATGTGGGGTGGGGAGGTAGAGGTTGGCTTAGCGTGCAAATGACCCAGTTAGATTCAGGCTAAGCCAGTTAGGTTCAAGTTCTAACGTGCCTTCTGCAGGCTGTGTTTTTAAACAGGGGATTTCCGCTACTATTACTCTTAGGGGCCTCAGTTCCTACTTTTTGGATCAGAAAGAGAGGACTTCTCTTGGAGTTTTTTGTATTCACACCTGTGCATAGTTCCACGCTTCACACTGCCTTTGAGTCCAGGATGAAAGATATGGAAGGGATAAAAACCCAGGAGACTCAGCTGTGGATCACTCATGCTTTCAGTGATGACTTCCTTCCTCGGTCCACCTGCCGCCATCCATTGTTCAGACTCCTCAAAGAGCACACCGCCCCCCTCACCGCCCCCTTCACTGTGTCCAGGCTTTTAGTTTCATTCCACAGGAAAGACAAAGTAGAGGAAGCTTCCTCCATCCGCCTCAACTCTCAATCTGCCAAACACGATGGCTTATGGCAGATGATGGTGGGCTATCAGTAACTTGACCAAGTGCGCTCCAGGTCACAGCAGCTTTACTAGAACAGTGGAATGCAGCCTCTGGTGCTCGGTATATAGTTATTTATCTGGAAAATGTGTTCATCTCAGTCCTCATCAGATAACCACTTGGGCGATTTGCGCTCACTTGGGATGGACGATGGAATACAATAAGTCTTGCCCCTGCTCTCTATTACAAAATATAGTCTGAAGAGGTCCTCTCATGTTCATGTTCTAGCTACTATTTCTGTGTCGGTTATACCCCAAGATTGAGTGGCTTAAGTAGCAATACTCATTTCATGATGTTCTGTGGTTTCTGTGGGTCAGAAACTCGGAAGGCCCAGGGTGAAGCCCAGGCTCGTGTTCTCTGCAATTGCAGCTTTACTTGTAGTCACTTCTTTAACCCTCCACAGCCCTTTGAGGGAGGTACAATCATGACTGGCTTCCACTGGCAGAGTCACAGAGAAGCTGAATAAAATCCCTGAAGTCACCAGCTAGGACAGGTGGGGCTGGGGCAGGAGCAAGGCAGCCAGGCCCACAGAAAGGAGATCAGAGGAGCCGTCTCTCAGTCCCCATCTACCTCCTCCTCCCACACCCTACTCTGCTCCCCAGCACAATCCCACGGCCCCCACAAGCATTGCAAGGAGAGGCGGGAGGAGCAACAGCGGACTCGTGTTGAGCCCCAACTCTGTGCCAGGCTCTGCTCTAGGCATTCATTGTAGATTAATTTCATTAATCCAATAGCCCTGGAGGGCTGTATTGTTATTGCCGAACTTCACAGATGCAAAGCCTGAGACACAGAGAGATGGAGTCACTTGCCCAAGGACACACAGCTAGTAAGCATGGAGCCAGGATTCAAACTCAGGCTGTCTAGCTCTGAGGCTCTGTCTCGTCTCTAGATAAATTCACCTACAGCCCTTGGGATGAAGAAGTAGTCCCGCTAAAGAAACATCAAAGAATTAGTAGGGAGACAATTTTAAGTGGGACATTAAATAAAGGTAATGGTGGTTCGTATGTGGCAGGAGCTGTAGAGGTGAAATGTGAGTGACTAGAATCTAGGGAGCTTGGGAACCCGTCCTCCAGCACCTGACTAGCCTGGCTGCTGGATTCCCTGAAGTCCCCAGGATCCTAGCCTTGCACCTGCGCTCACATACATGTCCTGTGACCACTAGGAGGCGCTGCTGCAAGGCAACGCAGCGGTCACCTTGAAGCTGTAACATTTACTTAGCACCTTGCTAAACCCTTTCAATGCAACATCTTATTTAATCCTCACAGATATGAAACCTCTAAGGCTCAAGATCATAGAGCTTATGGCCAGTGGATCCAAGATTTGAATCCCAGAAGTCAAACTCTAGAGCCCAGGTCCTTTGCCAGGGGTTGCAAATTCACAAGTCTCCAGCCAAATCTGGTACATTGTTTTTCATTTTTACTTTAAATTACTTCAATGCTGGCTGATTTTTCTCCAACTGAGTGCGACTGTGAATGCATTCACCATTTCCCCCAACCCTGTCACACCAAACCTTCCTATGCTATTGAATGTGTGGTCCCTAAAGTAGGGTTGCCAGATTTACCAATAAAAATACACCAGACACCCAGTTAAGCTTGAATTTCAGATAAACAAAGAATTATTTTTATAAGCAAATCCCAAATATTGCAAGAAATGTATTTAAACTAAAAAACTATTCATCTAAAGTTCAAATTTAAATAAACTTGTATTTTTTCTGGCCAAAATAATTAAATGGCTTCCTGTATTTTTTTGGCAACCCTACCTTACAGGCATATGTCCTACAAATACCCTCCAGGCATTTACAGCTCCTGCCCTGTACTTCACTCCCCCACAGCGGGGAACTGGCCAGGCACCTACTAGCCATGGGGCATTCCCTATGACCCGCGGGTGGAGGAGAGAAGAGCCGGAGCTCACAACAGCCCCACTCAGGGATGCCCTTGGAAGAGCAGCAAGAGGGACATCCTCAGAGGGCTAAGCTGCAGGCTACACACGTGGTCATCCACTTTGAGAAAAGAGAAAAATGCTCATCTGAGGCAAATGACTTAATAGCTTAGTCAGGGACCTGGAAGAGTAAGATTTCAAGATCGGGGACAGCGAGGTGGATCTAGTTAACTGTCACTGAAACGTATGGCCTGTTAACAACAGGAACCAACACTGAGCCCGGATATGGTAACGTCCATTCAGGGGACCAGCCAGCCACTTGGGCCAGTGGCAGCATGGAAGATCAGGGCAATTTCGAATGGATGGTAGAGAGAGGGACTATGAGTGTCAGTCAAGGCCTCAGAGAGGCAGTGGCAACATCAGGTCCTCTGGTTAGTATTGTGAGTTTCCCTGAGTGATAACTACCTCAGTCTACTAGGGCAACCACAACAAAATATGACAGACTTGGTGGCCTAAACCACAAAATTCATTTCTTCAGGGTTCTGGAGGCCAGAAGTCCAAGATCAAGGTGCAAGCAGGACTGGTTTCCCCTGATGCCTCTCCCCTTGGCTCGGAGATGCCCACCTTTAATAGCTGCTTCACATGGATGTCCTCTGTGCACTTGTACCCCCGACACCTCTGTGTGTGTCCTAACCACATCTGTCACTAGGGACGCCAGTCAGATGGGGTCGGGGCCACACGATGGCCTCATTCTAACTTCATCACCTCTCTAAAGGTACGGTCTCCAAATACAGTCACAGTCTGAGATCCTCGGGGTGAGAGTCTCAATGTATGAATTTAAGAAGAACATAATTCAGCCCATAAGAGTGACCACCCAAAATCCTGGAGCCCTGTGCCTGGGTGGAGAGCACTTAGAATGACAGTGCAAAACACAGTATGATTTGATCCTTCTACGATTATTGTAAAAGGAGACGTTCTTTCTGGAAGGATAGACAAGGAAGCGTTTACAGTGATTAAAGCTCCAGGCAGTAGACTGGGTTGAGGGCAAGGAAAGTATGTATCTGTGCTTTACTCAATATCCTTTTGTGCTGGTGGAATATTACCCTGTTCATGTACGACTTTTCCCTCAACGTTTAATTACTGTAAAAATATTCAAACATTTGACATTTGGAATAATTGCATAAGCACCTACATATCTACCACCTACTTTTAATAATTAACAGTTCGCTATGCTTGTCCTATCACATGTCAGTCTGTCCATCCTTCCATCCATCCAAGCATCTTATTTTGCAAGAAGCAATTCACTTTATCTTTCAGCGTTTCAGGCTTCATTGCATTAACTAGAATTCAACAGGTGCTTATGTTTTTTAATATAAGATAAAAGTTATATAGCATGAAATGCACAAATCTTGAAGTGTATCTGTGTAATCTGTGTATCTTTTTTCCTGTCTGTTTCTTTAATTTTTTTTTTTTAAAGAGTGCGGGTACTGGCATCCACTGATCCACTTTCAGTCAGCCCTTATGGAGTCTCCACTGTCTGCCCCCCAGTGTGGCAGTGTGCTGGGGGGACATAGTGGACGTGACAAAGTTGTGGTTCCCAGGAGCTCACAGTCCAAGGTTGGGGAATCAGCACACAAATGAGTAAGTAAAAAGGATCACTGAAGACTATGAGGGGATGAATGGAGAGAGCTGGCCCTGTGCGTGCAGAGAGCAGGAAGAAAATGCAAGAAGGCCCAGAGGAGGGGCCACATGAGCCAATGCCTGAGTGGTAAGAAGATGCCCAGACCTGCCCGAGCTCTGAAACATCCTAGCCCAGCTATTTCCTGGGGCAAGCCTGCGGGCCTCCCTAGGCCTAGGTTTTCTCACCTGTGTCACAGGGATGGTCCTCTCTCTCCCTCATGGAGGTGCAGTGAGGATGAAATGAAGGAGATGCTGTGCTGCACCCGGGATCCAGTGAGCATGCGCTGTCAGCAGCTCTGCCCCCGCCACCACTGCCTCTACGCTGTCAAGTGCACCCTGAGCCCCTCGTGCATGCAGCCTTTGCGCTGGATGCTGGAAACACAGGAAGGAGTCAGAAGGGTGTCCTCTCTCAGGGGGTTCCTAGTCTAGAGCATGAGGCCATTACAGAACATGGTGATCAGAAGGGCAGGAAAAATAGCTGGAAAGGACCTGCATGACACGAGGGAGGAAATTAGTTCCTGTGAGTGAGATGTCCAGGAAGGTCACCTGTGGCAAGTCTAAAAAGACCACTGGGAAGTCATCAGATGAGCAAGGGCAGGAGCACATTCTAGGCTGAAGAGCCAGCCATGTAGCAGAGATAAAGGAACTGACCTGCTGCATGCAGGAAAAGCACGCACTCAGGTGAACGTAGGAGGGAAACAAAAGGGGAGGCTGGACCGAGAGGGGCTGGACCTCGGAGGACTCAGAGCCAAGGCTGAGTGCGGACCTTTCTCCCAAGAGCCACACCCAGCCAGCGACACACTTTAGGAAAAGATGGCTCCCCAGAAAGACTAAAAGTAAAAGGACCAACAACATCATGTGTTAGTGTCAGAGTGGAGCAACCAGAACTCTCACACGCTGCAGGCAGAAATGTAAAATGATACCGATGTTACAGGGAGGGAAGATGGGTCTACCCTGCTATCTCGAAGACAGAAAATTTGAGGGGGCCATGCCGAACCCAGAGAGGCCAGCGAGGAGGCTGCTGCAACTTCCCCAGGCAAAAAGTGATAGGGCCAAACGTGAGGCCAGGCCATGCAGGGGACAGCAGGGAGACTAGAGATACCACTGGTGGGGGGACCCAGGAGGCAAGAGGGGGAGGTGAAGAATGAATGGAAATAGGCCAGAAGCCAGGCCCTCTGTGCAGGAAAACTCTGGAGTGGCCTCTCCCAGGAGCAAAAAATGCTGCAAACATTGCTCAAATGTACTGAGAAGGAGGGTGGGAAGCAGGTGCGGGGTGGGGGGGGTGCACCCTGAACATCCCTTTCCCGTTCAGTGATGCCCCCACCTTCAGGTGAGTCTGCTGGTTTACCTTTCCCCTCTCTTGGAGACTGGGTGACTAAGTGAGTAAATGTTAGCACAGGAACCTAATCCACGTGGGTGACTTCAAGCGAGGTGCCCAATGGGTCCCCCCGCTCCCCTCCTGGGCCCCAGGAAGTAGAGATAAGCAAAAAGCAAAATAAGTAAAGGAGATTAAGAGGGACAAACTTACAGTTATAAAATAAATAAGTCATGGCGATAAAAGATACAGCAAAAGGAATGTCGTCAATAATCTTGTATGGTGAGAGATGATAACTACCCTTGTGGTGAGCATTGTGTAATGTAAAATGGTGAATCACTATGTTGTACACCTGAAAGTGACATGCTATGTTACCTCTATTTTCATTTTCAAAATGTGAAAAAAAAATGTCCCATAGAAACTGTATTCATAATAATCCTGAACTGGGAATAGCTGAGGAGGGGGAAGGAATAAACAGGTGGCCCACTCATAGTTTTGTGCATCCGTAAAAAGGAATGGCCCGCCAATGGCTACAACGGACGGGTACATATCAGAAACAATAGGCTAAGTGAGACACAGTAGAGGACAGGCTGTATGTTCCATTTACATAAGGACCAAGAACAGACAAAAGTAAGCTAAGGTGGTTAAAAAAACATCAGAACCTACCCCCATGGGGGGCTAAGGGGGAATTGGGTACAGGGCATAAGGGAACCTTTTGGGTTGATGATGAAATTCTGTATCAAGACAGGAGTTTGTGTTATATGAGTATATGTATTTGTCAAATCTCAGTAAATGGACACTTAAAATCTGTGCTTTTCTTTATATGTTGAAATGTCTTCCACTGCAAGCCCACAGACTGGGAAGTCCCCAGGATCTCTTTAATTGTTCCAGAGAGTTCTCTGGCTAAAAGTTGGCGCCACATCTGTTGAGCAATGTTGACAATCTTATCAAAAGAAATATTCCTACTGGGGCCCCTGCATGGCTCAGTTGGTTATGCATCCAACTCTTGATTTCAGCCCAGGTCATGGTCTCTCAAGGTTGCGAGACTGAGTCCCACGTCAGGCTCTGCACTAGTCATGGAACCTGATTAAGATTCTCTCTCTCCCTCTCCTTCTGATGCTCCCTCTCTGTTCACATCCTCTCTCTTAAAAAAAAAAAAAAAAAGTAATATCCCTACCGTACTTAATGTTTTTCTGCTTATTTCTGTGTGTGCATGGTTCCTTGAGGGCTGTGATAATCGGGGCAGAGACAGAAGGTACCCCTCAGTCTGGGCCTGTCTGTTCTGACTAATCAGTTCCTCTGTAATCCTCAGACCCTTCTAGCCCTCAGTTCCTTCAATTATGTGGTCATCAACCTTTCTGGAGACAGACCCAAGGAGCCAATCTTGGGGTCAGGGCAATGTGACACCCACTTCCCCACCAGCACACCACTTTGATCTTGTTGGGTTGAACTTGGGCATCATAGGAGAAGCAGCAGGTGTTGGATGAACCAGCACCCTCCAGGTGCTGGAAGGCCAAAAAAAGGTGCACCCTGGCCTTCCTCCTCACTGAAAGCCCATGTATAAACAAACAGTAGACTCCAGGTAATGATATATGTGCTGAATTACTGGAAAGGGGGCTGACAGCAGCAACTTATGAAATGCATCAAACAAATAAGATGGATGGGCAGGATTTACACGGTGTTATCTGTAAAACTAAATTTGCTTGGGCACCTGGGTGGCTCAGTCAGTTAAGCATCAGCCTTCAGCTCAGGTCATGATCCCAGCAGCCTGGGATCGAGCCCCACATCGGGCTCTCTGCTCAGTGGGGAGCCTGCTTCTGCCTCTCCCTCTGCCACTCCCCCTGTGTGCTCTCTCTTGTGTGCTCTCTATCAAATAAATAAATAAAATCTTAAAAAAAAAA
>RCUC01145112.1:0-151143 GCA_003697995.1 Taxidea taxus jeffersonii
GAGACCTGAAACCATGAAACTATTAGAAGAAAGCAGGGGGTAAGCTCCTTGATATCAGACTTGACAATAATTGTTTTTATACTTGACTCTAAAATCAAAGGCAAAACAAGTAAAATCAACAAGTAGACCTATGTCAAACTTGAAAGCTCTTGCACAGCAAAGGAAACTATCAACAAAATGCAAAGGCAATCTATGGAATGGGAGAAAATATTTGCAAAACATCTATCTGATAATTAATATCCAAAATATACAAATAATTCTACAAAAAATCTGATTAAAAAATGGGCAGAAGAACTGAATAGATATTTTTCCAAAGACACAAAAATGGTCCAATAGCTACATGAAAAGATGCTCAGTATCACTAATCATCAGGGAAATGCAAATCAAAGCCATAGTGAGATATTACCTCACACATGTTAGAATGACCATCAAAAAGACAAGAGATGGTCAGTCATGGTGAATATGTGGAGAAAACCCTTGCACAATGTGCAAGATAACCCTTGCTCAGTGTTGTTGTAAATGTAAATTGATGAGGCCACTGTGGAAACCAGTATGGAGGTTTCTCAAAAAATCAGAACTGGAACTGTCATCCAGTCCAGCAATCCCACTTCTAGCTATACATCCGAAGGAGACAAATCATTATCTCAGAGACATCTGCGTCCCCATGTTCACTGCAGCATTATTTACAATAGCCAAGACATGGAAGCCGCCTAGGTGTCCACTATAGATGAATAAATAAATGTGATTTTATATTTTTAAAAAATATATATATATCACATATTCCCAACACATATATATGTGTATACACATATATATGTATATGTGATATATATAAACATACACACACACATAGAGAAAAAGGAAACCCTGTCTTATTTGACAACATGGATGGACCTCGTGGGCATTATGTTAAGAGAAAGAAGTCAGAGAAAAGCAGCATATGATTTTATATATTTGTGGAATCTAAAAAAATAGAACTCATAGAAACATAATTGTGACTGTCAGAAGTGGGGGTTGGGAGGTAGGGAAAATGGGTAAAGATGGTAAAAATGTACAAATTTCCAGTACTAGGTAAGTTCTGGGGTATAATGTATAGCACAGTGGCTACAGTTAACAATACTGGATTATATATTTAAAAGTTGCTAAAAGAATAGATCTTAAAAGACCATATCAAAAGACAAATTTTTTTAACTATGGGAGGTGGTGGATATTAATGACACTAAGGATAATCATTTCACAACATATACATATATAATATCATTATATTGTACACCTAAATTGATACAATGTTATATTTCAATTATCTTGATAAAACTGGGGAAAAAATCCTTTTTCCTTTCCATTTCTGGGTACACACATAGTAGGGTTGATAAGATTTCTTTTCTCATCTAACAAAATGTTTTCTTTTTGAGGAGTGGGTTGAGGGATTACCTGGGTTTGAACCCCAATAATGCCACTTACTGAGTGGCCTTTGATAAGTTACTTAACTTTTTAGCACTTTTGTTTTCATATGCAAAATGGGGACAGTAACAATATCTACTTTATGGACATGTTATTATTATATTAATTAAGACATGTAAGGCACTTAGAATATTGCAGGCACAGGGTAAGAATGCAACAAGCATTAGTTTGTATTATTATTATTCCTTTGCTTTTTTCAAACTCTTCAAAATACAGTTCTAGGAAAAGCATCATCTAACATTTTTGCAACCTTTAGAGTTCATTTATCACCTTTTTTTTTTAAAGATTTTATTTATTTATTTGACAGACAGAGATCACAAGTAGGCAGAGAGGCAGACAGACAGAGGGAGAGAGAGAGAGAAGGAAGCAGGCTCCCCGCTTCCTCAGTATCGAGCAGAGAGCCCGATGTGGGGCTCAATCCCAGGACCCTGGGATCATGACCTGAGCCGAAGGCAGAGGCTTTAACCCACTGAGCCACCCAGGCGCCCCCATTTATCACCTTTTTATTCATTATTTCATTTGATACTGGGAACAACTCTGCGAGATAGATAGGAATAGATAGATAGGCAGATATCTAAGGATAGATAGATATCCAACCCTGTAGATAAGGAAACTGAGGGACTTGCTTGGCCCACTGAGGATTAGAATCCAGAACAACACTTCACCCTAGTGCTCTGCTCATTTCACTTGCTCAATAGGGAGTAAAAAATGAACAAAAGTATTTTAATATCCCTGGGCCTTCATCCCTGAAATTTCATTTAGAGTAGTCAGTTTCCTTTACTCACTGGAGGTTACATAGGTGATTGTGCTGGTGGTTAAGGGACTTGGGACTCAAAACACAGGGAAGATCAGGTCACATATGTCCTGACAGATGTGTTTTTTATGTATTCCAAAGAAAACAAATGTTAGAAAGGCAGGTAGGAAAATAATTCTGTCAGAGAGCAGTTTATTTTAAAAAATGACATTTTCCCCTACTTCTCCATTATTGATGGATTAATACTGCTGACATTTTGGCATTAAAACTATGCCTACTTGTTAAATTACACTATTAAAAGTGAACAAATAGATCTGGGGTATAAGTCAGACTGAAGAGAAACAGATAAAGTCTATAATCTGAAATAATATGGAAAAAGTCAGAGTAACTTGACATATGAAAATGCTAACTACTTTGTGGTATGCTTTCAAGTCCCCTCCCAATCCCCTCTATACTCTTACTGAAAATTTTCTTGAGGATACAACTCTTCCAGGAAATATGGCTAATTCCTCATTTGCTCGGATAGGCAAAAGACTCTTAGACACCAGTCATAAGGAAATGAAACAGTAACACATGAGCTAACCACCACTATGGATGATAAAAATTCCTGCTCTTGAAAAATAAAGTAGAAATTCCAATAACCCCAGTACATGGCTTACAATATGCATCACTTGTATTAAAATTTTTTTATTAGATGACAAATATAACTTACTATTATACTTTTGGGTATAATCTTTTAAACTGTGAAACATGTTTATGTGTGTGGCCACTTCCATTAATATTAAGCATGTTCTTACCTGCACGTGATGGGCAACAGATTGGAGAGTTTGTGTAGGCATTCAGAAAGGAAGTGCCATGTGCTTTCATGAAGTTGATAAAAGGAAGTTTCACTACCTGACTTCCTGGATAGAATGTTAGCCTCCCATCCTGGAACAAAGAAATTTAATTAACACTGATTACATTAGAAAAGAAGAAAATCATTTCCTTTCATTTTAACCATAAAATTTGTAAGTAGAAAAGACTTCAAGATGATACCAAGGATCTTCAAAAGATAAAAGAAGTTTAAAGAGTGTTACCTATATCTAGCTCATAATATTAAGAATTTAATGTTACCCATGGATTCATTTGAATATAATAAATAAACTAAATGACTTTCTGGAAAGTTCTTCTGGGGCATGATGGACAGATGGAACAAATATTTATTAAGCATTTACTATGTACCAGGTACTGTGAAAGATCTTGAAATTCAGAGGTGAGAAAAACAGGCCCTGGATCCTTGGAGCTTAGTGGGTATTAATGATTACAAATTGTGATATGTTCTTTGAAAAAAAGAAACCCTGAAATACAGAATAATAAGGGAGATGTACTTTACATAGAGTGAAAAGGGAAAGCTTCTCTGGGAAGTGTAAGACCTAAAGGGTAAGAAAGATCCAGCAGTTCTTTAGACTGGACATAAGTGAAGATGTCAGTGGCTGCCAGATAAACGAACCTGAATATTAGAAGAGGTGTTTTGGCTGGAGATATGCATTCTGGAACTGAAGAACTGTTTTCAGTAAAGAGCAAAGACAGAAAAAAAGGATATTTTAGGCCTGGAGTTATATCTATCCTATATTTTCAATATAATTATAAACAAAAATACAGTCTTAAAAATGAGTTAATCCATTTAAAAAAATGAGTTAATCCAAATGTGGGATTTATATAAACCCTTGATATGTCTGAGACTTCCAAATGAATATATAAAGTAGGCTGTTGATTACAGACAGGAACCTGGAGCTTGGAAAGTCTACCTTGGTGAAATCAACATGGAGTTCTTTAGCATATTCATGGTATTGAAAACTGTGATAGTGAAAGAAACGTTTCAGGCAGAGAGTAAAAGGGGAGGAAAGAAATGAATTCGAGGAGTCCCAAATAAGAGGAGAAAGTATCATGGGAAGCTAAGAATGGACAGCAAGGGAGGAAGATGATAGAGGAGATCGAGCCCCATGATGCTGAGAGAAAACGGTATGTCAAGAAAGGTGACAGGAAATGTCAGCTGTGTAGAGAGGCTACATAAAATAAGAAAATGTATATAGGTATTGGTATCAATTTCTGCTCTAACCCTTATTCTTTCTTTCTTTTTGCTTGCTTTGCAGAAGCTTGTCTAGTCTTTTGTCTTATCTGGTATTGAACCTTTCCCCTACTAGTGAGCTAGGGCAAGAGTGATTGGGGCCCTAATTTGATACATATATGTTTAAATACTATATATATTTATCCAAATATGTACAAAATATTGTATGTATAAGTAAATATATTTATATATAATATATACATTTAATATATTTATCCATGTATGTGGATAAAGAAACCAAACAATCATGTTACTGTAGTTAGCAACCAAAATATTTGGTGTAAAAGAGATATAAGAGCAAAAATCAAAGTACTAATAGCCTTGTAATCTTAAATTTGAGTTGAAACTATCAACATGATCTCAGGTTTTCTTTTTCTTTCTAATATATGTACTTTCTGGATCTGTCCATTGGAAGGGTCTAAAAGCAATGAAAAACCAGAACACCTAGATTATAGTCTAAACACAAGATAGGACAAGAAATACACAAGCTGGACATGGAAGTCTATCAAAGTAAGCTGCTGAAGATTATTAGGAATGGATCAAAAAAACTTAGGAACAAACTGAAGGGTCTTTCACTAACCAAAGATGGGACATTTTTAACATCAATAAGTAAAACGATTGCAAGCATTTAAACACAAATATATAAAAATCTATGTATTCATACTATACTAAAAAAAAAAGACCTCCTAAAATATTTCAGTCATCTTTGGAAGTTCCTAGGATGCTTTGATGCACCACCCAAATTATCTTTAGGGATGAAAGAATGCCTCTGCTAATGAGAGTTGCCTTGCCCAAAATCATGCCTCATTCTGGGAGCAGTGCACAACTAATGGCCATCCAGCATTAAGTATAAAACCCTAGCCCCTGCACCCCAAATGGAAACAGTTCTGAAGCATCATACTAGTTTGAGAATTACCCATAAAGTCAGCTGGGAGGCTTCTATTGAGATAGTGACAAAACTCAATTTCTCTCTCTTTGCACAATCCTTCCTTCATTCCTTTCTCTTTGATCTCAGGAACACTCCCTAAGAACATTTTTCATGTTGATCTCCAATACTGCTTGTTCCCTTAATTTAGATAATTGTAAAGATTACTTTGAATAATTTTCTCAACAAGTCCCATGGCATATCCAGATTATGTAACTTTAATCATCACAGGTTAATCAATGAGAAAGGCAATAGAACACAGTGATTTGTACTCTTTTGGTGCAGACATGCTTAACACCAACAATCTTTGTGACCAAAGTAACATCCAGTGATAATAAACTAGTATTGTAACTCATAACTGAACATTTGTCTAAGCAGTAGTGTTTAAATCACGGATAATACTAGAAGTTTCAGGTAATGTTGATACTGGTATTCTTTCGGATGACGTCTTGGGAAAGTTCCAAAGCCTGTTCAAGTTTGTGATTAAACCACAATAACACAACCACACAATTCACTTGGAACCTGGGAAGTGGATCAAATTACATCAACTAACGCACTTAAATCAGCACTAACAGGATTATCAGATACCTGGGTAATTGTTAACTTTTTTCACTTCTCACCCAAACATGAATCCCTGTAAATTTGAAGTGGGAAATGACCCCTGGGAAGCAAACATGCTTTTATGAAGACGCAGAATGTTAGTTTTCCCCACAATAGACTCAAACCGGGGTACGGATTTAAAGTGCATTAGTAGTGATGAAATTAGTGGGTCGAGGCCAGCATTTAAGAAAAAAAAAATGCAAAGGCGCTGTCAGATACATTGTATTTACTAGATTATTGTTTTATATGTACGTAGTTTACGGGTGTATGCGGGGCCTCAAAATAAAATGCATTTTTTACTTTGCATCGGGATAGGATAAGTTTGACAGTTTCAGATTCTGCTCCTCAAAGCCTGCAGCAAAGGAAAGGCGTGGGGCCGGTTGCTAGTCTGGAGCGGGACACCCACTTTCTTGCTTCTCGGTACTTACGAAAGAGTCGCTCACGACTAGCACCACATTGGGTGCAGTGGACCAAACCCGAGCAGCTCCTCGTCTCTGTCCACCTGCCCGGGTGTCTGGTGCTGCCAGCGCCGAGGCTGCGACCACCGACACCCACAGGAGCAGCATCGCAAGGAGCGGTTCAGAAACCCTGAGCGCTCTGCTGGCCGCCTGCCTTGGATAGCCTCTGGAAAGAGGGCGGGGATCAGACTCTCTCCTAGCGCTTTACCCACAGAACTACAATTCCCAGCAGGCTGGGCGTAAGCACATGCGCAAAGGGGGGAATTCCCGGCCTTAACTCACGTTAAGACCTTTTAAGCAAATACCGAGCGAACTAAAATCTCAGTCTCTTGCAGTCACGTGAACGATGTCTGGTGAATGCGCATGCGCTCGGACCTCCAGTCTTGGCGTTTGGAGAAGCATCTGTCCGAGGTGGGTTAGGGTCGCTGTAGCTTTTGCAGAAGTTGGAGCCAATACGCGGTTGAAATGGTACCTACAGAGAGAAAGGGTTAGGGGCCAGGGCTGGTCAATTTGTGCCGCGCAAGCATGGCCGAGTGTTAGGACCGTGAACTGGGCAATGATGAGGTGGCAGCGCGTCTGTCACTTAAGTTTGGTGGGGCGGTTTTTGTGAGGCCTCCGGCTGGACTGTCTCAGGTGCAATGTGGATTCGGGGGGCTCCTCGAATACATTTCCCCAAAGAAATTTCTAGCCTGCCTCATCTTACTGTCAGTGCAGGAAGGGTTTATCGTGCTCCGGTGGAGTGAGGAACGGGGCCTAGTCCATTTCCTGTTCTAGGAAGAGATTAGGTGCATCTTGTCCATGCAGTGCAAAGGAGAGAAACCGAACAGGCTCTTAAGGGAATACATACTGAGCTGTGTGATGAGTTCGGTTAATTGACAGCTTCAGAATATCATTGTTTTGCTGCAGAAATATCACTGCTCCCACTTGACTGTTGAGCTACTTTGGAGAGTTCTGGAAGAAGCCGATTTCTGTCCCAGAGCCAAGTTCTCATTTCATTATCATAGTTTCAGATATATAATTTGTTCATCACCTTAGTCCTGTGAATATTTTGGCAGGAAAAGGAGTTGCCGTACCTAACGTAAAATCAACTCAATTATAATACTTTCTGTAATCCTTACTCTGACCATTTTGCAGATAGGAAAACTGAGACTTGGGCAGGTTAAATAATTTACCCAAGATTACACAGGGACCCAGTCTGAGCAGGACTTTAACTTTAGTAGTCTGTGCTCTAACTCACTACAGTTCTCTGTCCCTAGTTGATAATAACATTTTATGACATTCTGATGAGCTTAAACTCTTAGTGCAGACAAATTCTTAATCAAGAAATGTGTTAAAGCTCTTTGTGAGGATTCAAATATATGAACAATAGTTCCTGATCACAAGGATTTTAAACTCTAGGGAAACAAAGCTAACATACCTGACATTGCAGCCTTATAGCATGGGAGATAATATAGGTAAGCTAGTCATGATCAGGTTATGATTCAAAACTTTGTTTTGAGTTAATTTGGAGTGTGGAAATCATTTCACCATAGAAACATTGTTAACTGACTTTTAGATTTTTAAAGATATGTCCAACTTTATCTGTGATGTACTACTATTTCTGTGAACTATGTTTACTCTCTTTGGCTTTATTTTCCCAGGGCTTTTATTCTCAGTTCCCAGTCAGAATGAAAGGAACACATCTTTTTTTCCCCTCTCTTTCTCTTTGGCATGTCAGTGCAAGCAGGTACTGCAGTGATTTGGAGGAAGATAGGTAATTTAAGACCCCAGAGACATAGCACTGGAAGACTCTAAGGGGCTTCTAGTCCTACTATTCATCTGACATTCAATTTGTCCTACATCATCCTCCCAAGTAAATGGTCCAGTCTGTGCTTTTTAATCTCTAGTAATGGGAGTGTACTTCCTTTGAGTAGCCCATTCCACATTTGCCATGCCTGATCATTAAAAGTTCTTATTTTGAGCTGAGGTCAGTCTCCCTCTACTTTTAATCATTCATTGATCCATTTCTCTTTATTTTTATGCAAGTAATCTCTCCTTTTCAACAACCCTTTTCGCCTCCTCCACCAGTCCCCCCCCCCCCCCCCCCCCGCAAGGCCTTCCCAGTTTCCTTTGCTAATTATATAATTGCAGGTTTCTTCATTATTTTGGTCACTCTTTTCTGGACATAAAGCATTTTTGCTAATCTGAAAAGGTACTTTTGAGGTGTGTGTGTGTGTGTATCTGTATATTTGTTCATGCCTATGCATCTGTTGCATTGAGGGTAGGCACTTTATTACATGTACATTTAAATAATCAGTCAAAGATTTGTATGTTAGAGATTGCTTGCTTTTGTGAGATATTTAACTGCAGTTTAGAAAGATCTTCAATTGAAAGGTCTTGGTATACATTTTGATTCCTTATAGTTCTTTTAATGTCCAGTATACCTGCAGGACTATATTCTGCTTTAGGAGAGGGAGGCTAAATGTGAAGTTAGTGACTATGTGGAAGAAATTCAGTGTTGTCTTTACCAGCTGTGATTCTGTGAATATTTGTTGATTATCTGCAATGTACTAGACACTGTAGGAAATAAAATAGAATAATAGAAGTAGTCTTTGCTCCTAAGGAACTTCTAGTGTAGTTGTGCGAAACAAACACACGCCCCTGTAAATTTAATAACAGTATAAAAGACATTAAAAATATAGTTAATTGCCAAACATATAAAAAGAAAACTCAGAAATTCTCAAACTATATTTTGGAAAATGTTGATGCATCTTCAAAATGTTAATTGCCATTCATTAACATAAAATTTTCATAGTAACGTAAGTTTTAGAAATGCTAGGTCTTTGGGTCTTTAGGACTCCTCAGAGCTTTTAGAGTGCTCTTGTACATTAGAATGACTTTAGAAGAGAGTGAGATATATAATGTGAAATATTCACAAAATTACTAGATGGTGTGTTAATACCTTTAAGCATGTTATTATTCCTTGGAATCCTTTTTGGAAATGTTGTTTAAATAGAAAGTGTTAGAAGTTCAAAGTAGGTAGATTCATCTGAGAAGGCATTACGCTTGACGCTTGAATTTGGCTTTCAGTTACATGTACCATTTGAGTAGATACAAGCAGTGTGAACAGGCTGAATAAGAGAGGCAAAAATGTAAAGTGGAAAGTAGTGGGGGACAGTGAAAAAAAGTTGTGTGAGCTGATACTCAAAAAGAGAGTCTTCCTTTCTCAGTTTAGCAAATTGAGAATTACTGCCTTTGGCAGTGGGGAAGCTGAATGTTTAGAGTAGGCTTTGGAAGCTGGACAATCAGCCATTTATTGAGTACATATTACTCTAGTGTTGAATCTTTAAGGAACTCCAAAGATTCAATACATTTGTTTAGGGTTTTTTTTTTTTTTTAAGATTTTATTTATTTGACAGACAGAGATCACACAAGTAGGCAGAGAGGCACGCAGAGAGGGGAGGGGAGAAGCAGGCTCCCTGCCTAGCAGAGAGCCCGATGCAGGACTCGATCCCAGGTCGCTGGGATCATGACCCGAGCTGAAGGTAGCGGCTTAACCCACTGAGCCACCCAGGTGTCCCGTGTTTAGGGTTTTACTGACCCGAGAGACAGGGCATATCAATATAGCATGGTAAAAAATATTGATTAAGTTTAAATTGAATAACTCAACTGATGTTCCATTGGTTCAGAGGCTGAAGTGGTCTCTTTTATAAGATTTGCTCTTGAATGGTATTCACATAATTGAAAGAGGGTACTTGTGTGTGATGATAGCCATCTTTTGAAGAACATTGGCAAGAAGGTTATTATTTGAGAGATTACGGAAGGCGGGATTGGGGATTGTAAATGTGTAGAGAAAGTTTGTAGTAACCATGTGGATTAGAGATAGAAAAAAAGTAGTGAAGTTATTGAGAGGGTAGCAGTAGATAAGGCGAATAGAACTAATATACAGTTGACCCTTGAACAATGTGGGAGTTAGGGGTGCTGACCCCCCCGTGCAGCCAAATATCCACATGTAACTCTTACTCCTTAAAAAGTTAACTACTGGGGCACCTGGGTGGCTCAGTGGGTTAAAGCCTCTGCCTTCAGCTCAGGTCATGATCTCAGGATCCTGGGATCGAGCCCCGCATCAGGCTCTCTGCTTAGCAGGGAGCCTGCTTCCCTCTCTCTCTGCCTGCATCTCTACCTACTTGTGGTCTCTCTCTCTCTGTCAAATAAATAAATAAAATCTTTAAAAAAAAAAAAAAGTTAACTACTAATAACCCTCTGTTAACCAGAAGCCTTTCAGATAATATAGAGTTAATACATTATTTTCTATGTTATATGTATTATATACTGTATTCTTAGAATAAAGTAAGCTAGAGAAAAGAAAAGGTTATTAAGAAAACCCTAAGGAAAAGAAAATACATTTATAGTACATTTATAGTACAGAAAATACATTTATTGAAAAAAATTGTCCATCCCCACCTGCTTCATCTAAATTTTGTTCATTTTCTAGTTTAAGTGGCATTGCTATTTTTTTATTCAGTTTTTTGAAACTGCTTCCATTGTCTCCATGAAGCATTCTAGATTAATTTTGTTTGACAGAATTTATTCCAGAGATTCCATCAAAAGATACTTAGGATTTATTATGTAGAATTTGTGTTAATATTTCAGATGGTTATTTAGCTGGGTTTTTGACATTTAAAGAAAGTTTTCTCTCTTTTCATTAGATTATAAATTAAACTAGTTACATGATGTGGGCAACATTTTATATATTTATAATTCTTTTTATGGTTTAAAACAGGTTCACTTTAGTGTAGTTAGGCTGCAAATAGGGAGTAAATAAGTACTGTTGATCGTCCTTGATTCATAACAAAGTAGCATATTTTTTTATATTGAAGTTTATGTATTTTGAATTTCTGGAACGCTTTTTGGAAATTTTTCTGATTGCTTATGGACGTTCCTTTTATTATCTGAGGCTATGGAAACACAGACTGATTTGGAAATTTTGGGAAAGAAAAAAAGTTAAAAAATTGTACCTAATGATTTCTTGTGTTTTAAATTATGATTGTGAAAATTAAACCTGAATCTGATGTGTTAATAAATTCACAGAGTTTTGGGCTGTTTATTATGCTTTTTATTTGCCTGACTGTCTCATATTTTACTAAATTTAGATGAATAATGGTTAAGGAACAAACTGAAATTCAATTCAAAAAGAAGAAAGAAGATAATAGGTAAAAGGTAAGTGTTTAGAATGCTAAGTAATAGGTAATTGGAGTCTGTTTTTACTTAGTAATTGTTTTTACCAGTTCATTTCAGAAGGGTGTAATGGTGTAGGTTGTTAATGCCAGACTATAGGTCATCAAACAACACCTTTAGACTTTCGTTATTAGATTTAAATGTACCATATTTTGCTTTTCTGTAGTTAACTTCCATTGTTATTATTGTTATTATTATTTATATTGTTGGGTTTTTTCGCTTTGTGGAGTCTTTGTATCTACACAACAGAATGTAACTTAAGGTTCCATAGCTTTAGCTGGGGCGTGTAGGACATAGTAATTTATCCACCTACATTTGTTACTTTTGAGATTTATCATCTTGGCATGTGTGTCACTTTCTATCATTTTCTTAAGTGCAGTTGTTGCTACTTTTTATGCTTGCTATGTTGCATAGAAACCCTTTTAGTTTGGTAGTAGAAATCCTTTCACTGAGTTGAAAGTGCAAACTGGGATTTCTGGGTGGCTCAGTCAGTTAAGTGTCTTCATTTGGCTCAGGTCATGATCCTGGAGTCCTGGGATCAAGCCCTGCCTCTGGCTCCCCACTCAGCGGGGAGTCTGCTTCTCCCTCTTCCCCTCCCCCTGCTTTTGCTCTCTCTTTCTCTCTCACTCTCTCTCAAATAAATAAATAAATAAAATCTTAAAAAAAAAAAAAGAAAGAAAGAAAGTGCACAAAATAAGTGCTCTTATTGAAAAAAAAAATGACATGGGGCACCTGGGTGGGTCAGTGGGTTAAAGCCTCTGCCTTCGGCTCCCAGGGTCCTGGGATCGAGCCCCACATCAGGCTTTCTGCTCTGCAGGGAGCCTGCTTCCTCCTCTCTCTCTCTCTCTGCCTACTTGTGATCTCTGTCTGTCAAATAAATAAATAAAATCTTTAAAAAAAATGATTCGAAATTGAGGAGAAAAAATACAAATTATCTGGGGAAAGTGGGTGGGGCTGTGGAAGAATATTGAGGACACTTGTAAAAGAGCTAGATTTGTCTTTGAAATGTTGGAAATGCTTGCAATAGGGGGAAATGCCCCAAAGAGAGGTGTATTGTTTTGTTCATAGGTTTTTGCTCTAGGAAAGGAAGTGAATTTGATGATACCTGGTAGGTTAATACATAGGAACACTATGTTTAGAAAGTAAATGAATGAGCCTCTCTCTTCTCCACTCCATCTCCCAGAATAAGAAGAAGTTTTTAGAGCTAGAAAGGGGCAGATTATTTTGTCTTTTCAAAAATTAGTTAAGCCCCTAAAATTGATCTGTCTCTATGTATCTATATTGTCTATATCTGTATCCATATATTTCTCGTTGTATGATTGTTTGGTGAAGAGGGAGGGCCTAAGTGCTAGCATCTTATGCTAAATGCCAAATCAAATGAAGAAGGAATAGGAGGGGAAGAATAGAAGATCCCACTGCAGCAAGGGTAATTGCCATTACAGGCGGAGACATCCAGGGAAATGGAAGGGTGTTGAACATTAGTTGGTTACCCAGGAAAGAATGGAGTTTATCTATTGTGGTCTTTAAAAATACCTTATTAGAGGCATTTAGCAGCCCTGTTTTTGCTGCTATATTTAAGTCTACACCTGTCTATTTTTTTTTTCTTAATGATTTTTTTTTTTAAGATTTTATTTATTTGTCAGAGAGAGAGCATGCGCAAGCAGTGGGAAAGGCAGGCAGAGGGAGAAGCAGTATCCCCGCTGAGCAAGGAGCCCAATGTGAGACTTGATCCCAGGACCCTTGAGCCAAAGGCAGGTGTTTAACTGACTGAGTCATTCAGGCATCCCTGTGTGTCTGCCTTTTACCGTCTTCTGTAGTCTAGTGTTCTCATTTATCCAGTGAGCTTCATTTTCTTCTGTTTTCAGCAAGTCTCTTCTGGTTCACTGAGCCCACATTTCTTGAATCCTCTGCATGCCACATTCATTCCTACTTCTCCGTCTTAGCCAATGCAATTGTTTCTGACTGGAGCAGTTTTCTTTCTTCCCTCCATTCTTAAATCCTGTCTTCTGGTATCTCCTCATTTCTTCACACCATACTTCTTTCCTTCTTTAAACATCTCATGCAGTTGTACTCATTATCCTTAGTTCAGCATTTGGTTCTCTAATGACTCATATGTCTTAGGTTTGGTTTCTATTCTTTAGAGCAGGAGCCGCCTTTTCTATTTCTTTTATGTCATATGAAGTGCATGGCCTGGGGGTTGCATGTACGGTTGGTGGTGGCTGGTTCTGCCTTGTTTGAATGTGCTTCCACTCAAATCCTGGGTGATAGAGATGATGATCTTTCTTTTCACTAATCTGAATTCTTGTTTGTTTTTGCTTGGTCATATCTTGAAACTGTTTTTGTTCTTTTTTAACTTAATTTTCTTTCCTTGGATGTCTTTTTTTATCCCTTTCTATTGGTCCAGATTAGTTGTCACCGTAATTTTTTTTTAAAGATTTTATTTACTTATTTGGCAGAGAGAGAGACAGTGAGAGAGGGAACACAAGCAAGGGGAGTAGGAGAGGGAGAAGCAGACTCCTTGCGGAACAGGGAGGTAGAGGGACCTCAGGGACCTCAGGGACCTCAGGGACCTGAGGTGGAGGCAGGCACTTACCAACTGAGCCACCCAGGGACCCCAGTTGTCATCATTGTTGATTTTTTATTTCTCTTCTTTGTAGTCTACAGATTTACCTACCCAAGATAACTTTGGTGTGAGAAAATTTAATTTGAAATCAGCATTGAAATTTGCTGCCTGCTCATCAGTTTGTAAGCTACCAAAAAAAAAAAAAAAAAAAATCCAGACGTTGCACCTATAAATTTATGCAAAGTTAATTTCAGGTAAGAGAATGATTTCTAAAATAAGAGCATATGAGCTGTGCAGCTTTAATTGTATAGTTAATATAACTAAGCAAAAAGTTACTTTTTTGCCTATTTAAGGAATCTATTGTAGCTGCAAATAAATTGATTTTATATATTAATTTTTATATTATTTTGAATCTAACATTCTTTAAGTCAAAACACTTCTTCTTTTATTATTATTTTATTTCCCTACTTTAAAAAATTTATTTATTTATTTACTTGACAGAGAGATCACAAGTAGGCTGAGAGGCAGGCAGAGAGAGAGAGGAGGAAGCATGTTCCCCACTGAGCAGAGAGCCCAATGTGGGGCTCGATCCCAGGACCCTGGGATCGTGACCTGGGCTGAAGGCAGAGGCTTTAACCCCCTGAACCACCCAGGCATCCTTTTCCCTACTTTCTTAAACTTCTTTGATCTACCCTTGTACCTCAGCCTTTTTGGGTATAAAGGACATCAGTACACTGAGTCAACAAGCCATCTTCTTGGTTCATTTTGCTGCTATGAATGTCTGCAGTCTAGAATGGATTAACATTTACCCAGACTCGTTTCCTGATGAGATTAGAGTTCAATGAAGTTGTCAAAAGATACAAGTGTCTCTTGTTTTCACCATTGAGGTGTGATTGAATTTGACTTGTTTACTGGTAAATCAGAATAAGTTGTAAAATCTTACGATACATTAGTTTATTTTAAATTATGCTAACATAGCTTAAGTTCAACGAAGAAATACTTTGTCTAACAATTGAAATATCTTCTTATGGTTGAAAATAGTGCATAATCCTCTAGCATATTCATCACCTTCATTTAAGTGTAAACTTTGCATTTATTTCTCTTCAAAGAATACAATATTGCTATAACTTGACAGTGGCCTTTACTGTGAACAAAGTTAATATCCTGATTTATATTTTATAGAAACCAGCATTAAAGCATATTGCTTTCTTATGCTCTTACATCAAAGTTACTGAAATTAATTTGTGTTAGTGTTTTTACTTTGTGATTTGGGCTTATTCTACTAAAACTTGCTTCGTGTAGAATTAGATTGAGATTGATATGTGTTTTGAATCCTAGTCTGTTAAATCATCTACTATATGAAGAATGAGTATAACTCAAATACAACAGACTTTCAACAAATATTTATTATAGTAGTCAGATACTCAGTCCTGGAAGTACAGCAGTTCACAATAACAACCACAGACAAAAAGCCCTGCCTACATGGCTCTCACATGCTAGTGGGTTTGGGGAACAGAAAATAAATAAAATAAGTAAAATATATATAGTGTAGAAGATGCTAAATGTTAGGGAGGGGTTAAGAGAATATTGTGTAGTAGGGTTTGGGGGGGAGGAAGGGTTGAAATTTTAAGTAGTGTGACCAGCCAAGGTTTCACTGAGCAAGTGACATTTGATTAAAAATTTGAAGAGGTGAGGGAATACAGGATAGGGATCTTAGAGTGGAAAGAGTATTCCAGGTAGAAGGAATTACATGTGCATTTTCCCGATAGTTCATTTGTTGGTATTATTGTAGGTTCATTCAAGCTTTTCATTTCCACAGAATGTCTAGCAAGGAAGTAAAAACTGCTCTAAAAAGTGCTAGAGATGCAATCAGAAACAAAGAATACAAAGAAGCTTTGAAACATTGTAAGGTAACTGATACATCTTTTTATTCCACAGTAAAAGTATGTTACCCATTTACAAGCATTATGGATTTGTAACATGTGTATCATTTATTGTCTCAACATTAATGAAAGTGGTTAGATTGTTTAGTAGACCATTAGAGTGGTTGTGCTAGGATAAACTACACTGGCCATACGCAAAGTCACACTCTCAAAATATAAATATCAGATATCTTTTGATGGGGTGTATTATGGAGCACTACTGTATCATAAAGTTTTCTTTCTTAATGGTATGTTGACACTGTCATTCTGTTTGGTTTGTGAATGGGAGCTCACGATTCTAAAGCTCCTCTGTAGGGTGCTGAGGGGAATGTCCCTGTCCAGAGGGAGAAATTGAATGTGCAGGAGAGAGAGTGTAGGGGTAGGAGTGAGAGAGGATTGGATCCTGAGCTTGAAGTGGAGTTTTCTTTTCTTTTTTAATATTTATTTATTTATTTATTTATTTGACAGACAGAGATCACAAGTAGGCAGAGAGGCAGGCAGAAAGAGAGAGGAGGAAGCAGGCTCCCCGCAAGCAGAGAGCCCGATGTGGGGTTCGATCCCAGGACCCTGGGATCATGACCTGAGCCGAAGGCAGAGGCTTTAATCACTGAGCCACCCAGGAGCCCCGAAGTGGAGTTTTTGATACTTTTTCCATCTTGCTGGGAGGAAGATAGGTGTAAATACTGTCAGATTTGTAGATTTGGGGGTAGGAAGAGAGGAATGTTCCCCTCTGATGTCTTCTATTTCCTTAGTAAGGTATAAGCTGAGAGTAGAAGAATTGAATAGGACATTTGAGATAAAAGAAGGTATGAAGTAGCTGGTATTTAACTTACTTGTGGGGATTGAAAGGACTGCCAGGCCCTAATGAATGTCCATCTGAAGTTTCACGTTATTGAAGTGAAATCACTGAACTGAGTTGTGTGGTTTTTCCCTTCATGTTCAGCTTCTTGAGCTTAGAAATGGGCATGCTGGGGTTCAAGTATGCATGTTGAGAAAGATGATGGGGAAGAGAGGCAAAGGAGTTGAGGATGTTCGCAAGGGAGGGATGACAGTGATGGGTCATTGGAGTCTAAGCTGGGAAAGGAGGCAAGAGAACTGAGAAGTGGGGCGATAGTAGAATAAGAGGGGGGTCAACTAATTGGACATATCAGAGGTTAAACAATTGTCAGCTTTGGTAGTTACCACATTGTTAGTTTTTTTGGGAGAAAACTTCGCTGGATAGAATGGAATTTGTGCTGTAGAATGATGAGAGATTGCTAGAAGTGTCGTGTGGATGCATAGAAACACAATAATCTGACTGTCTCAGCTCATGGAAATATTCTTATTTTCCCTAGAATATGTAAAATCTTAAGAGCTAATTATCTACTAGTTTTAATTAGCTACTAGTTTTATATTCTGTCACTAGAACATCTTAGTTTTCTGTTTCAGACTTTCACTTTAGTGAGTACCTGTTCTTTCTGAAAGCAATAGCTCTACATATAATTTTTATTCTCTTTGACAGGTGGTATTTAAACATCATTGCCTCTATTTATTTTGAACATATGTGATATAGTCACATTGGGGTCAGTCTACCTCCCTACCTTGTTATTTCGATGAAAAATCTGTCTGATATTTGGAAATGTTATCACAGTGCAGGACAATGTGGGTGTTGGTTAGAGTGAAACGATATAGAAAACAGTTTTGTGAGTTTACTGGTGGCAGTGTGGAGTGGAGGTAGGCAAGATGGTCAGGTGATATGAATAGTCTTTTTTTTTTTTATATGAACAGTCTTAGTGTTCTTTTTATACATAGTATTTTCGTTTTCAAGGAGGATGGGGAGGCATCAGCATTGCTTGGGCAGCTTTTAAAAACTATACCTCATAGTTTAGACTCCTTACAATTACCAATCCAGTCCACCTCCTTCTCTCCTTGAGGAAACTGAAGACCAGAGAGGTTGAGTGGCTTTCTTAAGATTGCCCAGTTAGTGGTAGATCCAGATTTCCTGACACTCAAGTAGACAGTCTTTTAGTTGTTTGTTCATTAGCTTCCAAAATTTAATGACCTGTTCTTCTAATTTTTTTTTCCACCAGACAGTGTTAAAACAAGAGAAAAATAACTATAATGCCTGGGTTTTTATTGGTGTTGCTGCAGCCGAGTTAGAACAACCTGATCAGGCCCAAGGTGCCTATAAAAAAGCTGCTGAACTAGAGCCAGATCAATTACTGGCTTGGCAGGTATGTAGATTTTTTTTTTTTCCTATATTATGGTAAATAATTTTTTGCTGTATTTTTATAAATATAGGTAGCAGCTTTTAAAAAACTCATTTAAACCATTATTTACCCCACAGAAGAAAAAAAATTTTAAATTTATTGATCTTCTAAACCTGAACATAAGTTTCAAAAAAATGCCAATGATGCTATTTAGCATTATTTGACATCCAACCCAATGGATTATTTTCAGAGGTGAGGATTAGAATTAAAATAGGATTATGTAAATCTCTAATTTAATTATGTGTGCATATGAAAGACTTATCAAGAATATTCTTTATGCTTATTCAAGGGAAAAGAGATGTATATTAATGTGTTTTCTAAAGGTAAGATATAAAAAAATGTGCAGATCTATGTATTTGAGTGAAACTTTTTTTTCTTATTTAAAATTCTTCAGATTTTATGTTGGCTTCTCCAGCTTTTCATATTTAATAAGTTTGTTTCATATCTCAATTACATTTTAGAAACTGTGATTAATAGACAGTAGGCTTGGGAGAACATGAACCCGTTTGTCTCACATTTATGTGAACAAGAACATGAGAGGGGGTATCTGGTAACACACTTAGAGAGATGCCTGCTTTTATTATGTGTTGATTGACTTAAGATACCTGATCTTTCTTTGAAGCAAAGATGACAGTTTCCACAAATTACTTAGATTTTTTTTGACCATATAAAAGTGGTGTCATATAGTAATAAGAGTTAAGATTTTTTGTTGTGAAACACTTCAAATACATTTTCAAAGCTCTTTTTAAAGATCAGTTTATTTGAGACAGAGAGAGTGCACGCATGTACGCATGCATGAGCAGGGAGGGGTAGAGGAAGAGGGAGAGAGAATCAGGCAGACTCCCTGGTGAGCACGGAGCTTGACTCAGGCCTCTGTCCCAAGACCTTGAGATGATGACCCAAACTAAAATCAAGAGTTGCATGCTTAACTGACTGAGCCACCAGGATGCCCCACTTCAAATATATTTTCAGAAGCAAAGAGAATGGTAAAATGAGCCCCTCTGGCTATCATCTAGCTTCAGTAAAAATCCACACATGGCCAGTATTTTTTCGTCTATGCTTTGATCCACTTTCTCCCACCCTAATTATTTGGAGGCAAATCCCAGACATTATTTTATTTTTAAGTTATAATTTTCTTTATCTTAAATAATCTTTATATATCATCACTTTATTTAGCAGTATGTATGTGAGAGCATTAGACTTTTTAGAAGAATAATCTCTACTGCTTCCTATTTTAGGGGTTAGCAAGCTTATATGAGAAATGTAATCACATAAATGCTAAGGATGACTTACCTGGTGTTTACCAGAAGCTCCTGGATCTTTATGAAAGGTAATCATTGCATCGGGAAAGGACAGTGTCTTTAAAAGCTTTAATTTGAATAAGCTGATTAAAACTTCCTTAGAAGTACTCCAAACATTTACTGGGAATTGAGAAGCATTTTTCTTTCATACGGTTGTTACAAAATCTTTTGCTTGTGATTGAAATAGAATCAAAACACTAATAGTAAGAGGATTGACTAATTTGGGAACTTTGATATAATTTTCAGGTAGTTTGATGGAAGATATTTCTTAAACCTACTCTTTTTTAATGAGAGTCTCATTTTATAAAATTTTTCTGTGGTATGAAAGAGGATATGTTCTAATTTAAAACAGTACCTGACAGTAGTATTATTGGGATATTTTAATTTTAGTATCTTAAGCCCTTGGTTGTTTTCATTAATCGGATTCAAAATCCTTTTTTTTTTTTTTAATTTTTTATTCTAAGTGTTGACAAACAGAAGTGGTGCGATGTCTGTAAGAAACTTGTGGATCTATATTACCAAGGAAAGAAACACGTAGAGGTTGGTTAATGATTTGGTGGGGTAGTAGACTTCTTTTACTAAAGCCATTATTAGAAGCAAGCTTTCATTTAGGTTAAGGGAAAATTTAAAAAATTAGTATGTAGTGTGATATTAAAAGAATACAAAGAGATACTACAAATTATAGTGTTTTGAAACTAAATTAAATTTCAGGTTTTAGTTATTCTAACTTCCAGACCTTTTTGAAACTGAGCAGGGATAAATAAAATAAGTAAAAGCATCATCTGTAGAATTTAATGTCATATTTGTGGTGCATTTATAGCTGATGCTATAGTTACAAGGATTGGGGCAGATAGTCATTATTCCTGTTTCCACTCTGTTATATTAGTTGTACTTCTAATATAATGGCTGTGTGGATTTGCCCAGTCACCATAGTTCTTGTGGAATTCATAATAGATGAAGTTCTGTGGTTTTGCTATTTTTAATGTATTAGCAGATGAAAAATGTTTTTATTTGTAGATTTTATATTTCTAATTGGCGTTTTTGATATTTAAGATTAAAAAAATTTAAATCTCCTTGATAGGTGGCCCGAACATGGCACAAATTGATAAAGACCCGGCAGGAGGAAGGTGCAGACAGCCAAGAGCTTCACCAGCTATGGAGGAAATTGACTCAGTTGCTGGCTGAGAGTACTGAGGATCAGAATAATGAGACCCAGCAATTGGTATTGACCTGTTTATTCCCTGCAGTTTGTATCATGAATATTGATCATTTAATTGAATTTAGCAAATGGAAATATAATGGTGTAATATAGAAAAGCACCATACGTTAAAATTGATATTTTGTAAGTGTTCAATTTATTTTATTTATTTTTTTATATATTTTTAAAAGATTTTATTTATTCGAGAGAGAAAGAGAGAGAGCACAAGCAGGGGAGCAGGAGAGGGAAAAGCAGACTCCCCGCTGAGTGAGGAGCCTGATGTGGGGCTCAATCCCAGGGATCATGACCTGAGCTGAAGGCAGGGGCTTAACTGACTGAGCCACCCAGGCCCCTCTCTACGTGTTCAATTTTAAATTCATAGAGGTTCTTGCTGATACAGTCAGAATTACTTCCGTGTAGTCTCATACTAAGTCTGGACAGAGTGGAATTGGTTTTCAGGGATCACAGTTTACTCCCTGGGTTCATACTAATCCAGTAATTCAGTTATTTAATCACTGTGAAAAAGAAACATGAAATTGGCTTTCACAAAACTGCTGTAATTTCTAAAAAGTTGTACTTACTTAAAAGTATGTTTAAAGGTATGTTTCTTTAAGTTTGTGAAGTAAGAGTACTAAATTACTTTGAAGTTTAACAACTCATAGAATTTTGTTTAAAATATTTATTTAGGGTACTTATATCTAGAAATATATTGGGATAATATTGGAAAATATCTCCATTCTACTTTTTTATTAAAAGTCAGCTTAAGTTCTTATTATTGTATATAGGCATTCAGTGTATATTTGTGCAATTGAATGGACTTTTTGAATGTAAGCAATTATGGACTGGATATTGGATGAGAAGTACATTTTTTGTATGTTTGTTCATTCACTTATTAATTCTTTTTTCAGAAAATATTTGTTTTATGTAGAATCTACTATACATGTCAGGCAGTGTCCTAAATAAATGCTAGAGATAAAAATAGAAGACTGTGATTTGCATTTGTTTGTGTGTTGGTTTATCTGTGTATAGGTTTAGTTTTGGAAAAAAATTGGACAGTGACAAAATTAGGTGATTTGCAAACTTAAAGCATATCTTCATATGACTTCATTATTTTCGTTGAAAAGCTATAGGTTATCAGAATATCAAACATATACCAAATGCCAAAATAAGTAAAATTTTTTTAATTACCTGTTGTGTTCCTCCATGAAAGAGAACTAATTATGCTTGTCATTTTAAGAATTGATTTTTTTTTAAGATTTTATTTATTTATTTATTTGACAGACGGAAATCACAAGTAGGCAGAGAGAGAGAGAGAGAGGAGGAAGCAGACTCCCCGCTGAGCAGAGAGCCCAATGCAGGGCTGGATCCCAGGACCCTGGGATCATGACCTGAGCAGAAAGCAGAGGCTTCAACCCACTGAGCCACTCAGGCGCCCCAAGAATTGATTTTTAACTGTTAAAAATAGTAAGAGGATTTCAGGGTGGAGTTATTTCCATCTTGAATTCTAATGATAATTTTGCTTATTTAAGTGTGTTCAGGAAAAAATATGTCACCTGATTTCCAGATGAATTAATTGCAGTACTATTTTTTGAAACCCTTGTGCTATACTACATAAGTTAGGCTTCCCTTTTTGCAAGATTAACTTTATCAGAGGAGTAAAATTTTCTTCATTTGTGTAGACTTTATATCATACTTCATAAAGAAATTTGGAGGCAGTGAACTATATTATGAGTTTTCATTTTAAAGTCATGGAGGGGCTTGTGGGTGGCTCCGTCAAAACATGCGGGGAGTTTTGATCTCAGCTAAGGTCTTGATATCAGGATCATGAGTTCAAGCCCCACTGGGCATAGAGTCTACTTTAAAAAATAAAAATAAAAATAAATGAAATCATGGAAATTCATTTTTTTAAAAAGGTAGGACTTGTGTAACTAAATGAATGTTATTCTTTAAAAGTGCTTGATCTGGGTTTTAGTATTGTTCTTGCTCAAAACATATTTAGAAAGCTTCTTTTGGAATTTTCTTCAAAGTCATTTAGTAATACTGGATAAGAAGTAATACTGGATAAGATTTTATTATAGTTCAGTTGTATTTCTGGTTTCCTTTTTAAAAGTGTAACTTCACAAATTTATATAAGATTAAAGATTTGCTACCACTGAAAATATCCCAAGTAACATACTGGTGATTTCAGTAGAGATGTTTTAAAAATGGTCTGATTAGTTGCAGTTTGCAGGTATATAAAGAAGACTATACCTCTCCAGTTGACTACTTCCTAGGGAATAGCGACCACTTAAAGAATGTTTTGTTGAATTCATGATATTAATTTATAGTTATCCCTCATTAGTTCAGTGCAGTCTCCTGCCAGTTGGAGTTAGATTGTATTCTAAAACTTGCATAGACATTTTTTTCCTCATAAAAAATTCTCAGGTCCAGACAATATATAGTACAGGAAAACGTGAGACAGGAAAATACACTTGCAGTTCCTTAGTTGAGGTGGTATATTGTATAAGTGAGTCATATACGTTCAGCTATTTATTACATTTGTCATTTCAGTATGCTAAAGATGATAGCTTTTTTGTTTGTTTCAGCTTTTAGCTGCTTTTGAGAATGCACTGGACTTATCAGATAAGATTCCTAGTGAAGATCACCAAGTACTTTATAGACAGTTCATTCACTGTTTATCCAAAGTAAGTTGATTTTAAAAATCTCTAATGTGACTTTTACATTCTAATTAGGAAGGTGTTCACAAGCATATTTTACTATTACTTAGTTTATTTTACTTTTATATTTTCGAGTTTCCCCATGAGACCGCTAGATTGAAGAAGGCCTGTGAAGGAATGATAAACATCTATCCCACTGTACAATATCCATTAGAAGTGCTTTGTTTGCATTTAATTGAATCAGGTAAGTTCTTCCCTATTATGTTGTATGTTCTTGAAGTATATAAACATATGGGAAGGTTGTTGCTATCAGTCAAAAATTGTTTCAAGTGCTTACCCTGTGTAAGGTATTGTTTGAATAATTCTGGACATACAAGGAAGTACAGTGTGTTATCTTTGTGCACATGAAGAGGCTAATTCATGTAGAAAAGTATAATAATACAGAGGAATAATGAATAACTGAGTTCATTCTTGATCAGTGAAGTCTTTTGGAAGATAGGAATTGAAAAAAGTCTTAAATTTTCCTTAGAAATTAGATAAACAGGAAGAGATGAGAGGTACTCTAGATGGCATGAGCAGAAGTATGAACCTAGGTTGCAGTTTTTAGGACTAGTAAAATAGTTTTATTTGCTCTAGTGGACAGAAGAAGTAAGATGGATTTTGGTTGAGTAGGTTGAACTATCTTGCCTACGTCTATGAATAGTCATACATTCTCAGCGTTGATGCTACAGTGTCACAAGGCCATGGTTACAGATGCTGTGGTACTATAAAGTAATGAAGTTTGTGAAGGATCTACTTGTTTAATGAAATAGAGCAGATTCAAGTCAGAGTGTATGTCTAAGCTTATGCCTGGTGCTCTTCTTTGTGTTCTTTCTTGGAGCAGGGAGGAGAGAGAGAGCTGATGACAGCTAGCATGCTGGAAGTTGTCAGAACCTGTGCCCGTGATATCACATGCCCAGGGCTGGTGTTCAGTCAGTTTACAGGAGATTGACCCCCTTGGTTTTCACACTGGCCTCTGTCCTCTTTGTCAGTATCTGTGCTGAATAGACTTTTACATAATTTAACCGTCACTCATGTCTATGCCTGTATTCATCTAATGAACAGAATTCACAGATTATCAGTCACTGAAATAGAAATAACAGTACCAGCACCAATGTGTTAGTGATTATAAAGTTTGCAGAGCTTTACTAATTTAATTGTTTTCATTTTGTTGCTAAAGGAGTACGCACCTGGGAATGCTTTGTGTGTGAATGACCATTACAGGTTTCATAATAGAAAAATTGTTGAAAACTAGTGATAGAGGTAACTGAGGGAGAATGCCTATTGGAAAAGTATCATTGCATCTACCTCGGCTCTCCCCACTTTAACTTTCCCTTCTAAGCCCTACTTGTATTCCCTCCCGCCCCCACCCGACGCCATGTCTGAATTAAAATTCACTATTATCTTAAGAGTTGGGTTTTTTTGGTGAGAAGTAAGTGCATCCCCTTTACTTTAACTGAGTCAGAGATAGACTTGTGAGAGTGCTTTTCATTAATGTGAGATAAGAAATACCAAATGTTGTAGTGAATCAGTTTATGAAGTATAAGGTCAAACTAATATGGTTTGTGGGGTAGATTGTATAGAAGGTAGGCTAGATTGGGTAGACTAAATGATTTTGTGAATGAATGCACTTGGACTATGACAATGGTAATAGAGAGTAACAGGTGGATGAAAAAATTAGAAGAGATTTGTTAAGAGGTAAAGGGAGGGAGATAATAATTTTACTTTTAGCTCTCTTGAAAGGTTGGCCTAATGTGGAATGATCATCCATAAGAAAGTTGAGTTGTGGAGCGGAGAGGTTAGACATTCAAAGGGAAATGCCTGTCTGGCTTGCAGATGAGAGATTAGTACTAAGGCTAGACATAAGGTTTGGAAATAACGTGTGTAGATTGAAGTGAAGTGGAGTGGGTGATTTCAGAGGATGACTAGAGAGCAAAAGCTGAAAACTATGTCTTGGGTGGTGCTGGCTGGCTTGAAGGGAAAGGCAGGGAAAGAGGAAAGTAGGAGACAGAGAAGCAGAGAGGTCAGACAGGAAGGTGGTAGAACCTGATGTGAAGCAACAGAGAAAGCAAGGAAAGAGCATTTCAGAAAGGAGATCTGTACTGACAGTTTGAGCAACTAATCTCAAAAAATTAGGAGGTTGTTTTTTTTTTAGGGCTATATTTTCTAACCAAAGTGATTGAATTGGAACTTGGATTTCAGTGATGGGAAAAGAGTAGGAAGAAGTGGGTAGCAGGTATTAAAAGCATTAATCCAGGGATTTGGCTGACTGCAATTAAGGGAGAGGCAGAAGAAGCATGCAAAGGGGTTGGTAAGTTTTGAGAGGAGTAGAATTGTGATAGTGTTGCCTGGGAGGAGAGGTTCAAGAAGAGAGGGCAAGTTAACATTATGAACTTTGTGTTGAGGTCAAAGAGGATGAGACATAGTAAGAAACTTTCAATATGAGGAGCATGCTTGTGAATTTTTGTGGGTTTTTTTCTCCACTGACAGGGAATAGTTCCAAAATTCATCTGCTTTCTTTCCGATTTTAACATGATTCCCATTATATTCCCAAGATAAATGTGCTGATTTCATAATTGGTCTCTGGTACCCATTCCTCCACCCTTTTTCTACTATTACAATTGCTATTGAGAAACTGTGGCCGGTGTTACCATTTTCTTCTCTATTTTCTTTCAGCTATTAATGATCTGTACTGTTCCCTCATTCTTGACCTGGTCACATGCCAAGTGACACAGTGACTCAAGAGGATACTTGAAGTTTCTTTTTGAGGACTGATTGAGTGCTTTATCAGTTAGCACACATATGCTAATGTGGATTTGTTGAATAAGTATGGCCCCTATATTAAAAAAAAAAACTACAAAATTATAGAAGAAATTAAGTCAACAAAGTCTATAGAGCTTTGCACGTGAATTCAGTATTTGACAATGCATTCTAGAATATACAGATAGCAAATGGGTTATGCTGAATGATTAGAGAGTGTGTTGGTTTATATGAAAATAATCATTCCTGGAGAGGGTGTTTTGCAGAATTGAAAGAAAGAAAGCTTTATATCCTGGTAAAGGGGGGGTGGGTAGGTGGATATTTACATACATGGTACACCAAGGAAGAGGTTTTTTTCTGTAGAATCATTGGTTGTGAGAATCTGTGGGATGGAACTGATCAGGCTTAGGTACTTTCTAAGGTAAAGCATTATTCTGGGGGTAAAAGTTTAACACTTAACTGCCAGACAGTAGGAAGCTGTGCTTAATGATTTCTTTTTCTTTTCATTGCTCCTATAAACCAAACTTTCTGTGTATGAAGAACTTCTGAAACTATAAGGTATTTAAAGGCTGACCTATCCTCCCCCAGTGTGCTTTAGTTTCTGCAGAATTTTCTACTTCACAGCAGTTAATCACTGGGTTCTCTTCCATTGGGGACAAATGTATTTTATTCTCCTTTGTCCTCCTTTGCATGTTGAGACTTGAAGATTCATTTTCAAAATGAGTCAGTTTATAAAACTTCACATAACAAGTAGTGAATAGCTTTCACAGTTGTCAGCTGATGAAATGTTATTATTTCATGCTAAATGACCTTTTTGGGTTATTTTATTTTGCTTTATATCTGAAATGGGGGAGAATAAGAAAGCTTGGTTCTTCAAATCCAAACGTGAAAGAGCTTACAATTTTGTGCTCTGGAATATTAGAAAATCCAGATGAAAATAAAGAAATGAATGCATGCTGTTTTGGTCCTCCACCCCCTCAGGCTAGGCTTATTTAAAAGAAAAATTCTACAGTAGTGCTCAGTTTCTTTGTGATGTCAGCAATTAATTAGTTATTTTTAAAAATCATCTTTTTTGTGTGTGTGTGATAAACTTTAGGAAGCAGGATTCTCATAGGTATTACTTGGCATCTACCCTGAATCTCTTCAGAACACCTTTCATTCTTAGAGATTTAGCATTCATCAGCCCCAAATCTAGCTTGCCTGTTGACAGACAAAAATAATATTGTCAAACTTGTTTTAAAGTTTTTAAGTCTGGAATCTTAGAATCTTTTAAATGTTAAAAAGAGCAGGTAAGTTAAATAAATGATTTTCTATTCAAAAAGAAATCAAGTATATTTCCTCTCTGTTTCTATCCTCCACATACTTTTTAGCTAGTATTCTCAGCAAGAGTTAATATGGAGAAGAGGATTGAAAATTGAAGCTTTGGAATATCCCTTGTCTCTACAAAGGATCAGTGATGTTGTTACTACTGTTGACAGTTTTGGGGAACACTAGAGAAGATTCCCCTAAGTATCATTTGTTCTTGGCCATGCGTAGAGTATGTTTTCCAAGGACTAGAACATTGGCTCTCCAAATCTCTTCTGGTTTCTGTAATTGTGCTCCCAGATAGTAAGGAAGATTTATCTTATCTAGAAGTTTTTCATGTTCATTTTAGCCTTTTAGAAACAGTTCTCATCTACCTACCCACATTTTGTTTACCTGTGTAAGTTTTTAGGTACCCTGCATATGGATGATCATTGGGATGATGAATGATTGACTTTTCTTTCCATCACAGGTGTGTTTACTATAATAAGGATGGTTTATGTAGCCAAGGTACTCGTATGAATTACATTTCTATGGGGTAAGATAGTTTTGACTCAGATGGCTAGAAGTTGAAGGTAAAATTTTAATAGCCATTTTGTTTTCTCTTTTAGAATAATAAAGTTTTTAATTTTCCATAGAAAGTCTCAGCCATTACTTATTAACAGACCAAGCCTTTATGTACATCAGTTCATAATGGTATTCTTAAAGGATCATAACAGTATTGAATGGATGCCTACTGAGTACAAGATACCATGCTAGTCCCTACCCTCCAGAAGTTACTGTTTAGCTATAGAGGTACTAACTGCAGTGTATATATAAGATTAGCAGGGACGCCTGGGTGGCTCAGTTGGTTAAGCGGCTGCCTTCGGCTCGGGTCATGATCCCAGCGTCCTGGGATCGAGTCCCACATCGGGCTCCTTGCTTGGCAGGGAGCCTGCTTCTGTCTCTGTCTCTGCCTGCCTCTCTGTCTGCCTGTGCTCACTCTCTCTGACAAATAAATAAATAAAATCTTTAAAAAAAAAAAGACTAGCAGTAAGGGTGATATGTGGGGTTGGTAAATACTATAGGCCTGTGGTTCTTCAAGTATGGTCTCTGAACTTATAGCAGTTGTATCATCTGGGAACTTGTTTGAAGTCCCAGCTTTCAGGTCTGACATTGAAATCAGAAACTTTGAGAGTGGGTCTTAGCATTCTTCAGGTGATTCTGATGTCTAGTTGAGATAATACCACTGGTTGAAAAAGGGAGGGGAAAAAAACCCCTCTGGTTTGCTTGGGAGGAGGAGGGTATATGTTACTAGGCATGTCTGCTTTTGGAAATTACATTTATGGAAGCCATAGTGAGAACATATTGACAGAAGGTAATTCATGTCAGAAGCATAATAATTGCTGGTTGAGGTCTCTGGCTAATAAAAAAAGTAGTATTTCTTCCAATTTGTTTTCAAAGCTTACCAAACAGTATTGAAGTTTTAATTTTTAGCCATTAAGAATTCCTTAAATTTTTGGTGCTAATTGGGTTTATAAATCAATATATAATATCATGGCTTATGCATTGGAGTGTATCTGGTTTTGAAAAATTTGAAATATATAATCTAAATGGTAACATGCAAGGAATTTATCTTTGACATCTGAGACTGAAAGAGTGGTTCCCTATGTCGTCTGGGGGCACAAGTTTTAAATAGATAGTAAAGCATCAAGCTGCTTTTTCAAACAAATTTTTTTTTAAAGATTTTATTTATTTATTTATTTGTTAGAGAGAGAGAGAGCGCGAGCACAGGCAGACAGAGTGGCAGGCAGAGGCAGAAGGAGAAGCAGGCTCCCTGCCAAGCAAGGAGCCTGATGTGGGACTAGATCTCAGGATGCTGGGATCATGACCTGAGCTGAAGGCAGCTCTCAACCAACTGAGCCACCCAGGCGTCCCTCAAACAAATTATTTTTATTTGTTCCCCATTTTTACTGCTTCAAGCTATAGTTTGTCTTAATTAGTTTTTAAGAATTTTCCTATGTGATTAAGCAATTTATTAAATTCCTGAGTACTCTTAACAGTTTATTCTCAAAGCAGAAATCATATTTTCTACCTGTTTTTGTGCCTTTCTGGGAATGGAAATCCTGAGATTGAGGTTGGAGAAAATGGAAATGTAACAAAATAAATAGTGTTTTCTAAACTAAATTATTTTACCATAATACATTTGAAACAAATGTAGGCATTGGATGACTATTACCTAGGTTTAACCATTAACTTAAATAGGAAACGAAAGTTTTTGAAAGAATGCAGAAATGTACTGCTGAACTTGTAAACCTAAGAAAATGTGGCTAAGTTTTTGTACAGTATCTTGACAAGTAGTCTGTCTTTTGGTCGTAGGATTCTTAAAGAATCCACCCGATTTGACATCCTGGCTGCTACATCTCTAGCAGCACAGTTGCCCAAGGAGAGAGGTTGGCGAAGTTACTGTGGAATAGGAAAAGGAGAGCTGGCAAGCAGGAAGCTGTGTGTCTTAGCGCAGTGGCAAGTAGGAGTAGGTTTCTTGTTTGAGTATGACTTCAGGTTCAATGTACCCATACTGCAGCGGGTAAAGTGGTTTCTACCTCCAATATCCAAGAAGATGAAGAAGTATAATTTTTTTAATGATATGTTAGTATTTTTTGGTATTGTTGGTCTACTTAAGTTTTGAATTCCTGGAGTCAGGATATGGTAGAGGATATGTAAGACAGCATTTGAGCTTAAAGTATGTAAACTTTGGCAATTGGAAATTTGGAGTATGTATGCTAATAACTTTTCTTTTTTTTTCCAGGGAGTGTAACTGATGAAGGACAGCAGTATTGTTGCAGATTAATGGAAATGGATTCCAGAAGTGGTCCAGGCTTCATTGGTTTAGGCATTAAAGCATTACAAGACAAAAAGTATGAAGATGCTGTTAGGAACCTAACAGAAGGTAAGTGTACAGAATAGAGCATGTAATGTGAGGCATAGTTGTGAGCAAATTCAAGGGTATCACTGCTTGGGGTGCATTAAATTGAACACAACCCAAGGAAGTGCTGAAGCAACATTTGTCACAAGTAAGAAAGCAGGGAAATAGCCCTCAAGTCAGTGTCTCCCTGTGGGGTTAATCCAGGAAACTTTTATTCACTGTATTAGGGGGTATGGGTAGAGAGCTGGTATACATATTAAGAAACTTAATATATGCATACTCTCTTCCCCTGCTTAAAACCTTCCACAGGTTTTCAGCTGCCCCTAGGAGAACATACAAACTCCTTCACAAGGTTTACAAACCTCTCGAGTCTGATTTTCTGCTCCCATGCTTCATTTTCAAAGATAATGAATCCATATGCTATTAATTAGGCACTTTGGTTGAGCTACTTATGTCTGTCTTGTTAGCATGCTAGTGCATACATTGTATGTCCCCAAAATGGCTGAAAACCTCATCCACAGCCATAAATCTTATTATTATAGTGAGCTAAATGTAACTTCAGGATTACTCAGGTGGGCTTTGGTACAGCCCTCAGCTAAGTGGCTCAAATTGGCTCATGCAAGAGGCTGTCAGTGAAAACATCTAGCAGGTTCCTGAGTAGGTTCTGCTGGTTGTGTGAAACAAAACATATTCCTTCCTTGTTTTTGTCCCTTCCCCTCCTCCCTTCTGCTCATAACTTTCAGCCCTCTGATCTGAATAATTCTCTCTCACATCCTAGCTAGCATAGTCAGTAGGCAGTTACCTTTGGGCCTTTCTATGAGGAATGTATATTTAAGATAGAAGTGAAAAAAATATATACTTTGGAGTTTGCTTAGGTCTGGATTCCAACTCTGCCACTCACTAGTTTCAAGACCTTGAGAAAACTAAGTAAATTCTTTGTCTCAATGTTTTCATTTGTAAAATAAAGATATAGACATAGGTATAGATATAACATAATTATTTTATATCTATGCCCCGTCCCCATCCTTAGGAATCTTTAACTTACTTTTGTCATGTATGATGTTTGTGGATGAACTCACATTGGAATAGAGATCTGAGTAACAAATACCAGCTTAGGGTGGGAGGAGCATTTTAAGCCAAGAGTCAAATAGCCTGAGACTGAGAGCACAGCTGGAATTCAGGGTAGTTCAATGACATTGAGAATGACGGATGGAAGCAGTAAGAGTCAAGAAAGGAAGAAAGGAGACTGGAGAGGGGCCTTGCACACTTTGTGGAGGAGTTTGCATGTTATCCTAAGGGCAGCTGGGAACCTGTGGAGGGTTTTAAACACGGGAATTCCATAATTCCATTTGTACTTGTAGAGATATTCTGGCTACCGCGTAGAGAATGAATTGGAGTGGGTGGCAAGCACTTGCAGTGGTCGGGGATAAAGGTGGTGGAGATGGGAGCTGAAGTAGCAGTTGTAGAGAAATGGATTGGGGCATGGAATCAGTGCTGCAAATAATTATATATGAGAGACAAGGGAGAGGAGGGGTCTGATTTGGGGAGTAGATGGTGTTGCCATTTATCTCAGTAGTCATAGAAAGCTTGGATTTTGTGATTGCTTTTATCCTTTTAGGGTTAAAGGAAAGCCCTCTTTGCACGGCTGGATGGTATCATCTGGCAGAAGTCCAAGTTAAAATGCATAGACCTAAGGAAGCTGTTCTTTCATGTAATCAAGGTATTACTGACATCTGTAAGAGTGGCCAACCCTGTTTCTTTTCATATTAAAGGAGAAAAAGATAGTGGTTTAAAGAAACTTACATGCCTTATTTTGTATTTTAATTTGCTGCTAATTTAAATTTCATTGAGGTGGTTAAATAATACCAAGTGTATGTGCATGTTGTGTATGTTCTTTTAAACTAACAGTATTTTTCAAAGGATCCCTGTACTTGGAATTTTGACAGTCAGCGTAGGCTTGTGTGGAGGTGCTCTGTCTGTAATAAGGCAGTTTCTGGTGTGTCCAGGACTTCAGGAGCTTTTGATTTCTCTGATGTAAATAAGAGAAGTCTTAGGCATCTGGAGCCTATTTGAATGTGATCATATGGGTCATGTGAGGGGATAGGAAATCATAAAAAGTGGTTCACTGCTCTTGACCCAGCCGGTGGCCTAGCCTCTGTAGTTGAGAAAGAGTTCAGCCTGGTCCATATGAATTCAGCTTCTTTTCCCTCAATATCCTTCATTTGCTAAGTTGTGTACTGATGCTTTGGCTAACCTTTGTTGTATAGCAGATACAGATAGCCATTGTATTTCAGGATGTTCACATTACGTAAAGATAGAGATTTTTTTTTTTTTTAAAGATTTTATTTATTTATTTGACAGAGAGAGATCACAAGCAGGCAGAGAGGCAAGCAGAGAGAGAGAGGAAGGGAAGCAGGAGCCCTGCTGAGCAGAGAGCCCGATGCGGGGCTCGATCCCAGGACCCTGAGATCATGACCTGAGCTGAAGGCAGAGGCTTTAACCCACTGAGCCACCCAGGCGCCCCAAGATAGAGATTTTAAATTTAGATCTGTTCTGTTTTAAATGCAGATATTTCCATAAAGAATTCAGGGAAGAATTTCTATTTGGCTCTGAATTATTCTTCATGTATGTTATTTTGGCAATTTATTCTTATTGTATCTCCAGTTTATTATTTATCACCCATAAGAAGAAAAAAATGAAGTAATATGGTTGTCTTCATTCAGATGTCCTTAATTTTATCAGCTCTGAAGAACATAGATAATCTTGGTGTGTCTGGTGGCAGTCTTCATCAGAAGAATCTTTGTCTCCGTTTGAAAGCAGAGGCTTTGATTAAACTCTCAGATTATGAATCTTCAGTGGAAGCAATTTGTACTCTTGATCAGGTAGTCTTACCGGGTTTTTCCCTTCAACTCTATTTTTTTCCAGTCAACCAGGCATCAACCACTCTCTCCTTATAAGTATTTATTTTTAAGCAGATTTTACATTAGAGGTATGAATTCATCACAACAGCATTTTCTAAATCATTCACACACTTGGAAACTACTGAAGTTATTTGTTTACTTTTTGGTTAAGTACTTACAGTGTTCTTCATATGATGCAATTTCTCTTTAGTCTTGTTCTTATTCTCCTTTTCTCTTTTGGACCTCTAAGGCTATTACTACTTGATTATTATTAATTCGAGATTCTAAATTTTTTCCTCCTTTAGAGTTCATAGATTACTGATGAGAACAATGAAGGACACAGTAGCTTCATTGTGGAGAGTATTATTTATTTGTTTTTCAGTTTAATAAAATGGAAGGAGATTGATATTTAAGAAGGAATCCTATTTTTTTTTAAAGATTTTATTTATTTATTTGATAGAGACACAGCAAGAGCAGGGACACAAGCAGGGAGAGTGAGTGAAGGAGAAGCAGGCTTCCCGCCAAGCAGGGAGCCTGATGTAGGGCTCAATCCCAGGACCCTGGGATCATACCCTGAGCTGAAGGTAGATGCTCAACGACTGAGCCACCCAGGTGCCCTAGGAATCCTATTTCTTAATGTTTTGGTTCAAGCAATTTGAAAATCACTGGCAAAAAGCTAACTAGTAAATTATGAACTATAACAGCATGGTGCTTTTAAAATTTTTGTTGGCTAAAGGTTATTTTGATCTAAAATTAAAATTATATCACTCAATTATTGTGGAGTTTTGAATTTTTAAAGTATCATTGTTTTGTATATTTCAAAGGGCTTTGCATTTCACAATATTTCATTAAAATTAGAACATTTGTCAGCATCCTTCAAGAACTTTTATCTTAATTTCTTCTTCTCTTTTTATTAAAGATTTTACTTATTTATTTGTCAGACAGAGATCACAAGTAGGCAAAGAGGCAGGCAGAGAGAGAGGAGGAAGCAAGCTCCCCGCTGAGCAGAGAGTCCAATGCAGGGCTCAATCCCAGGACCCTGGGATCATGACCTGAGCCGAAGGCAGAGGCTTTAACCCACTGAGCCACCCAGGCGCCCCATTAATATCTTATTTTCTACTTGCCTTCTACCAGTAATGTATTTTGTGTGAATGCTTTGAGGAGGTCTTTTCAGTCTTTTTGTTTGTTTACACACACACAGACACACACACACACACACACACACACAAAGAAAAGTTTCTTGGAGAGCTGATAAAGTCCATGTCTGAAACAGAAAATGTACAGGATGAGCCCAGGACATCTTAGAATGCTAGAAAGCAAGGAAACTATAAAAGACTTCTAGAATTATACTAGAAAGGCTTAGGAACTGCCATGGGTTTGTTTTCACTGTCTAAAGGGTAGTTTGAGCACCAGTAACTACTGTGGGTGGAAAGATATCAAATAGGTTTTAAGTTTACATTCATGTATTCCAGATGATACAAAAAAAAATCAATAAAATCCTCAATTAAAAACTCTTTGGAGGATGCTAAGGAACCATTTGGAAAGATTCAAAGTATTTATCTTGCCTTTCCTTTATGAACTATTGCTCAGAATAATCAAATAGATAATGGGGGGGAAATTTTTTGCTGTTGAATATTCCATCAATAAGGAAAGAAGGAATGCAGAAATAGAAAATCACCATTTTGCAATCCACAATGAATTAATAGATCTTGGCATTGAAGATCAGTGGTTGCTAACCAACATCATCCAAGAGAAAGAACCATACATAACCAAGTACATGTACGCGTGAGGTATTCCTGGCAAAGCATCAAAACTGAATCACGTTACGTGTTGAGGCCTAACTACTAATTTATAGAAGATATGGGGGACCAAAGGACATGTCAGGACCATGGGAATACATTCAGTAAAATCCAGACTCAGAAATTGTGACAAGCGGCCAATGTTTTTCAACAATTAAATTGTAAGAGAGGAAAAATAATGGAAGGGAGCCCTATAGATTGAGACTTAAGAGACAGTCTCTTGAAATGCATATACTTTATTTAGATTTTGATTAAAACAAATTCTTAAAATATTTTCTGAGCCAACTGAGAGATTGGAACACTTGATAATTTTTTGATGATAGTAAGAATGTATTGTTGGCTTTGGTGAGGTGTTTATAATGGTAGTACAATTATGTTACATAAAAATGAACTTTTTAGATCTATATTGTAGAGTATCAGATGAAAAGTTATAATATCTGGGATAATCTAAGGAGGAGTGTAGTGAAAGGGTAGAGGTATGGATGAGAAATGATTGACTATGAGTTTATAATTTTGAAGCTGGATAATGAGTACATGTGGGATTACTGTACTATTCTCTAATTTTTTTAAATGTTTTTGAAATTTTCTCTAATAAAAAGGTTATAAAGAATGAGTGTGTTCATAGCGTTAAAAATCAGGATCTGTATGTCTTTGCTCTGTGTTCTTCTATGGTCATTCTTTAATTAAAGCAAACATTGCTGCTCTGTATTGAAGGAGACTTAATCTCTTTACAATTATTTTCTAGGTTTCTGATGCAAATAATATCCCAGGACTTTTGGTTCTTAAAAGCTTGGCCTATCTGAACAAAAGTTCATTAGATGAAGCGTCAAAGGTTGGTTTTTTTTCATTCAAACTGGGATTTTTTTTTGGTGGGGGAGGGGTAAGGGGCGAGGGAGAGAGAGAATCTCAAGCAGGCCCACTCCCAACACAAAACCTGACTGGGGCTCCATCTCATAACCTTGAGGTCATGCCCTGAGCCAAAATCAAGAGTCAGATGCTTAAACAACTGAGCCACCCAAGGTTGCCCAAATTGGGAATTTTTTTTAAGGTACAAGTGACTTAAGTTGGGTAAAGAATTGACAGATATCTATTTTATAGATTATGGAAGACCTTCTCTCTTCTTACCCTGACCTAGCTGAAGTTCATGCCCTGGAAGCTTTGATTCATTTTACAAAAAAGGACTATCTACGAGCAGAGAAATGGTAAGGATATGTTTAGATTGCTCATAGATCTAGTCATATCTTAAGTTACTATATTTCTCAAAAATTCAATATGAGTAGTTTGATAAAAATCCATTTTGTGTAATATGATCTGCATAAGCATTAGTATTTTTAAGAAATGTATATAACACGTAGCATAATACCTGTAAGAAAATTCTGTAATGGGTATGAAATTTAACTAGCTGATCATAATAGTCAGTGAGTAGAACAATGTTTGAATGTTCTCCTAAATGCTTAGCACACTGGTAAAGTTAAAAGGCATTGTGCTTTTATAAACTTCTCTTCAAATATTTTTTTCTCATTGTAATCTAAATTCTAAAGTAATAACTTACTTCTGATTTAGCATCTTTGAATAACTCAAACTTTGTCCTAACCAGGAGTTTCCTACATTGTGTGCATGTGGTGTGTTCTGTGTATCTTCTTACTTCCCTTTGGTGACTTAGTTTTCAGAGAGCTCTTGAGAAAGATGCTGAAGTTGCTGAATATCATTACCAACTTGGGTTAACATATTGGTTCATGAATGAAGAAACAAGAAAAGATAAAACGAAGACGCTTACCCACTTCTTAAAGGTAAAACAAATGCTACTATTCAATTCTTAGTTGAAATGGATTTGTAATAAAATCATAAATAATCAGATAAGTTAGGCACTTAAAATTACTGTTTTCTGAACTGTTTTTATTTATTTTTAAAAATTATTTATTTTAGAGAGAGAGCAAGGGCATGAGTGGGAAGGGCAGGGGGAGAGAGGGAGAGAGAATCTCAAGCAGACTTCATGCTGAGTGCAGAGCCCCATGCAGAGCTTCATCTCACAACCATGAGATCGTGACCTGAGCTGAAACCAGGTTAACTGAATGCACCACCCAGGCACCCCTGAACTGTTTTTGTTTTTTTTTTTAAACTGGAGTTTTTTAGTGTTTCATCTCTCACACATTAGGTTTTGTGAGAATGTTATGTGGGTTTTCAAGGAGAAAATAAAAAATGTAAAAGTTACTTATTTCAGAAACACATGTTATAGAAGACGGGACAAAGGGGAACCCTCCTACACTGTTGGTGGGAATGCAAGCTGGTGCAACCACTCTGGAAAACAGCATGGAGTTTCCTCAAAAAATTGAAAATAGAGCTACCTTACGACCCAGCAATTGCACTACTGGGTATTTACCCTAAAGATACAAATGTAGTGATCCAAAGGGGCACGTGTACCCGAATGTTTATAGCAGCAATGTCCACAGTAGCCAAGTTATGGAAAGAACCTAGATGTCCATCAACAGATGAATGGATAAAGAAGAAGTGGTATATATATACAATGGAATACTATGCAACCATCAAAAGAAATGAAATCTTACCATTTGCGACGACATGGATGGAACTAGAGCGTATTATGCTTAGCGAAATAAGTCAACTGGAGAAAGACAACTATCACATGATCTCCCTGATATGAGGAAGTGGAAATGCAATGGGGGTGGGGATTAAGGGGGTAGGAAAAGAAAAAATGAAACAAGACGGGATCAGGAGGGAGACAAACCAAAAGAGACTCTTAATGTCATAAAACAAACTGAGGGGGGTGGGGGGGGGAGAGAGGTTGGGAGAGGGTGGTGGGGTTACATTATATGTTTAAATAAAAAAAGCTTAAATAAAAAAAAAGCACCATAACTAAAATAAATAAATAAATAAATAAATAAGATGAGACATAATTATTTCTGGAGAAAAATACTGTTTTTAGGTAATTTCCACTATGATATGGGTATATATACTTCCATATGTTTAATTTCTCATATTTTAGATGTTAAAGATCTGAAGTCTTGGCATTCTTATCTTGATGCATAAAAGAAGGTTAATGTAATAACTAATTTCACTTTTATTTTTAACAAAAATAGTATTTTTACACTTGTTTACATTCTGTGAATAGTAACAACCAGCTTTCCTGTTGCTTTAAATCTTACATTAAGGGATGTGTTGGCATATTTTTCTATGGTTAACAAAGGTGTTCCATTTTTCTTTTAACCTATGTATTTATCTTTTGTGTTTTTAAAGAGAACCACACAGATAAGCCTTAATAATGTGTTGATATCAATCTTTATTTCAAAGGCTGCCAGACTGGATCCATACATGGGCAAAGTTTTCCACTATTTAGGTCATTACTACAGAGATGTGGTAGGAGATAAAAACAGAGCCCGTGGCTGTTACAGGAAAGCTTTTGAATTAGATGATACTGATGCAGAATCTGGGGCTGCAGCAGTTGACTTAAGTGTGGAGCTTGAAGAGATGGTATGTCTAATAAACACTTAGAAATATTTTTATATGTGTGTACTTGAAAGTTACTATTCTTTTTAAAAATTGCTATGTAGACACAATAGAAATATTTTTGCCACTGTTATGGAGTAAATTTTCTTTTCATTGGCAGACATTACATTACTCATCACTTATTTTTGAAACTGTAATTGAGTATACCAGTGCAAGTTTAAAAAATCAGAAGCGATAAATGAAAATATGTTTGGGTACTTTACATAGGTGTTGTGTATTTTTATGGTATTTGAGGTCTCTAATACTAGCCTTTTCTTGATTTCAGGAAACTGCCTTAGCTATCCTAACAGCAGTAACTCAAAGGGCAAGTGCTGGAACGGCAAAATGGGCCTGGCTTAGGCGAGGACTATACTATTTGAAAGCTGGTCAGCATTCTCAGGCTGTGGCTGAGTAAGGCACCTTATTATATTTAAACTATTAGCATATTATTTTTTTTAATTAAACTCTTTGTATACCCAAAATGGACTTCACAAGTTGCCTCATTCCAGGTTATATTTTGAGAGAAGGAATAGCAAAATTTGATTATAGTTGATTGGTTCTTTTTATGTGCAAGGCACTGAAATTGCAAAAATGAATTAAATGATGTCCATTTGTTAAGGAGGTAACCATTCTAATGAAGTGAAGTCTTCCTAGTGTTAACACATATGATAGGTTCTCAGTGGAAACTTCAGGAATGATAAAAAGCTGAGGCTGATATCTTTGTTGTTCTCCCGGTGACATGCTTTGTTTTGGGGCAGAAGATATATTTGCCAGCTTCACGTGCATGTGGTGCAGCTTGTTTTTAGTCATTTGGTTTGAACTATACTCAAGAATAAATGAAATAGGAGAGCCTGGCTGGCTCAGTTGGTGGAGCATGTGACTCTTGATCTCAGGGTTGTGAACTTAAGCCCCATGTTGGGCACAGAACTTACTTTAAAAAAAAAAAAAAGAATAAAATATATTTCATAATAACAAATACATAATAAAAAGAAGATGTAGGTGAAAGGGGTTAAGTGATACAGTCTAATTAGCGTTATAAAATAAGTCACAGGGATGAAAAGTACAGCATACGCAATATAGTCAATCATTTGGTGACAGAGGGTAACTATATTTATCAACTACACTTGGTGAACAACTACACATAGTGAACATTTCATAGTGTCTGTAAGTTTCAAATCAGTATGTTATACACCTGAAACTAATATAATATTGTACATTAGCTGTACTTCAATTTAAAAAAATGAAGAACAAAGACTTTCTGCTTACAAGGAAGTATAACAGAGCCTTGGCATTTCCTAGTAATGAGAATATAGCATCTCTCTATCAATTTAATTAAGCTTATAAGACCTCAGTCTGTATGTAAAGGTTTTTGGTTATACTGTAAGAGGTAAATTTCATTACTACAGTTACACTGAAAAATTAAAATGTAAATACTTAAATGTGAATGATCACAATTAATTATAAGCCTTGTATATTTTCTTTTTAGAAATGATTAGAAAGTACCTTTTTTCTGAACCTAACAAATTGTTGTAGCAGTAATTTTTTCCCCTTCAATTTGTGAGAACATTAACAAATATATATATGTATATATATTTGGATTAAGGTAAAGTTTTTGATTTATGTCAATACCTAGAATACTGTGATATTTCTGTTTTGGTGGAAGGATCAGTGGGGGATTATTAATTGTCATGAGGCATATGGAGATATATACCTATTCTAGTGAGAAACTGGAATTCTTCCAGATAGTCAAGGAAAAAAATTCTGACCAGCACTTGTTTGAAAAGGTATTTTGTTCTTATTCATTCCAAATTTGTAATAAAATTTCTTAGTATTAAAATATTCAAGTTATAAAAATATATGTTCAAGTTGTAAAAGGAAAAGGTATAACTGCTTTATTTTTTTAAGATTTATTTATTTATTTGAGAGAGAGAATGTATAAAGGGAGGAGGGAGGAGCAGAGAGAGAGAGAGGATCTCAAGCAAACTTCCTGCTGAGTGTGGAGCCCAAGACAGGGCTCCATCCCACAACCCTGAGATCATGACCTGAGCTGAAATCAAGAGTCATCACTCAACTGACTGAGCCACCCAGGTGTCCCATATACCTGTTTTAAATAGCACTTTTATAAATAGAAGGAACCATGGATATATGTGATTCAGTTGAATTATTTATTTTATATTTTCTTTTCAGATGTGGAAGTAGTTATTTCACTTTTAGTTCACTTACTATTTACTGAAATTTTAGTTTACAGGCAGCATTAAGGGCAGACCCAAAGGACTTCAATTGTTGGGAGTCATTAGGAGAGGCATACTTAAGCAGAGGTGGCTATACGACAGCCTTGAAATCCTTCACAAAAGCCAGTGAGCTGAACCCAGAATCCACATACAGTGTGTTTAAGGTTGCAGCAATACAGCAAATCCTAGGCAAATATAAGGAGGCGATAGCTCAATACCAGCTGATCATTAAAAAGAAAGAAGATTATGTGCCAGCTTTGAAAGGTAATTTTTTAATACCCCCTTGACTTTTGTGATACTGGAGTATAAAATCCTTGAGTAAACATCTTCCAGAATGTATTTTGTAACCTGAAAAGGATTTCTTTTGTCAACAGCAAGTGTCTTTTTTCATGGACTTCTTATAGTATGACTTGTTATATAGATTTGAATATAGAAAGATCAGATCTGGTTTCATAACAGTAAATAGTGATATGATGAACATTTAACTTTTTTTTTTAAAGATTATTTATTTACTTGACAGAAGGAGATCACAAGTAGGCAGAGAAGCAGGCAGAGAGAGAGGAGGAAGCAGGCTCCCCTCTGAGCAGAGAGCCCGACGCAAGGCTCGATCCCAGGACCCTGGGATCATGACCTGAGCCGAAGGCAGAGGCTTTAACCCACTAAGCCACCCAGGCGCCCCTGAACATTTAACTTTTAGATCAAATAGTATGATAGCTATTTGGTGGATCTCTAAAACAAGAGTTTCCCTGCTCTTATATTTTAATAATTAATTCACTCTATCTTCAGAATATCTCAATACCTTTTAATTACTTTTTAATTTATAGGAGTTTTTTTTTCATTTTTTAAAGTTTAAGGAGAACTTATATTGTTTTATAATTCTCTAAATTATTTTCAGTTTCTCCATATATATCTACTCCTTCTGAACAAATGATTTTTGGTAATACAAAGTAAAATACCACCATCCATATATAATCTAAATTTTATATGATTATATCTAACCATTTTTAAAAACCTGGAGTCCATTATGTGTCCTTTACTCCATTTCTTTTTCCTTTTTAAATGAAACAGTTGGGGTTTAACTCAGAAATAGTATATGTTGAAAGTGATACGTAACTTAGGTCTTGAAAACTTCTTTTTAAATTTTGAAAAACTTTCCTCAAGTGAAGAATTCACATTTATTAAATCTTTACTGGGCACTTTAGGAGATTGCTATTTCATTTAAGTTTCACAGTGTAGTTTGCTATCCAGTTTTGAATATTAAAAAGATCAAATCTGTTTCACAATAGTTAATAAATAGTAATATGAAGGAGAGAAGTATTCAGTAGCATTTTCAAAGCTGAGGTTTTGAGTTAAGTAACTTGCCCAAAGTCAAGGAAATCCTTTTCCATAGATTTTTATCACTTTTAGTACATGTTTACTCCAACAGAACCTTGCCGTTTGAATTCCATACTAAATGTATGCAGGACCATACTTAAAGATAATTTTTATACAATACTACTGAGTTTTGTTTTCAGAAGGTGGCTTTAATATCACACCACTATGGTGTTTTGTTTTGTTTTTTCAAATTTATTCTAAATGTTTCTTGTATGTGTCTTAATAACTAAAAACTTAACCTGGTTTTAGGTTTGGGCGAATGCCATCTCATGATGGCAAAAGCAGCTCTCGTTGATTATCTTGATGGGAAAGCTGTAGACTACATAGAAAAAGCACTGGAATATTTTACTTGGTTAGTATTATTCTTACTATTCATTGTATTTATTTTCTTAGAATTATAATAAAGCCAAAGTTAGAAAATGTTTCTGTGTTTATTCTGTTAGATAAAGCAATTATTATTCAGAATATCAAACATAGGGACGCCTGGGTGGCTCAGTTGGTTAAGCAGCTGCCTTCGGCTCAGGTCATGATCCCAGCATCCTGGGATCGAGTCCCACATCGGGCTCCTTGCTGGGCAGGGAGCCTGCTTCTCCCTCTGCCTCTGCCTGCCTCTCTGTCTGCCTGTGCTCGCTCTCTCTAACAACAACAAAAAAAAGAATATCAAACATAAAGAATAAGGGACTAGCCAATGAATTCTGTACCATACATATTGTATTAATTTTGCACTGGGGAACAGAATTTCTTGCTCTTAGTAGCAGCTGACATGCTAGATGCCAGGGAAGGGTGGGAAGCAGTCTGTCAGGGAAGTGGCAGCTTGGATACAACGTATCAGTGTTATATTTGGTAGTAAGGGCCTGTTTTAGGTATATTGATAGGGCTGCAATTGAGGGGAAATGAGCAATCTCATTTTTCCTGGAGGTAATCTGTGTAGGTAGAAAAGTGATGTCTAATATTAAGAGAATCAGAAAAATCTGAGTAAATCTGGTATTTTATAGAACTGCAAAGTCACTAGCTAGATAGAAGTGTTGTGTTAAATGATTTTTAAAAGTCTATTACACATATATCTGAATTATTCTTTTCTTAGACATCTTTCTTGTGCTCCCCTTCCTTTTGTTTCCTACTTACCTTCTCTTTTGGTTCCTGTTGATTTGGTTGCTCCAGAATTGCTTTTGAGTATGAACCAAATATGAAAAGAAAACCTTAGCCTTTTCTCTCCCACTTAGATTTTTATTGCTGCTTTTCAAGTCTCACATAATAGAGATCTTTCCAAAGAGGACAGGATATTGTGAAGAGGGCATGCTTCGTTTGAACTAGTATTTAAGAGTAAATTTGAGCCTTTCAGTGATGATATTTGAAATACAAATACTGCCTTTCTCTCAATGGGAAATTGTGTTCTGGGTTACCTGTAGCACTCATGGCCAATTAAACAGAGGTCTATGAAACTTTTTAAGTGATAATCCCCAAATTTATGTTTACTTCTAGACTTAAAAGTTCATATTATCATAATTCTTAGTTAAGGGTGATAGAAGTTATTTCACTTTATAGATATTTTATTTTTTTATTGTGCTTTAAAAAAAATAAGAATTTAGGCTGTTGAAATTACCTCTGTTTCTCTTTCCCCTCTATTTTCTTCTTTCATACTGTCAATTTTATTATTTATTTTTAGGTATTTTTTATTTTACTTTATTTTACCTCTTTTCACCACAACAAGTGTATTATTCTCCCCCCTATTTTCCCATTCCCCTACCTACCACCCTTCTAGTAACCATCAGTTTGTTTTCTTTAGCTAAGAGTCTGTTTCTTGGTTTGTCCCTCTTTTTTTTTTTTTCCTTTGCTTGTTTGTTTTGTTTCTTATATCTCACATATGAGTAAGATCATATGGTATTTGCTTTTCTCTGACTGACTTATTTCACTTAGCATTATGCTATCATGCTCTCAGTTTTAGAAATTATGCTAAGGTATTTGGGCAGAAAAACTACAAATGGTGTTGTCCTTCCTCCTGATCCTCACAGTGGGCTTTCAGCGATGACTGCCATAATTACTCTTATTTCTCAGGAAGATATTGGAAAATGATTTTTGCCTGGACTTTTTTAGTAGAAAAGGCTATGAGAAACGTTCCATCTGCTTGTCCATCTGCCAGTAACATAGCTGTTTGATAGCTGGTTATTGAGATTTGGCTTAAGTGAAATTGTCATGTTTTATTTATAAGATCTTGAGAAAACTGAAGAGAAATGGATAGCTGAGATTTTTCTCATTCCTTAAAAAGAAGTGACCTTTATCACCATAATTAATATTTTTATTTACTCTTTGAAGCTTGTGCATTCGGTCTTACTTGCTTCAGTAAATATGGGTCTTCGCATGTTTGCAAAATTTCTGGCATTTAAAATGATCAGTTCTTCCCCTTCCCTTCCTTCCTTCTTCCTAATAGGGAGGTGATAAGATGTGATCCATTTAGAAAGAATTTAGTAAAGCATTCACTGCACTTAGCCACGGAAGTAGTTCATAATTAAGATGATAATGAGAGAGATACATTCTCCATTGTTGTTTTTTTTAAGATTAATTAATTGATTTATTTGAGAGAGAGACAGTGAGAGAGAGCATGAGAGGCTAGAAGGTCAGAGGGAGAAGCAGACTCCCTGTGGAGCTGGGAGCCCGATGTGGGACTCAGTCCCGGGACTCCGGGATCATGACCTGAGCTGAAGGCAGCTGCTTAACCAACTGAGCCACCCAGGCGCCCCTACATTCTCCATTGTTTGGAAAAAAATTGATAAGAATCACACTGTTTATTTTTTTAGGGCTCTTCAACATCAAGCTGATGTCTCTTGCCTTTGGAAGCTAGTTGGGGATGCCTGTACCAGTCTGTATGCTGTCTCACCGTCTAAAGTGAATGTTACTGTTTTAGGAGTCCTTTTAGGTCAGAAAGAAGGCAAACAAGTATTAAAGAAGGATGAGCTCCTCCATCTTGGAGGAAGGTAATTTACAAAGATTGCTAGTTAATGACATTCACTTTGACTTAGGACATTTTAACAAAATGTAACATTTATTTTTATATTTCCATAGGTGTTATGGTCGTGCATTAAAACTGATATCTACATCTAATACATGGTGTGATCTTGGAATTAATTATTATCGCCAAGCACAACATCTAGCAGAAATGGGCAACAATACAAATGATCTTAAAGAGTTGTTGGAGAAATCTTTACATGTATGGTTTCGAGAAATTTTTTATAAGCTTTTTAAAAAACAAAGTGCTTTTCTGATAGATTTTTTGATAAAGTAGATACTATTGTGTTTTCATGTAAAACCACATATATCTTGATAATAAATGCTGATGTTCCAAGATATAAAAATTAATCCAATTTTACTTTTCAGTGTCTGAAAAAGGCAGTGAGACTTGACAGTAAAAATCACTTATACTGGAATGCTCTTGGTGTGGTTTCATGTCACAATGGTAAGAACTGAGTAACATTTCAATATTTTTAGAAGATGATTTATAATAAAGTTCAGTTTCATCAAATTCTGTATTTTTCAGGTATTAGAAATTACACCCTTGCTCAACACTGTTTCATCAAGTCTATCCAGTCGGAACAAATTGTGGGTGTTCTTTGTGTCTGTCAGTGATAAAGAACTTAAGAATTTATTGTTAATCATTTTCTGAGACTGCCATGTAGGCAGGAACCTAATTATATATATATATGTTTTTTAGAATGCTATTGCATGGACCAACTTGGGAGTGTTATACCTTGCAAATGAAAACATTGAGGTAAATGTATTATCTGTTTTGTCACATTAAAAGTAAAAACGTTCTTTATTTATGACCTCTTTGTAATCGCTCATCTTCTTGAGAATTACTTTGGATTTTATTGTCTATTCAGTATGCTGTCCTGTATGCTAGATAATTGATGACATTTAGTTTATTATAGATATGAATAGGGAACAGGTAAGATTTATTTCCTTTCCACACAACTGAACAAATTCTGGTTTTATGATTATGTTGGGTTTTCATTTAGAGATTATAACAGTTCTGATATGAAATTTTGGGGTGTTTTTCTTTCTATCCGTACACATGTAAGAGGAGCTCGGCAAAGGATCTGGTAGGGGTGGGGAGAGGAAGTCATGGGGATGATTAGTACTGTCTTGCAGCTTAAGTTTAACCTCCGCTTGGGTGATTTCGATTGGGCCTTTAGTGGATATTAATTCCTTTAGATGCCACGATGTAATTTGTCATGCCTGAACAGTTATATATTAGAGAATGCGAAATACAGTAATTGGAAACATGTCTATAGATCATGTTAAAAAGTTTCCATAAATTTGGGATGCCTGGGGGGCTTAGTGGGTTAAGCCTCTGCCTTTGGCTCAGGTCATGATCTCAGGGTCCTGGGATTGAGCCCCGCATCGGGCTCTCTGCTCAGCGAGGAGCCTGCTTCCCCCTCTCTCCTCCTGCCTCTCTGCCTACTTGTGATATCTGTGTCGAATAAATAAATAAAATCTTTAAAAAAGAAAGTTTCCATAAATCTGTAGATAACACACATCTGCACAATTTTGTGTTTCGGCTGTGATATTGAATATCATCCTTTTAAAATAGCTTCAGTAGTATTTTCAGGGATAAATTAAGTCACTCCTAGATTGCTTCAAAAGACTATACACAGAATTAAGGAGAATATTAATTTGGATCTTAAAATGTGCAAATATTTTTTAAAAATTTAAACAAAGCTAAATCTTAGTAAGCTATGAATGTAGTTTTATGATAGCACAACTCAGTTGCTATCTATGAGCTACCTTTTTCATAAGAAAAATAAGACTATTTGCTGTCACATACAGATTACTGAGTAGAATATCAGGTAGCATGTAACAATAAGTATTTGGAGCAGAAAAATAAGCACATAACTTAATGAGTCCAAGTGAGGTATCTTTAAAGTTTCCTGACTGCTTGGCACAGATTTATGTTGATCATTCTTTTTTTACCCAGTAGCAGATATGTGTCATTGTTTGTTAGTTTTTATCCTACCAGTTAAGCTTCAGGAGAGGGTAGTAGGTACTTCTGTTAAACTGTGGCTAGCAAATGGATGGTTGATTGGTTAGAGGTTCTACAGACTGTGAGGTACACCTCTGTATTGCCCTTTCAGTGGGGACTGGAACCCTAAGCCGGTAGAGAGATCTGTTGTACCCAGAGGTTTTTAAGACTAGGTAGTTAAAAAATAGTTTTAAACATTGCTAGTTTTTTTTAAACAATGAAATCTTAGATTTGTAAATGTTTATGTTGACAAGTGTGATTTACCTTATTCTCTTATGCTTTTAAACACAAGCAGTTTGATACTAAGTTAATAAAATGACATATGTTATTTTTTTTATTTTTTTTCTTAGCAAGCTCATGAAGCTTTCAAAATGGCTCAATCTCTTGATCCATCTTATTTAATGTGCTGGATTGGACAAGTAAGATATATATGTTTATTAATAATCCTAGGATATAAACAACTTATTAATATAAAGTGGTATAAGTAACCTACTAATATAAATAACAATGATAATAATGATAACAAGTAACATTTGAGGACTTCCTTTGTGCCAGTCACTGTGCTAGTCTCTTTGTATGTGTTATTTCAGTTAATCTTCCATCAGTCCTTTGAGATGTGGTGGTTATTAAACTTTTCATGGGTGGGAGATTAAAGTTTAGAGATCCTACGTATTGTCCCAAGGGTCATACAGTTATAATGATTAAGCTTTGGTATGGGGTTGGGGGAGCTTTGAGCTAAAAAAAAAATAAACAAAAAAAGCCAAAAACCCAGGAATCTGTTATTTAAATATACTTTTACCAAAAACATTAACATTGACAAAGATCATTCTGATTATGTTTTCCCATTTTCTGTAAAATCTTCATATTTGATTTGATGATGGTTTATGAGTATTCTTCTGTTCACACTCTAGATTTGTGTATTGCCAAATAGGAATCAGGATACTCGGTTAGAAATGCAAGTCCATCACTGACCTGATTGTTTTATCTGAACATATCACTGCTAGATTTCATTTTTCTACCTTGAAAAAGAAGGGGCTTGGCTGATGGCCCCCAGGGTCTTACCTAGTTGAGAAGTTGTAATGAATTAGTAAGTGGTTGATTGTTTTGGTTCAGAGAATAGCAGTAGCATCACCCATCTCAGGAAATCAGTAATCAGAATTTAGATATGTTTTATTCTACTTTTGACTTTTGGGTCAAATTCTAGTAAATTGGTGATGCAAGCAGAGTTAGAAAGGTAACTCTATGAACTGTGGTTCTATGAACTGTGGTAGTAGCATCTGGGAGCAATGGCATTACTACTAATGGCATTCCTACACGGTCCAGGTACTTGACTTTGAGTAGTACTGCTCTGGGTCAGGAGATTTTATGCTAATCAGAGCCACTTAAGTATTTTTTTTAAATTCTTTGTATTCTTAAAAATAATTTATTTCATACGTTAACTGGTAGGTTTAATTATATGGTAACAGTAAAGGTGAGACCTAATATTATTTCTTAAATAATAATTATTTCTTAAATAATATTAGTAATGTATGTGATTTTTTTAACAAAAGATAGATGAGTTTGAAAGTAATTTTAACTTATCTCATAGTCTATAAATTTAAAGATACAGGTATGTTATTTAAAATTCTGAGGCACTTCAAAAAAATAAATATGCTGAGACTCTACCTCAGGTCCGTGGAAACTAGAAGTCTGGGGATAAGGACCTCCTTTAAAAAAAAAAAAAAAAAAGCTTATCTAGGTGAATCTGAGGTGATCTTATGATTAAGAACCCTACTCCAGACAAACACTGGTATGAATGGATCAAGGGTGAAAGGGAAGGGAGAAGGTAGTGCAACTTCATCAGTGTTCTGAGGAATTTTATGTGGATTATTCCACTACTGCCTGATTGCAGATGGAATTCTGAAAGCATTTTCCAGTTTAAGGGCCAATTTAACAAGTCATTCTGGTGGGCACCTGAGTGGCTCAGCCATTAAGCATCTGCCTTCAGCTAAGGTCGTGATCCCAGGGTCTTAGGATGGAGCCCCACATAGGACTCCCTGCTTGGTGGGAAGCCTGCTTCTCCCTCTCCCACTCCCCCTGCTTGTGTTCCTTCTCTTGCTGTCTCTTTCTGTCAAATAAATAAGTAAGATCTTAAAAAAAAAAAAAAAGTCATTCTGGTCCTTTGAGCCATGAAAACATAGTAGCCAAGATTAAAAAAGAAATTAGCTCTGCTCTTAAGCATAGCTAGTATACCTTTGATTCTTCCAAATAGTTTCACTTATTATGTTATTATTCCTTTTAAATACATTAAGAACCTCTTTTTTCCTTTTATAGGCTCTTATTGCAGAGACAATTGGAAGTTACGACACTATGGATCTTTTCAGGCACACTACAGAACTCAGTATGCATGTAAGAATTTGACCATTCTTAAGGATTCTTTAATGAATTAAGTATTATGCTTGTTGAGAAAATGAATACAGAGTGGTATCAGATGTTAATAATGGCAATTGTCTCTACTCTTTATTCTGTCTTAGAAACAGATACGCTGCCTTTAAAGAACTTCTCATTTTTGTCTTCTGTTATTTTTCAAAAGCTGATGAGGAAATGACATAGAATTTAATAGATAAAGTAGTCATTCAGAATTGAAACTGAGACTCTAGAAAAAAAACAACGTGAGATAAGGACTAGACTTTGTTGACATTTCTTGATTATTTATGAAAGTGTTTTAGAATGCTTTAGATTGATAATTATTAGTTTTATCTGTAAGAGAGGTGCTGAGAAGAAGGAAATCAACCCCATTGGGTGACAATCTTTTCTGCACTTTATTTAAATCCCATTTGATTCTTCTACTTAGGGTTGGAGCAAGTAATTTAAATATGCTCTTAGTTGTACTGAATGATAGTGAGTCTTCATTTAGAGGCACTTAGTGGTGGACTTAAGACTAAGATGTGATATTTACTGTTTTGAAGTCTACTGTTTTATAATTTTTATTGGTATATTTATTATCCTTTGTTTACTTGTTAACTTTGTCTCTTTTTATAGACTGAGGGAGCAATAGGTTATGCGTACTGGGTCTGTACAACATTGCAAGATAAAAGCAACAGAGATACAGAGCTGTACCGGTACAACATTGTTCAGATGAATGCTATTCCAGCAGCACAAGTTGTTTTGAGTAAATACATAGGTAAGGTGTTCAGTATTTGAGTAACCATTGAAACAATTTAGTTTTTTAAATTAGTTAATTCTAAATAAAATATTAGTGTTCCTTAAGACATGAATTTGCCCTTTTTTTCTCCCACTGGCCAAGCAGTCTCCTTTTCAAATTATAAAAATGACTTTTGAAGAGTGATGAAATTGCTGTTACATAATGCTTCCAATAAAACTGATTCCCACGTTGTAGTGGAAAGCATTTTGGAACCTAATGGGCCTGAGTTGATGCTGTTCTCTCTCTGCCATTTATTTCTCTGCAGTCTTAGGCCGAGTATTTTATTACTTCTCTTAACTTCTATTAGCCTTGTAAAGTAGAGATGATAATTGCTAGGTGGTAGACATATGGGAACATTAAATGTTATAATCTGCTTTAAATTCCAAAACTAGTGGTTTTGGTTTTTTTGGTTTTTGTTTTTTCTTCCCCAAAACCAGGGTGTTTAACCTTCTACTTTAACACCTGATTTTTCTTCAAGATACTGGAAAAACACATTTAGGTTTAGGAAGAGGACAGATTGGTGAAGTTTCATTGACCTTCTGTTGTAATAATTTTCTTTCTTCCTTAATAAAACTATTAGTTTTATTACGAGTTTAATCTTGCCATTTGCGGCACCATGAATGAAGCTTCAGAGTATAATGCTAAATTAAATAAGTCAAATAGAGACAGAGTCAAATAAATCAAAAGAGAAAGACTAAAATACCATGTGATTACACTCAAGTGTGGTATTTAAGAAACAGAACAAATGAACAAAGTTAAAAAGCAAGAGAGGGGGCGCCTGGGTGGCTCATTTGGTTAAGGGACTGCCTTCAGCTCAGGTCATGATCCTGGAGTCCTGGGATCGAGTCCTGCATCGGGCTCCCAGGTCCATGGGGAGTCTGCTTCTCCCTCTGACCTTCTCCCCTCTCATGCTCTCTCTCACTCTTTCTCTCAAATAAATAAAAATCATAAAAAAAAAAAAATAAGGGAGATGACAAACCAAGAACTATAGAGAACAAACTGGTGGTTACTAAAGGGGAGGTGTACAGAGGGGATGGGTGAGATAGGTGATGGGGATTAAGGAGTGCACTTGTGATGGGGGTTGGAAAAGTACCAGTGGGTTTTAACCTCTACTCTGCCTCTTAGTAGCTATGATGAAACCTTGGGCATATTGTACAATTTAGTTTTAGTTTTCTCATCCATAAGAATGAAAGTATCTGTTACTTAGAGTTTAAATGGGATGATTTATACAAAATGTTTTGCAGAGTACTTGGCATAGCCTAGATGCTCAAGAAATGTTAGTTTCACTAGTCTTTTATTTATCCCTTGACAAAAAAAGAAGCAAAAAGTTTAAGCAGGCATAGGGACAGTTGCATATTATGAAGAATCAGATAAACTGAAAAGCAGAGGAGAAAATTTCTCATCCTAGGTATGGAGAGGATTATAATATTCTTCCCGCATTGAGCCTAGGATACTTGAGCAGAAGGCAGTTAGTTGACAAACAAACCCCAGCCCTTCAGAGCACTACATGTTAGGCAGTATGCCAAAATGAATGACTAAAGAATATCTAGAGCCTCTGTGAGAATATATAGATCAGAAATTTTACTGTGAAGTTTCCATAAGAATGGGTAACATGTAAAAGCTTTATTCAGAGATGTAAATCTTAGCTTTCCACAAAATTCAGATGCCTAGAACAATGAACACAGAATTCCCTGGCAGTTATGAAGAACCTAGTTTTTTTTATCCTATAGTGGTGCCATGTCATATACTCATTTAATTCAACTGTATGTGACTTTGCCGTAAATGAATGAATGAACAAGTGAATAAGAAAGAGAGAAAGGAAGGAAGGAAGGAGGAGAAAAGAGAGAGGAGGAGCAGAGAGAATGCAGGCAGTCTCTTTGTCTTGTGGACAGTTTGCCTCAGGGTGAGTATGCTTGGAAGGCGTGAATCTCTTCTTAGTTTGACTCAGTTTTGGTGTTCCTCTCTTTTATGACTTCAGGAGTTTTCAAGAATAACTTTGATTATGTGATTTTCACTTTGTACTTTAACTAATTTTCACTTTGTACTTTAACCCATCACATAAATTGTGATTGCACTGTACTTTGTTAAGCAATTTGGGGTACCTGGGTGGCTCAGAGGGTTAAGCCTCTACCTTCGGCTCAGGTCATGGTCTCAGGGTCCTGGGATCAAGCCCCACATCGGGCTCTCTGCTCAGCAGGGAGCCTGCTTCCCTTCCACCTCTCTGCCTGTCTCTCTGCCTACTTGTGATCTCTCTCTCTCACTGTCAAACAAATAAATAAAATCTTAAAAGCAAAAACACAATTGAAGGGATTTGAAGGCTTATTTCCCAATACTACTTTTAAATAAATCAGATGTGTTTCTCTGTATGCTAGTACATACGTGATGTTTTCTGACATTAAAATTTCAAAATACTGCATTGGAAGTGTCCAAGTCATCCTGGGTTTCTGGTGTACAGTACTGAGTTCATTTTTTTTTAACACATAGAAATTGGAACAGAACCATCAAGAGAATTGCAGGAAAGCTTTGTTAGCCAAAGAACTGAATTTCCTTATAAATCTTATGACTAGTGTTAAAATGAACTACAATTTGGGGCACCTGGGTGGCTCAGTGGGTTAAGCCTCTGCCTTCGGCTCAGGTCATGGTCTCAGGGTCCTGGGATCGAGCCTCGAGTCGGGCTCTCTGCTCAGCGGGGAGCCTGCTTCCTCCTCTCTCTCTGCCTGCTTCTTTGCCTACTTGTGATCTATCAAGTAAATAAAAAAATAAAATAAAATTAAAAAGTAAATAAATAAATAAAATGAACTACAATTTCAAATTATTACACCTTTAGGGATAAAAATGTTTAGACTTTCAGGTGCAACTAGAAGCTGTAAATGAGTATAAAATAATCATTTAGAAGTTATAAAATGATTACTAGTATTTTATAGTCAATAAATATCAGATTATTCTTAACAATGCTAGTGATTTTAGGAGGTAATCTAGCATGTAAGATATTGAAAATTAACATTTACAACAACCACCATGCACATGTAAAGAAAAGATTTTTTTGGATTTTCAGAAAGAATTCAGAATTATGCTCCAGCTTTCACAATGTTGGGTTACTTAAATGAACATCTACAACTGAAAAAGGAAGCCACAGAGGCATACCACAGGTAAACTCTACATTTAATTAAAAGCGGTCCTTATTTATTAGTTGGCCTTTTTTAAATTTAGTCTCAGTTCATGAAGAAGGTACTAAACAAAAGCTCTGATCCTTTCTTGATCTCTTATTATCTATTATTATATCTTTGAATGTAAGATGGGAAGATGCAATTTTAAATTTTCAGCTGTATTTGAGTTTCTGTGGCTCAATCCAAGAGAGAGGGGGAAAACAAAGACAAAAGCCAAACTAAAAAACCTCTCAGATTTTGTTTTAGAAAAATATTTTACTTTAGACTTTGTTTAGCTTTATTAAAAAACATGTAGGTTCATTCAGAGAAGAAATGAGAACATTATGATATATTTGTTTGAATTTAAGATCTGTATTTTATTCATTCAATAGCTTTTGAACTGCTTTGTGCGAAGCATTGTCCTTGGCACTGACAATTTAGCAATGAAATAAAACAGACACAGGCTCCATTCTCTTGGAGCCCCTGTTCTGATGGTGGGGAGACATGTGATGAGCTTATCAATATCTGTGATGGTAATAATTGCTAAGAAAGAAAACCAAAATGGGGTAAAGAGCCAGGGAATATTAAGGCAGGTAGTGAGTTTGAGACAGGTTTAAGAGTTACAGGTTTCCTAAGGAGGCAGGTGATGCTTGGCGTGAATGAAGTGAGGCTCTAAGCCATTTGGTTAAGAGGCGAGAGCATCCAGGCAGAAGGAACAGCAAGAGCAAGTGGTCTGACACAGGAGTGGACGTGGCACATTAAGGAAATGAGGTCAGTATGCTTGGTAAAATGACCAACCAGGAGCGTAGGAAATGAAGTCAACTTGAAGCTTTATTCTCTGCAAATGAATTGATTGGTAAATAAGAAAATTACTCTTAATATTGTGAGGACTAAGTGAAAAGTTAAAAGTCCTGATTGCACGTATCATTGCCCTAAATCTGAAAAATACTTAGAAGAAGCCTTGTCCGATAAAAAATAATTGAGGTGCCCGAAATGCTTTGCCATGTCCTTTTATGGATCTCTTGGTAGTTCAAAGGAGTCATCACTAGATGGTACTGGAGGCTGTCTAATCAAGGAGGTATTTTTCCAGGTGTATGTGGAGATTTATAAAAAACCACAAGTCTGTTTCTTTCAATGTTACAATAAGCCTACCTGTAAATAAACTGTAGAAATATGGTAGAATGCAACAGTGAGCAGGATTTTTTTTTTAATTAAAAAAAAAATTTTTTTTTTAAGATTTTATTTATTTATTAGAGAGAGAGAGAGCGAGCACAGGCAGACAGAGAGGCAGGCAGAGGCAGAGGGAGAAGCAGGCTCCCTGCCAAGCAAGGAGCCCGATGTGGGACTCAATCCCAGGACGCTGGGATCATGACCTGAGCCGAAGGCAGCCGCTTAACCAACTGAGCCACCCAGGCGTCCCTGAGCAGGATTTTTAAACAAAGAAAGCTAGACAGCTTTATAGCACTTGCTATTTTTTTTCTACATACTATAATCACAAACACTGTGAGTCTAACACTAGTTATACCTTTAACTTAAAATAGCAGCTCCACAGGCATGTGGATAGGTACCACTCCTTGACTGATACTGCTGTTGTTTTCTGCTTTAAACAACTATTTGAAGCTTAAAACCACAAAGTAGGTATAAATCTAACCATTATAGTTTTTAATATACTACATAATACTGTCTTTTAGACTGCTTTGACAAATATTTGTTTTTCATTTAACATCATGCATATTAAAAACTTTCCTTTGGTATTTATCCCTAGGTAATCCTTTTTTTTTTTTCCAAAGTACTAACCTAGGATAGATGGTTCCCAGGTTGTCTTTCTTTTCTTTCTTTCTTTTTTTTTTTTAAAGATTTTATTTATTTATTTGACAGAGATCACAAGTAGACAGAGAGGCAGACAGAGAGAGGAGGAAGCAGGCTCCCCGCTGAGCAGAGAGCCCAGTGCGGGGCTTGATCCCAGGACCCTGGGATCATGACCTGAGCTGAAGGCAGAGGCTCTAACCCACTGAGCCACCCAGGCGCCCCTAGGTAATCCTTTTTAAACAGAAAAGGAAAGTGGGACACCTAGGTGGCTCAGTTGGTTAAGTGACTACCTTCAGCTCAGGTTGTGATCCCAGGGTCCTGGGATCCAGCCCCACATCAGGCTCCTTGCTCAGCCATAAGCCTGCTTCTCCCTCTCCCTCTCCCTGCTATTCCGCCTGTTTGTGCTCTCTTTCTGTGTCAAATAAATTTAAAAAATTTATTTTTAAAAAAAAGCAGAAATGTAAAAACAAAAATCTTACAAAATATCCAACTCCTGTTAGTTGTTAAGACATTTTTCTGCTTGTCTCAAAGGGACTAAACACAAGAAGATAAAAATAAGGCCTTTAGGGGTGCCTGGGTGGCCCAGTGGTTAAAGCCTCTGCCCTCAGCTCAGGTCATGATCCCAGGGTCCTGGGATCGATAATTTGGGGTACCTGGGTGGCTCAGAGGGTTAAGCCTCTGCCTTCAGCTCAGGTCATGGTCTCAGGGTCCTGGGATCGAGCCCCACATCAGGCTTTCTGCTTACAGAGAGCCTGCTTCCTCTTCTCTCTGTCTCTGCCTGCCTCTCTGCCTACTTGTGATCTCTGTCTGTCAAATAAATAAATAAAATCTTAAAAAAAAAATACGGCCTTTAGGGACTCCTTATGATTGTTTTCTTTCTTAACTAAATATGGCTTAAATATTTTTCTGTATGTAACAGGTAAGGGCACATGAAAGCACTCAATTTCCTGGCTTCCTAATTCAAACTACTGGTATAAATATTTTTAAGATTGTTTGCTGTATTCTTGAGGTAATGTCAAAACTTAAAATCGGACACCATTGTTTCCCACATTTAGATCAAGTTTTTTGGAATATTTAAACCTCAAGTATGATAATGATTTCACTTAGTAAGAGACCACCTTATTAAAGTAATTTTCCTGACAGTCTAAAATGTAAATATTAAGTGCTTTTGTTGTAACAATTTGTTGTGTACAAGTTGTTATGACAGCATTAAAGAATTAGAATGAAACGAAGAAAACAAAAATCTATAGGATTGTCCATTGTCTTCAGGGTTTTTTTCCAAAGAAAAAGTTACAAAATCTCTGTTAGGGAGGAAGAGGAAAAGAATGCTATTGTACACAGGTAACTTAAAAAACCTTGTCCTTTTTAAGGGCAATGTTATTGTTACAGACTGCTGAAGACCAAGATACTTATAATGTTACAGTAAGAAATTATGGCAGATTGTTATGGTAAGTACATTTTTTCCCATTAATTCTGTGACTTTATTAGATTTTTCTGGTGAAAGCTATGGAACTAGTGAGGCAGTGGGTGACAAATTTCCAGAGTAGTGGGGCATATATAGATGAGTGGGCTGAAAATCTCCCAAGGATACATAATTCCCTCAGTACTGGGCTTTGCTAATCGTTTCCTGTTCCTGCATCAATACCTAAGGCCACTGTGCTTTAGTGAGAAGCAGATTTAGAACTGATGGTTGTAGACTGTACAAGAGAATATTTCAAAGAGAGGCACTTGCTGTCTGTTATAATAGAACCCTAGTTAATTGGAAGAGGAATTGGATTTATTCTGATTTGTTTGCTGCTTATACTTACCTGGGGAATGGCCATTGAGGGTCCAGAAACTGTTCAGAAATAGTTTAAAAAAATTTTTGTGTATGAGCATTTTGGGATGGAAAGAGAGCCATTTAGCTTTCTTCAGATTTTCCAAGATTTTTGACTTCAAAAATAGTTAAAAGGAAGAAAGAAAAAAGATTAAAACCCAGTTATTTTAGAGGTTAGAATTAAAAACTCAAGTATGATCAATGATTTCACTTAGTAAGAGATCACCTTATTAAAGTAATTTTCCTAGCAGTCTAAAATCTAAATATTAAGTGCTTTTGTTGTAGCAATTTGTTGTGAACAAGTTGTTATGACAGAGTTAAAAAATTAGAATGAAATGAAGAAAACAAAAATCTATAGGATTTTCCATTGTCTTCAGGGTCCGGAGAATAGAAGTATTATGGGGGGAAGGTTTTTGGTTCAACTTTGGAAAGTGTTCCTCAAGCTGAGAACTGCCCCTAAATTGAATGGTCCTGTTGGAAATACATTGTTAAAATTGTAGTTTGATATTTTGGGATTAGTGCTTACATCTTTTAAAGAGGTACATAGTAGAGATCTGAGGTAGCCAATTATTTTCTTTTATAACCATGTAACTAAATCACATTTATAGACAGGAAAATATTACTGTTCTGACTGCTATTCCCTCCTGCATTTTTAAACTGTTGTGTTTAGGATTTGATAATTTTGTCATTTCTAATATATTACACATGCAAAATGCAGTAAGTAGTATACAGCATAATTTAATGATGAAATGTAGCAGGTCTTAAAATTGCCCATTGTCTTCAGGGTTTTTTCCCATAGAAAAAATTACAAATAAAATTGAAGCCCCTTGTGCTTTTCCTAGTTCTAGTCTATTCTCTACAAAAGTAATCACATGTTTGAAGATAGTGTTTATTTAAAAAAAAAAAAGCTTTTAACATCTGTATATATCCTTGTACAATCTAAGGCAGCCCTCTTTCCTTCACCAAAATATTTATCAAAATTTGAGATTTTTTGACTTTAAAAACCTTATTATTTTTAAAATATTTCACCTTTATGAGACTAATTTTAGAATCAAAGGCTGCCTGTATTTTTAGATCCCACACCCCCCCCCAAGATTAAAAGATTTTCTAAAAAGAGTTCCAATAACACGATAAAATAGAAATAGTTTCAGATTATAGTGATGGATACGAAAAATAAGAATCTCAAGGGCACAGTGCATCCTATGCAGGTGATGGCAAATAAATAAGCAAAGCAATTTTTTTTTGTTATTAAAAAGTATTATAGTTTAGGGGCACCTGAGTGATTCTTTTGGGAAAGCGTCTGACTCTTGATTCTGCTCAGGTCACGATCTCAGCATCTTGAGGTTGAGCGCCATGGAGGGCTCCCCACTGAGTGTGGAACTTGATCAAGATTCTCTCTCTTGGTCTCTCTCTTTCTCGCACTCCTCCCCCCACCTCCCTGCTGCTCATGTGCCATGCACTCTCTCCAAAAAATAAAATGAAATAAACTTTAAAAGGAAGTATTATACTTTAGTATCATATGTAATAATTTTTACTTTTCTTCCTATTAAATACAGAAAAGATAATCTATAGTTTTGTCTGTGGTATTCAGTTTATCTTTATACTCTCAAAAAAAAAAAAAAGGATGTGCAGGTAAACAGTTTATACAGAGGCTAGGTTTGATTTTAATTAGGTATTTTATGCTTGTTAAGCTTCTCAAAGATGTTAAAACCATATACATAGGGTAATATCCAACCAATATATTAAGCTTAAAGAGTTCTGTGTAAAAGTGAACTTGAAATTATTTTTATGCCTTGGGATTTTAGTTCAAGTTTGTTAATAAGAAAGACACTTTGTAATTTAGCAGAACTAATCATTTTCACATGTAATTTAAAAGAAACAAAGTGTGAAATTAAATTTCCCCAGTAAATCTTATTTGAAATAAATGATATGCCTTCTATTTTAACATGTCTTTTCTTTAGCTTTAGCACTGATAGATGAAGTATGTGAAGGAAAAAGAAGCTTGGTATAATAATCTCTCTGTATTCTTATGATACAAGCCAAAATTGTTTTTATTATTAAAAGTAAGTTGTTTTTTGCTTCTTAGTTCCATTGGTGAATATGATAAAGCTATCCAGGCTTTTAAGTCAACACCCCTTGAAGAGTTAGAAGACATCATAGGTTTTGCATTGGCTCTATTTATGAAAGGTCTATATAAAGAAAGCAGCAAAGGTGAGTATGTTGCTTGAAGCTAAAGGACACATCTTACTTTTCCAGGGCTGAGTGGAATTTAATCCCAACAAGATTACATGCAGAGGGGCACCTGGGTGGCTCAGTGGGTTAAAGCCTCTGCCTTCAGCTCGGGTCATGATCTCAGGGTCCTGGGATCGAGCCCCGCATCGGGCTCTCTGCTCGGCAGTGAGCCTTCTTCCTCCTCTCTCTCTGCCTGCCTCTCTGCCTACTTCTGATCTCTGTCAAATAAATAAATAAAAATCTTTAAAAAAAAAAAAAGGTTACATGCAGAAAGATGGAACATTAAAATAGGAGTAGGGGTTGCAGTGTTTATTAAAATCCACCTAGGAGTCAGGAATGATATTAAGTACTTTTTATCTGTTCTCTCCTTTAGTACATTATTATGTGAATAGTCCTTATAGCAGTGTTATGAGCTGAGTGTTATCTTAAATTATTTACATAAGGAAACTGAGGCCCAAGATCACTTAAAGTAGAGTTAGCATTTGAAAGCAGGTTTCTGCTTAAATAGAAATTTATGGTAAGTGAAGACCTTGACCATTATTGGTAATAGTGTGTTTTGTTTTCTCCAAAAATGCTCATTGAGTACATCTTCATATATATATATACATTTTCATATATATATGTGTGTGTGTGTGCTAGTACTTAACAGTACTCACTGTTAAGTATCTAGCTTGATGGAGTTACTGGTATGCATGTGGAAGTTTCCGTGGTATCTCAATGGCTGCAGGCCTTCACATCCCTTGAAGACTCCCCTATAGATTCTGAAGATAGAAGTTAGGAAATGCCTCATCATAATCTTGACGATATCCCCAAGATCACCTTGGACCAACTAAACCAAGTTAGATGATCTAAAAATTTTTTCCATCCACTTGAAAATAAGGAAACAATAAGATATATTTTTTAGTTAGATCTTTAAAAAAATAGAATTAAGAAGGTAGAAATTTCACTGTTTGTCAATCAGGATTGTGTTTATTTTGTTTTGTTTTGTTTCCAACTCTGTATAATAGCCTATGAGAGGGCCTTGTCTGTTGTTGAATCAGAGCGGGACAAAGCCCATATCTTGACAGCTCTGGCAATAACGGAGTATAAACAAGGAAAAATGGACGTAGCCAAGACATTGCTATTTAAATGGTATGTATAGTTGACATCAGCACTTAACATGACCAGATTAAACATTGGATTAAAAATTGGAACAATGTAAAATGAGGTTTTTAATGTTGTAGGAACCTTTTGGTGAATAAAAGGGATTGGACTGACCTGATTATGAACTGACGGTCAAAGGTGGAACTAGAGATCATGGCTTAATTCTTAGCTCTGGGTTCATCCAGTCCTTCAAAACCATCCTGTACTCTGTGTGTATTATTTATTTGTTTAAAAGAGTAATTGCTCTTCTGATCTAGTAGGATCTTAAAATTTTAATGAAGAGAGTTCTACTAGCTTATTTTTTGGCCTCTTTGTCCTCAAAGAGTTTTTTCCGTCTTTATTTTTCAAGTTAACCTGATAAATTTCATTTAAAATTAAAGCTTTAAAAATATATACCAACATAACTTGTAACTATTCCTATGTTTTTGGAATAAATTAGTAAAATAATAACCTATGATATCTGTGGTTATTTATATGGTTATCTGGTTAGTTATTTTTCTAAAACCCAGGCCCCAAAAACACTATTTACATTTATTTCTAAAACTTAGATATAATGAACAGAAAAGAAAGGCCCTTGGAATTTTTAACTGCTTTAGACATTTAGGGAAATTGCCATCCCCAGAAGCCAATGAATCTGTTTTATATTTATCTTATAGCTAGGCTTAATTTGGTAAATCCTTAAGTAAATTGCTTTTTTTACTAAATGTTAAATATGTTTAAATAGTTACAGACTATTGTACTGTGGCTAATAGACAATTAAAAATATTTACAGCTCCATCTTAAAGGAACCAACCACAGAAAGCCTTCAAGCCCTGTGTGCTCTTGGATTGACAATGCAGGATGCTACACTTTCAAAAGCGGCACTTAATGAATTACTGAAGCACATCAAACAGAAAGACAGTGATTATCCAAAGTGCCTTCTTATTTCAGCAATTTATGCACTGCAAGGCCGCAGTGTGGCAGTGCAGAGACAAGCATCTAAAGCTGTTCACAGGTAAATTCTGTACTTGTGAACTTGGGGTAATCACACTTGATGGGCTAATCTTTGACATTTGGACCTTACTAAGAATATAAAATGAGTAAAGCATATATTTTTGTAAGCCAGAATGTAGTTTTCTGAAATTGCACTTAGGACCAGGTAGCTGACTATACACATTATCTCATCTATAAAGATTTTTTAAAAAATCAGTTGATAAGGAGATAAGAGAACAGAAGTTTTGCACTTACTCATTAAATTTGAATAAGTTTGCTCTTATTCAGTAAGTTAAGGCCTGAATGTTATTTTAATACAAAAGTCCTTCCTTATTCTCAAGTTAGTGATATGGTGGTCTGTTTGTTATTTGATGCTGTCTAGCTTGATGGTTTTAGGAATTTTTTGGCCACTCAAACATTCACTAATGTCTTCAAAATTTAGAAAATAGAAAGTTCTTATTACTGGCAATAGTGGTTATTTGTTTTATTTTCAGCAGTAAAGTGTTCTTTTTTTTTTTTTTTTTAAGATTTATTTATTTTGGGAGAGAGAAAGAGTGCGTGTGCATTAATGGTGGGAGGGGCAGCGGGAGAGAAATTCAAGCAGACTGTGCTGAGTGAGGAGCCCCATGTTGGGTTCGATCACACAACCCTGAGTCACGAACCAAACCAAAACCAAAAGTCAGACACTTAACCAAGTGAACCACTCAGGCACTCCAGCAGTAAAACGTTCTAAATGAAATTTATTTTCCTTTCAGTTTTCATCTCTGTGTTTTCCTTGAACACAACGTACTAAATTTCCTTAGCTTTTCTTAATTAGATTAGGCTTTGTAATTATCATGTTGCTGATTTTTCCTTCTTATTTTCATAAGGACTCTTGGTGTATCTAGAAGATATGTTTTCTGAAAATTAAGGCACTTTCATTCACACATAGACAATTAATATGAACTTGTTTTAGGTGTCTACAAGATTTTGAACTTAGGTACTAAATAAAATGTTGGTTACCTTTACTTTTCATGGTTTAAAGTGACTCCCATCTCTAAGCCTTTTGCTTTTGATGATCTCTATAGTAACCCAGCTGATCCAGCTCTTTGGTCTCTGTTGTCCCGAGTAGTTGCTCAGTATACTAACCGAAGTGCAAAGGTAAGTACTGTTCTAAATTCTGGCAAAAAGATAAAGTAACTTGTGATGTAGTAAGTACTATAATTTTTAGAATATTAGCATTATCCTTCTGGGAAACAACTAATGCAACAAGGGAGTTCTGTTCTTTCACCAGATTTTCTATTAGTCATTTGATAAGTAGTACATCGAGTTTCTTTCCTGTACTATTGAACTGTTCTGGGCATTATGAAAGATACAAAGAAGTAGGTGGGCTTTTTTTTAATACATACAAATTATGTTAATGGATATGTGATTAGGTTATGTTTATAATGTTGCCATTTAGGAAGAAATAACTGTTGGGTTTTTTGAATCCCAAAAGATAGTTTTATTTAAAAGCTCTTCAAAGATAAGAAAATAAGAACTGGGACATTGCTAATGTCTAAAATCTAAAAATGTGAATCTCAACATGAAGTCATTGGTGTTCTGTAAGAGGGATTAGGTATTTTAGTTCATAGTAGCCAGATATTTTTAGGGGTCTATAAAGTATTTTGTTAATTTCTGTCCTTTCACAGTTGCTTAATTAGTGGGTAAACATAATGGTAGTAGCTAATATGTTTTGAACACTTACTACATCTAATAATTCCACTATCTGAAGTCTGTGCGGGTCTGATTTTGTTTGTTATTCCTACTTGTTTTTGCACATAGTAGTTCAGAGAGCCTAAAAGAACATCATTATTAGATACTAGACTGAAGTACTTACTATGTGCCAACCATTATATGTATTTTGTCACTTAATCCCAACAACCACATGAAGTAGCTGCAATTAATGTCCATTTTATAGAGAACACTTGAGACAAAGGATAAATAACTTGTGCAAAAACCACAGTTAGTATTTGTGGTGTTAGATCATCCCAGCTCTAACTCTTAAATCCTCCTTCTATTCTGCTGTGTTTTCTGTTTTCTTTTTAATCCATCTTCTATTTGTTTTATATTGACATGTTTTTAAAGGTTATTCTTAGCATTCTTTATATGCTAACTATGATGTGCAAGACATTTCTGATATAATTCTAGTATAAAATTAAGAGAACAATATACTTCTGGATTAAAATGAAATCATTCTCATAATTCACTTTCTTTCACTTTCACTTTCTTTCAGGTAACATGTCTAACTGAATTTAAAAATTAAGGATTTCAGATTTCCTATACAAAAATTATGATGTACATTTTTTTCTCATTTTCAGTTTTGAGTTGACTGTTATTGAAGCCATCATTTGCTTCAGGGTGCTCTGGCTATTCATTTTAGTAGGAACTACAGAAGATTTTAAAATACCATATTTCAATGGAGTAAAACCATGTTAATCCTAAAATAAGTTCTGGGATTCTGATCCTCTTTCTCTTTCAGTCTTTCTTTCACTTTCTTTTATATTGTTAGGAAGTATGTGCTTGTGTTTGGTATAAAACTGTGTAACTTTTGCACCATTAGTGAGTATTTTAAAAGAGTAGAGTTGATCATAGTAGAAAAAATTTTAAAAAATACTAAATTTAAAAATATACTAAACTTGTCTCTTAAAGCAGTAATCATTTGATATTTCAGGAGTTTGGAAGTTATGAATGTGATTAATCAGCTTTTCAAATAATTAAATGGAAAAATTTTTATCAGTATTTTTATTTGTGAAAGTTTTTAGATTTATCTAAATAATTTTTTTTCTGTTATAGGGAGGTGCTATAGCAGGAAATGTGGCTCATATTTTGGACTCAAATCATGGAAAGGTTAGTTTTCTCTAGTACAAAGGAAATGTCCTACTTGTTAAATAATATTATTTATGAAACAATAAAATAATTTTTCTTCCTAGGTTTAGGAAGTCACATCGTACTTGATATAGTCCTATTTTTAGTCAATTTGAAAGTCATGGAGCTACAAAGATAATTGGTTAACACTCTTCTTTTTCCTTTTCGCAGAAGGCATTACTGTACACTGCAGTAAATCAATTAGCTATGGGAAGCAGTTCAGCAGAAACTGAAAAAAATATTGCACTAAAGACCATTCAGAAAGCAGCTTTTCTTTCTCCAGGTGAATATAATATAATCCATCTCATTAATTCAGATTCTTCTGGTTTTGCAGACCTGTAGGTACAAAGTTTGCATTTCATGAAATAAGGGAATTTTAAGAAAATATTCTAAGCTTTTGCATGTTATTTGATTATATTGTATTTGACTGCTAATAATTAAGAAATAATCAATTCTTGAAGCAGGCTAAAAGGAATATCTGCATAAAGATACTTTATTACTCTTTATTGAAACTCTGAATTGTGTATTTTCAAGAAGTAATTTTTTGTTTTCCATCATCTCTGGTTTAATGAGGTTTACCTTACAGTTACTAAATTATTTAATGAACATATTTAGTTATTTAGTTATTGTTATGGGTAGTTAGCTCCTTAAAGAGTGGAGATATGTCTTCTGGGGTAACTGTTGGAATGTCAAGGTAATGACCTCACCTGAGCTAGCTCTTCTTTGTGTCTTTAATCACACTGATCACTGAGCAAGTACCTATGACCACATCAGTATACTTCCATTATCATTCCTAGAGGACTGGAATACCTATCAGTGTGTATTTTTATATAATAGTATTTTTAATATGAGGTATAGAATTAAATAATTTTTTTCCTGCAGAGCACTTCAAACATTTATTAAATCAGAAAACTTTTGCTTTTGGCTAAGGACTGTTAGGAAACAAATCGTACAAAATAAGTCCAATGTTATCTTCACAATAAATTGTAAAGGCCCTAACTGCAAAATATTTAATAAATCAGAGATTATCTTATAAAACAAACAAACAGACCAACATCTTGTTTATTCTTTGTTTCATTTATGCAATAGAACAAAAAAAGACCCTAAACATTTGGATTTGTCTTTGTTATACACTGGATAAGTTTTTTTTTTTTTTTCAATCCCACCTGAAATTTTTATTTTTATTTTTATTTATTTTTTTTTATTTTATTTAAGCTTTATTTAAACATATAATGTAACCCCACCACCCTCTCCCAACCCCTCTCCCCCCCACCCCCCTCAGTTTGTTTTATGACATTAAGAGCCTCTTTTGGTTTGTCTCCCTCCCGATCCCATCTTGTTTCATTTTTTCTTTTCCTACCACCTTAACCCCCATCCCCGTTGCATCTCCATTTCCTCATATCAGGGAGATCATGTGATAGTTGTCTTTCTCCAGTTGACTTATTTCGCTAAGCATAATACGCTCTAGTTCCATCCATGTCGTCGCAAATGGTAAGATTTCATTTCTTTTGATGGCTGCATAGTATTCCATCGTATATATATACCACATCTTCTTTATCCATTCATCTGTTGATGGACATCTAGGTTCTTTCCATAACTTGGCTATTGTGGACATTGCTGCTATAAACATTCGGGTACACATGCCCCTTCGGATCACTACGTTTGTATCTTTAGGGTAAATACCCAGTAGTGCAATTGCTGGGTCATAAGGTAGCTATATTTTCAATTTTTTGAGGAACCTCCATGCTGTTTTCCAGAGTGGTTGCACCAGCTTGCATTCCCACCAACATACACTGGATAAGTTTTTGATTTTTAGTATTAGATAGAATTACTCTCAAAGATTTTTACTGTGGATCTAGAATGATAAAAGATCTGTTAGCTTTTGATTGTGTGAGTGGCATAAACTTTAGAAAGGTGAGATTGCCCAGATCAGGTCTTCTGTAATGATCTTCTTATTTTCCCATAATATCTGGAGAAATACATACTCAAGGAATTAGAGTCATCATATAAGATGCTTAAAACAGGGATTGAGTAATGAAGATGAGTTCCTATTTGAGACTTGTTTTTGGAGTCCAGTGAAAGTGAATTTAATTGTAGTTATGTGTAGTAGCTATATACCTAATCCTTGTAGATCTTTATCCTTGTAGAACTTGTAGAAGTATATTAAAGTATAGTTTTGACAGATGGTATTCAAAGGAATCTTTTCAGGAATTTAAACATAATCCCAAGAATTTAGATTTAAATTAGAAAAATCCAGTTTCTGCTAGGTTAGTGCTTCTGTAATGTTAGAAGGTATTTTTAGCAAATTATATTTAAAAAAATTTAGGCTCATAGTATATACATATATTTATATTATCACTTGGTTTCATAAGGAATTTGAGTTGCTGATTACTTATGGAAAAGTTAATGAAAGCAACGATTCTTCTGAATTGTGACAGGAGAAATTACAGCCAGCTAATATCCATTTCCTTCCTCCTGAAATTAAAACTATACCTTAAGATCCCTAAAAGGAGTTCTTCACTTAATCTTAGAAGGAAGCTAATATTCAGAAATTGAGTCCACTTCATTTGGAATTTTGGGTTTTAGGTCTGATGACACCTGAGCCATCATCTAGTTCACTTGCCTTGTTTTATAGAAAAATGAGTCCCAAAGAGAAAGCTGGCACACATTTAATTGGTTGCATTGTTAAAACTAAAAACTCAGATCTAAGACTTCATCACTTGTCTTTCATTATACAATAATCAGATCTCATAAATTCTAAGGAATGGTCCCCATTTCCTTATTCTGGAGTTTGATTCTGTCTTTCATTATTTAAAATAAGGTAGTCATTGTCTTGGGCACAAATTATTTTATAATATGGAGATATGCATTTAATTTTTTATAAAGATTTTTTATCTAAGATTTCTAATGATTCCTGTACTATTAACATAATACTGATCTTCTGTAAGTAAAATAGATAGACATTTCAGCCATTTAATAGAGGTATATACTGGATGGAACAGTTAGATAGGAAAAATGTGAAACTTAAGCTAAAATTTTTGTTTAAATGACTATATTGTTAACTTCCACCCTGTGGGATTTTAAAATTAGTTGTCTGTTTGTTTGTTTTTGAAGATTTTAAAGTAATCTCTACACCCATTGTGGGGCTCAAACTCTCAATCTTGAGATCAAGAGTTGCATGCTCCACAGACTGAGCCATCCAGGGACCCCAAAATTATTTGTTGTTTTTTGTTTTTAGCATAACAGGACTAAGATATTGACCGTGCAAATATTAACCTGCAAAATATGACTTGTAAAAGACCGAAAAATAAAAGCTCATCTAAGTTCTAAATTCTTTTTCACCTTCTTTTCACAAGTACCTTTTTAAAAAAGAGGCACCTGTATGCGTAATCTGTATTAGTACTACCTCAGTCTGCTGCTTCACCCCCTCCCCTGAAGCTGCTGTCAAGGTGTGAAGAAAAGAAGGAAAGATCAAATCAATGAATGGCTGTATAATCCTAGAATTGCTTCACTTGGAATGATAAAATGACTTTATGCTTGGCTGTTAGAACATAGGTAAATGGAGTTGTTGTGAGCTTTTCCCTTGGCTCAAACTTTTCTTAAAAACTGAGAAATAGGGGTGCCTGGGTGGCTCAGTGGATTAAAGCCTCTGCTTTCGGCTCAGGTCATGATCTCAGGGTCCTGGGATCGAGCCCCGCATCAGGCTCTCTGCTCGGCAGGGAGCCTGCTTCCCCCTCTCTCTCTGCCTGCTTTTCTGCCTACTTGTGATCTCTGTCTGTCAGATAAATAAATAAAATCTTTAAAAAAATTTTTTTTAAAAACTGAGAAATAGTATTAACTTGCTTTTTTTAAAAAAATATTTTATTTACTTATTTGAGAGAGAGAGAGAGAGAGAGCAGAGAGGGGAGAAGGTCAGAGGGAGAAGCAGACTCACCATGGAGCTGGGAGCCCGATGCGGGACTCAATCCCAGGACTCCAGGATCATGACCTGAGCCGAAGGCAGTCGCTTAACCAGCTGAGCCACCCAGGCGCCCTTAACTTGCTTTTTCTATGATTGAACCTTTAATACAGGGTTTGAATGATGACCATATGTGTCTCTTTGAGACTTGCCTTTGGTGTCCAATGAAAGTAAATATAATCGACCTTTCCACAGTAGCACAGTACTCTAGGCATCTGAACTAACCAGCCATGGGAGAATTTAATAGGATATTTATCCTCTGCTGTATTTTGAAAAAAAGGCAGATCTTGAAGCATAGTAATGTATTGTCTGAAAAGAAGTATAAATTAGTTTCCTTTAAGAAAATGAATTTTTTGGGGGGTGCTTGGGTGGCTCAGAGGGTTGAAGCCTCTGCCTTTGGCTCAGGTCATTATCCCAGAGTCCTGGGATCTAGCCCTGCATCAGGCTCTCTGCTCAGTGGGGAGCCTGCTTCCTCCTCTCTCTCTCTCTCTGCCTGCCTCTCTGCCTACTTGTGATCTCTGTCTGTCAAATAAATAAAATCTTTTAAAAAAATATAGAAAGTGGATTTTTTTTCTACAGAAACAGTTTATTTTTAATTTAATTTTTTGGTATCTATGAATTCATCGTCTCACTTTTGATAGTTTTTTAGCAATATGTTGATATTAACAATACCTCTAACCATATTCTTTATGTTTAGGTGATCCTGCTGTCTGGGCTGGGCTGATGGCAGCCTGTCATGCTGATGATAAACTGGCTCTAGTGAGCAATACTCAGCCAAAGAGAATGGATCTGTACTTGGCACTGTTATCTGCTGTTTCTGCTTCAAGTAAGTTTACAAACACATTTTATACATAATGAATTCAGGGTACAGTACTCAGAAGGATATTGCAAAAAGTAGTGGGCATAATTAGCCCTACACTAAAGGCTGAATGATCTCATCTGACAAAGCTTAAAAACAAGTCTTGAAAAGATGAAATCATGTTCTAGAGGCTGAGCTGCATATAGAACAAAGCTCCAGAACATTACAGGAATACAAAAATGTTCAGAATTCTACAAGGTGAAATTTACAATGTCTCATATTCAGTTAAAACTCAATACCCATGCAGAGGCACCTGGGTGGCTCAGTGGGTTAAAGCCTCTGCCTTCGGCTCAGGTCACGGTCTCAGGGTCCTGGGATCGAGCCCCGAATCCGGCTCTCTGCTCGGCAGGAAGCCTGCTTCCCCCTTCTCTCTCTCTGCCTGCTTGTGATCTTTGTCAAATAAATAAATAAAATCTTTGAAAGAAAAAAAAACAACAACAACTCAATACCCATGCAAAGAGATAGAAAAGTGCCACCCATAATGAAATAAATCAGGGGGTATCTGGGTGGCTCAGTGGGTTAAGCCGCTGCCTTCGGCTCGGGTCGTGATCCCAGGGTGCTGGGATCGAGCCCTGCATTGGGCTCTCTGCTCAGCAAGGAGCCTGCTTCCCCCTCTCCCTCTCTGCCTGCCTCTCTGCCTACCTGTGATTTCTGTCTGTCAAATAAATAAAATCTATAAAAAAAAAAATGTGTTTAAAAAAAAAAGAAAAAGAAATAAATCAGTCAATAGAAACAGATCCACAATGAGAGACTGTGGACTCTGAGAGACAAACTGAGAGTTTTGGAGGTGGAGGGTGGGGGATGGGGTGAGCCTTGTGGTGGGTATTGTGGAGGGCACATATTGCATGGAGCACTAGGTGTGGTGCACAAACAATGAATTTTGGAACACTGAAAAACATTAAATTAAAAAAGAAAAAAAAAAACAGATCCACAGATGACACATTAGAAATCTCTTTAAAATGTAATTGACTGTATACAGCACATGTTACAGCAATAGCTGAAAGAACAGTAGGGGAAACAGAAATATTCTGTTGCAAGATTTTTATACTGTACATGAAGTGGTATAATATTACTTAAAGGTAAACCGTGGCAGGTTAAAGATGAACACTTTAAAATGTAAAGTAGATACTAAATAAATAAAGTTGTAGCTAATAAGCCACCATGGTAGATAAAAGGAAATCGTAAAAAAATAGTTCAGAGAAGAGGAAAAGGTGACAAAGACTTTAGATAAGACAAATAGAAAACAAGTAACACATTGGAGTTAAGCCCAACCAGATTTATAGTCAAGTTAAATGGTCTAAACACCCCAGTTAAAAGTTCAATTCAGATTGAATAAAAAAGCAAGAACCAACTATATACTGCCTAAAAGAAACATATATAAAATATAAATTTATATTTAAATGTAAAGACAAAAATAGCCTAAAAAGTAAAAGGTTGGAAAAAGTTACACCATGCCAACACTAATCAAAAGAGGGTTGGAATGGCAGTGCTAACTTCAGACAAAGTGGATTTCAGAGCAAATGATATTGCCAATGATAAGAAAGGTCATTTCATAATGGAATCAGTTCATCGAGAGGACATAACAGTGCTAAGCATTTACGCACTAAGTAACAGAGCTTCAAAACACATAAAATCAGCATTGTATTTCATAATAAAATAGGTAGAAAGAAAGAAACTTCTGGGAAAATGTATGAACCAAAAACTTATAGATTTGGAAGGAGGGACAGACAAATTCACAATTATGTAGTTAGAGAGTCCGTGCTCTTCTTTTGATAATTGACAGAATAATTGAACAAAAAAATCAGTAAAGTTATAATAAAGACTTGAACAACACTGTCAGCTAAATTGATCTAATTGGCATTTATGGAATACTTCTAATAAGAGCATTGTCAAGTGCACACAGAACATCTACCTACATGTCTTATGGGCCATAAGAAGTTCTAAATAAATTTAAAAGGCTTCAAATCATATGTAAAAAACCTTATCTTAATATAATAGAATTAAGTTAAAAAGCAGTAACAGAGAAATACCTGGAAAATTCCCAACTATTTAGGAACTAAGTAACATACTTCTCAATAATCCAGTACAAAGAATGAGCCAGAAAGGAAGTTAGAAAATACTTTGAACTGAATGAGAAGGAAAAAGACATTTCAAAAGTCTACAGTGCTATTAAAGTACTGCTCTCAGGAAATTTATTTATTTATTTATTTATTTTTAAGATTTTGTTTATTTGAGAGACAGAGATCACAACTAGGCAGAGAGGAAGGGAAGTAGGCTCTCCGCCCAGCAGAGAGCCCGATGCGGGGCTCAATCCCAGGATTCTGGGATCACTACCGAGCGGAAGGCAGAGGCCTCAACCCACTGAGCCACCCAGGCGCCCCTCTCAGGAAATTTATACATCAGATGTCTACCTTAGAAAATAAGAAAGCCTTCAAGTCAAGTAGTAGAAAAGGGGGGCACCTGGGTGGCTCAGTGGGTTAAGCCTCTGCCTTCGGCTTGGTCGTGATCCCAGGGTCCTGGGATTGAGCCCCGCATCGGGCTCTCTGCTCAGCAGGGAGCCTGCTTCTCCCTCTCTCTCTCCCTGCCTCTCTACCTACTTGTGATCTCTCCCTCTCTCTCTGTCAAATAAATAAACAAAATCTTTAAAAAAAAAAAAGAAGTAGAAAGAGGAAGAGGAATTTATACTCAAAGTAAGCAGAAGAAAAGAAATAATAAATAGTAGCAATCAGTGAAGTAGAAACATAATCAACAAAAGTGAAAACTAGTTCTTTCAATCTCTCTGATATGAGGAATTTGAGAGGCAGGGTGGGGGGTTGTGGGTAGGGAAGGAAAAACTGAAACAAGATGGGATTGGGAGGGAGACAAACCATAGGAGACTCTTAACAAACTGAGGGTTGCTGGGGGATGGCGGGGTAGGAAGAGGGTGGTTGGGTGATGGACATTGGGGAGGGTATGTGCTATGGTGAGTGCTGTGGAATGTGTAAGCCTGATGATTCACAGACCTGCACCTTTGGGTCAAATAATACATGATATGCTAATAAAAATAATTAAAAAAAAGAAAAACCTAGTTCTTTCAGAAGATCAATAGAATTGATAAGCCTCTAGCCAGACATCAGGAATGAAAGTGGGTGCATCACTATAGCGATATTTAAAGGCTAATCAGAGGATCTTGTGAACAAGTTTACACCATTAAATTTGGCAATTTGGATGAAATGGACAAATTCCTTAAAAGACACTAATCTCACTTAAGAAGAAGTAAATAAACTGAACAGCTTTGTATCTGTTAAAGACACTGAATTTGTAGATAAAAATCTTTCCACAAAGAAAACTCCAGGACCAGAAGGCTTCACTGATGAATTCTCCCAAACATTTAGGGAAGAAATAATACCAGTTCTATACAAACCCCTTCCCACAATAGAAAAGTTGGTAGTTCTTCTGTGAGGCCAGCATTACTCTGTCACCAAAACCAGGCAAAGACTGTAACAAGAATACTGTGGAAGGGGCTACACATGCAGAAATATTCATAACAAACCATAGCAATTCAAATCCAACAACACATAAAAAAGATAACAATACATCATGATCAGTGGGGTTTATTCTAGGAACCTAAAGCCACTTTACCTGTAGAAATGTAATTTACTAAGGTGCTAGACAAAGTGTCTATACTTTATGATTCCATTTGTGTGAAATTTTAGAAAATGCAAACTGATCCATTGTGTCTGAAAATAATTAGTGGTTTCCTGGGGACAGACATAAAAGGAGAGGTATGCTGGGGACAGAAGTGATTACGAAAGGGTAGGGCAAAACTCTCCATGTTGATGAATATGTTCATTATCTTGATTATAGTGGTGGTTCATAGTTGTATAGTTTGAATATGTGCAAATGTGTAATTTATCATATGTCAATTATATCACAATAAATATTTAATTTTTTCAATTAATTATTTTTAGTTTTACTATAAAGTGATTTTTTATGTAAATCACAAGTCTATAAAGTTTTAACTTCTTCAGCCACAGATATTCCTACCATGAAACTTTTCAGGAATCTGGCACCTACTAGGGTAGTCTATGGTATTCCTGTAATACATGTAAGTTTTAAAAAATAGTCTATGATGATAAGTCTAATTGTAATACTTCTTAGCAACTAACTGCTCCGCTGAGAACACATTATAAATTGCAGAAGAAAGTAACATTAACATTTTTGTTAACAGTTAAAGACAAAGAATACCTTAAGGATTATAACCAGTCTCTGGAAAAGTGGTGTCTTTCCCAGGCTGTCACTGGTCTAATAGACACAGGAAGAATATCTGAAGCTGAAGCCCTCTGCACGAAGGTATTACTATGAAATTGAGCGTTGAGATTTGTGGATTCTTCTCCTACTCCGAAGATGACATTAAACATGGAATGCACGTTATTTAAAGGGCATGTGGTGGTGGTGGTTGTGGTGATGGTGATGACGACGATGACCTATAAGCCAGTCAGTACATTTAGCAGTTTGTATTTGAACTTCACAGGAATATATGACATAAATACAATTATCCCCTTTTTATAAATGAGTAAACCAAGGCTTAGAGAGGGCAAGTAATTTGCACAAGAGTTCACAGCTAGAAAATGATTGAGTTGCCATTTGAACTCACTTTTGTGTGACTCTAGGACTCAAGGACTTAACAGATCTTTGTTGAGGAGGATACCATTATGGAGGCCATATTTCCCTTTGATTTCTGGTTACTGCCTTCAGAATGCTCATGTTCTGTCATCTCTATATTTTTCTAAAGCTCTGAACCACATAAAGGCAATGAAGAGTAAGTGAGCAACTGGTGCTACTTAGTAGTTGCCTTTTACATACCTGGATTGTAGGCTCTGTGCATAACACATAGTAGGGGCTCAATAATATGTATTCAGTGGATAAATTAGTTTCATCAGCCTACTCAGAAATAATTGAAAGGATAATGCAAGTTTTAAACAGCACTTTTTCTGAAAATATCCTTTTTTCATAAATGCTTACCAAGTAGAGTTATATTTTCTTTCTAGAAGGTTTTTGGCGGGGGGGCAGGGGTGTGGGAGGAGATGAATTTTATGGAGAAGGAAGAATGGATCTTTGAAGATCCCTTTGGTGTTTAAATTCTCTGAAAAGCAGAGTAGTGAATTTTCTCTTTTATTTAAGAAATTCCATCTAAATTCAGGACAGATTGGTATTATGCAGTTAGTGTTTAATAAGCAACTGACTGTTGCTATACTCTCTCTGACAGAATAAGGGATACTTTTATGAATCTTATCATTTTTTTGTTCCAGTTTCTTAGAAGAAAGCAACCACATATATTTAAGACTATGACTTAATTAAAAAAATAAAGTATGTTATTGAGAGACAAGCAATAAAGAAAGAAATGTTTAGAACAACAGTGGAAGGCTTGTTTAGAGAACTTCGTAAACTTCTTCAAAATATACATATATCCATCCATATACATATGTTTAGCAAGGAGATACACATATATAGTTCTATATATGTGTGTTTATATATAAATAATGGCTTAGGGAAGTAGGTAAATGGGTCATTTCTCTTACAGTGTTTAGGAAGTATATGCCTAGAGAAGGACATCTAATGAATATATTTGTGAAGAGATTGAAAAAGGAAAAAAAATAACAGTAACCAAAACAAAAAACTATCGCTCTTCTGGTATAGTTTTTTTCCAATAAGGAATAGTGTTAGCCTTCACTATTAATTTTATGTTTTCTTAATTCACCTATTTAAATTCAGAACTCAAGGTTTTCAGGATATCACCTGAGAATAAAACGAGTCAAAGAGACAAACTGAATCTAAAATGACCTAAAAACTATAATAATAGCATTATCAATTTTAATTTAAATGTGGAGTTTGAAATTCTCAGGATGTTTGTTGTTTTACTTATTTTACTTTTACAGTTCTTTATTTTTTTTATTAAGGAAAGGTTAAACTCAGATTTTTTTTTCCAACATGGAGAATAGCTTAATTGCCACTTAACATTCAAGAGTCTATTTGATGTATTTCTATTTTGGTGTTTAATTTTTAGAACTTAAAAAGTAACCCTGATCAGCCAGCTGTTATCTTACTTTTGAGACAAGTTCAGTGTAAACTACTCCTGGAGTCACAAAACCCTCTCCCAGATGCCGTCCTTGAAGAGCTGCAAAAAACAGTCATGTCCAACTCAACTTCTGTTCCAGCATGGCAGGTAAGTTCCTTCTTCCTTACATAAGGCCTGAGTTAGAATACTTCATGATTCTAGATGAAGGCAGGGGTTAAGCTCCATTTTATTTGTCTTGCCTTTAAACTTACCATATATCTTTCATTTTCAAGATTTAAAGTACATTGTATTGTGATTAGGGAGACTAAGGAAATTTAATACTAATTTAGGATCTGCTGCTACAGTGCTTCAAAGCTTTTTATGTTGTTGATTATAAATTTCCTCGATTTAAAACAGTATTGAGAATACTGTCTTTTACATGGTGTTGATGTAAGAGAGCTAAAGAGTGTCTCAAACATTTTGTCATAATGGTGTTAACGTCCATTTAGAGAGGCTTTATATGGTTTTTTTCAACTCATATCCAGGATTTTAATGGTTATTTAGTGCTCTTTTGAAATAGTTATTGATGCCTCAGTCAACTGAGCTTCCTTTTAGCTGCCTCTGGTTATCTACAATGACAAACACATGATGATCACCATGTACTTTATTCTTAATGATGTTAAGACACGCAAACATGTAATTACTGTATCCAGCTTACTGTAGTTTCCTCTGTGCTCCAGAGAAAGTATCAAAGGGGTTTTTTGATGTCAATTTAATAGTAACTTATTTTACTATAATTTGTTCTTCATTTTGCTCTTTCATCATAAACAACTTTTTGACGTTCCTGCTTTAAAAGATTATCTAGTAGCATAACGAGTTGGATTATGCAAGCTAAGCCTGGTATTTTACTCTAATCACTAGAGAAAGATGGTACTTTTTCCCCCTTTCATAAAGTTTGCCATAGGAGAGTTAAGATAATTTAATTCTAAGGTCAGATGGATACTGATGATTTCCTGTTCTTCCTCAAGAGGAAAAATACCTTGTCAAACTAAAAGGGAAAAATTAAAAGGTAAACTCTATAGGAAGTAGAGTCTTAAGAGATAGCATGTGTTTTCTTTCATATTATGATATAATTCACAAAGGATAGCGTATAAGAATCTTAAAAGTGCCATTCATTACATTTTTTACTTACAGGTATGCCTTTTTAACTGCCACCTATACCAAGATACAGAACATTTCCAGTAACCTAGTTGCCTCTCCATGCCTTTCTCTTTGATTTTTCCCTACTTCAAATAAAAGGGAGAACTATGTTGACTTCTGTCACTTCTTTCTAGTTTTGCCTGTCTTTGAACATCATGTAAATGGAGGATTCTTTTCTATCTGGTTAGTTTCATTCAGCGTCATGTGTATGGGACTCATTTAGTTGTTTCATGTAGCCATAATTTTTCCGTTTCATCTTATGAGTATACCCTTGGTGGATATTTGGGTTATTTCCAGGTTTTGGCTATCATGAGTAACGTTATGTCCATCCTTACCTATGTCTTTCAGTGGGTAATAAGGGATATGTGTGTTTACTCTAGTAGATCCTGTCAAACAGTCTTCTAAAATGATTGTCCATCTGATGTTCCCAACAGCAAATTCCAAGCATTCCAATGCTGATATTGCTAGATGTGGTTAATTTTTCCCTTTTCAGTAGATAGGTAGGTAATAGTATCCTGTGGTAGTTTTAACTTCAGTTTACCTGACTAATGGTGTCGAGCTACTTTTCATATGCTTCTTGAACCTTTGGATATCCTCTTTATAAAGTGCCTTTTCTTTTATTTTTCATGGGCTGTTTTTTGGTTGATTTTTGGAATTCATTGTATTTTCTGGATTGAAGCACATTTTGGGTCTTTGTGTTGCACGTATTTTCTCATGTCTGTATCTTGGCTTAGCACTCTGTTAATATTATTTTTTGATGAATAGTTCTTAATTTTAATGAAGTCTAGCCTACCATTTTTTAATGGTCAATGCTTTACTGAAATGTTCTATTTAAGAACACTTGGCTTACTTAAGTGCCTGAAGATATTTTTCTGTTTTCCTTTGGAAATTTCTGCTTTACCTTTCATATGTTAGGTATATAATCCATCCAGGATTAATTTTTGTTAATGTTGCAGGATCCAGGTTCATTCCTTTCTTAGGTGTATCACATTGTCCCAGCATCATTCCTTAAAAAAACCATTCTGTCCCCACTGAACTGTAGTGATGCTTTTGTCATAAATCAGCTGACTGTATCTGCAGGTCTTATAGTTTTCCCTCTTCTTTTCCTTTATCTATTTTTTTCTTCTTGCTTATAACTTTATAATTAGTTTTTATGTGTGGAGGTAATATTAAGACCTCCGACTTTTTGGTCTTCTTCACATGCCTAAAGTCATTTTAGGCTTGTTGCGATTATGTATAAATTGTCAATTACCCTGCCTCCTTCCCCCACAAACAAAAGCCCCACTAGGATCTTGATTAGAATTGCATGAACCTGTGGCTTAATTTGGGGAGGATTGATAAAGTAATACTACTTAGTTTCTCTATCCACAAATGTGGTATTTTCCTCAAATTATTGGGGTTCTAAATTTCTCTCAGTGGTGTTTTATAATTTTCATTGTATAGGTAATTGATATTTTTTGTTTGATTACAAATGGTATTTTTTTCTTGTATGTCAACCCCAAACACTTGGAAATGCAGTTGATATAATTTATATGTTGACCCTCAACAACCTTGCTGAATTCACCTATTTTTTGGAAATGATTTAAGTTTTCTGTATACACACTTAGGTCATTTGTGAATAATAAAGTTTTACTTTTTCTTTCCAGTATTTGTATATTGATTTTCTTCCTTGCCATAATGCACTGTTTAGAACCTTGAATAGAGTGTTAAATAGAAGTGGTGGTAAGACAAGTGAACGTTCTTATTCTCAACCTAATGCAGAAAACATTTACTATTTCATAATTAATTAAGATTTTTTTCTTTATGTTTTATATTATATTATTATATATATATATATATATATATATATATATATATATATACCAGATTAAGAAAGTTTTCTTCTATTCTAAATTGATTAAAAGATAAAATATTTGTTTTCTATCATGAATGGATGTTGAGTCTTAACAGATCTTTTGAGGGTACATCTATCAGAATGGCTATTTTTTAATTATTCTGTTAACGTGGTGGACTGTGTTGATTTTCAAATGCTACACTAACCTTGCATTCTTAGAAGAAATTCTACTTGGTTATGATGTATTATTCCTTTTATATTTATTGCTGGAGTAACTTGGTTAATCACTTTTTAAGGAATTTTTAATACCTATATTCATGAGAGGGAATGGCTTGTAATTTTTCATTCTCATAAGGTCTATGTTAGGTTTTGTTATCTATGTTGTTAATTCTCATTTTCTTTATTTTCTGAAAGAGTTTGTGTGAGAGTGACATTTATTTCTTTAATGTTTGAAAGTATTCATCGTTGAAGCCATTCAGGCCAAGAATTTTCTTTATGGGAAAGGCTTTTTAAGATTTCCTCTTTCCTGGAAAAGTGAATTAGGGGAAATCGGAGGGGGAGATGAACCATGAGAGACTGTGGACTCTGAGAAACAAACTGAGGGTTTTGGAGGGGAGGGGGGTGGCGAGTAGGTGAGCCTGGTCGTGGGTATTAAGGAGGGCACCTATTGCATGGAGCACTAGGTGTCGTGCATAAACAATGAATCTTGGAACACTGAAAAAATAAAATAAAATAAAATTTAAAAAAGATTTCCTCTTTCTTTGGCATTGTTGAACTATAGGGAATTTGTCCAACACATCTCAGTTTCCGTTTTATCAGCACAAAGTTATTCATGATACCTTCTTTGTAATGTTTGAAAATCCATGAAGCTTTTTCCTTTTTCATTCTTATATTGGTATATTTCTAAATTTTTTCTTGATAATAAGCAGTTTTATTAGCTTTTCAAAGAACCAACTTTTTGTTTGATTTTCTTCATTTATACTTTTCTTTACATGCTATTTATTTCTTTTCTGTTACTCTTACTCTGGATTTAGATTTTTTTTCCCCCTAGCTTCTTGAGATAGAAACTTATAGCATAGATTTTCCATCTTTCTCCAATATATGCTTCCCCCAAAATTTTATGTAGTGCTTTCATTGTCATTCATTTGAAAATGTTTTCTAATTTCCACTGGGATTTCTTCTTTGATCCGTGTGGGTTTTTTCTGTTTGTTTTTTCATTTTGCGGGGAGGAGTTTTTGTTTGTTTATTTGTTTTGAAAGAGAGTGTGCAAGTGAAAGCAAATGAGGGAGAGGGAGAGGGGGGAGAGAGAGAATCTTTAGTACAACCCCGAGATCATGACCTGAGCTGAAATCAAGTGTTGGACACTTAACCACCTGAGCCACCTAGGAACCCTCATCCATTTTTTTTTCTGAAGCATGTTGTAAAATTTCTAAAATGGGAGAGGAGGGTTTAATTTCAGTTGTTTGAGACGTGACCCAGCATATGGTCAGATTTAGAAAATGTTGCATATACATTTTCACTGAATGTGGCAGTTGTTGAGTATAGTCTTCTAAATACATCATTTAAGTCAAGTGGATTAGTTATGTTTAAATCTTCTATATCTTTATTGAATTTATCTGTTTCTTTTAGCATTGCTAAAATAGGTATATAAAAATCTCTAACTTCGATTCTGCATTTGAGTGGTTTTTTTTTTCCCTTTATTTCTGTCAACTTCTGCTTCATAAATTCTGTGTCTATATTAGGTGAATACAAATGTAGGACTGTTATATCTTCCAATTAATTGATTCTCATCATTAAGAAAGAGACCCCTTTAGCTCTAAATATTTCTTGTCTTAACATCTACTTTGTTGGAGGTTAATACAGCTATACAAATTTCTTTTTTTTTAAGATTTTATTGTATTTTTTTTATTTATTTGTTAGAGAGAGAGAGAAAGCAAGCACAGGCAGACAGAGAGGCAAGCGGAGGCAGAGGGAGAAGCAGGCTCCCTGCCGAGCAAGGAGCCTGATGTGGGACTCGATCCCAGGATGCTGGGATCATGACATGAGCCGAAGGCAGCTGCTTAACCAACTGAGCCACCCAGGCGTCCCTACAAATTTCTTTTTGATCAGTATTTACATGATATATCTGTTTTTACATTCCATTTTGATTTTGTTCCTGACTTGACATCATGGAAGACTTCAACACTTTCAAGTGGTATGGCCAGTGAGCTATTGTTGATAGTATGGGCATGTCTACTCCTTTCTTAACCTGTGATTTTTGAATTTTGGGGGGCACAAAACTTACCAATAATGAAATTAAAAATTTAGCCTCATCAAAGTATATTTAATTTATTGGAAGTAGAGTACCAGACTATGTACAAAATTAAATTTTTTTTTGTTCTGTTCTCTTTCTGTTCCTCAGTGGCTGGCACACATATATCAGTCCCAAGGAATGATGGGTGCTGCAGAAATGTGTTATAGAAAGAGTCTGCAAGTAGCATCCCAACAGGGCAGTTGGAGTGGGAAGCTGTCGAGTCTGTTGAGACTAGCCCTACTTGCTTTAAAAGCCTGCATGGTAAGATCATATTATAATTATGATCATGAAAAACTGATTCTCTTGTTTTTCTTTAAGATGATAGTGCTTCCTGTTGAGTTCCTGTTGTTTCATCACATTCTCTTGTGGCCTCTTCATAGACTTTGTATTTGGGCTTTTGATGGAAGTAAAAGTAATGTAAATTCATAGATCCCATAGAACATTGTCATTTTTGGGGGAAGGAAAAAAAAACCCACAAAGATTGTAATTTAAAAGTTGAATTATGGCAGAATATACATAATTGTTATCTGTTGATAAATTAGAATTAAGCCAGGTACTCATCTGTGACAAAGGTGCCAGTGATTTAGCATTTTAGTCATTCTCAGTTAAATTTGACATTCTGTAAGGATTTCTAGCAATTTTTGATTTATCATCTGTTTTTTGATACAAAGTTAGGTATATTCTAGAAGTTGTCAGTACTGGTATGGAAAACTCTTTACGATAAATGTTTAAGTGTGTGTATGCTTGGGGGGGCAAACTGTTGAATAGTGTATATGATACTCTATTTGAGTGTATGTGTGTGTGACACATACTAACTTATTTCTTATGCATAGTAATCCTGTTTGACAGTTGAGGAAATCAGCTCACAGTGCACTAATACCCACATATACCCCATCTCCTCCCACCACCCACTACAACAACAAAAAGTATTTTCTCTAATAGCTTTGGTTCTGGTTCCACCATTTACTACGTGTGAAAATGTCAGCCATTTAAGCTGTTTAGAGCCCTTTTGTTTTTTCCCTGTAGGAGTAGAGATGGTAATACTACTTTGCCTTCTTACAGGGTTGAATATCAAATGAAATAACATTTACAAATGCCTTTGTAAGCCTTAAAACACTGCTCAAGTCTAATTTGTTCTTATTGTAATATTTGACACCCAGCAGTTTTTGGAAAAGAATATGAGATGCCACGTTTCTAGGGTAAACAGCTGGCAGTGTACAGAGGATAAGTATAGTAAAATTACACTTTTATGAGAGGCTCCTGTATGTCTTACAATATGTGAATAGGATATTAAGCTGAGAGGTTCAGCTAAGATATTAAATACTAGATTTCAGAGATAATAGATTCCAAAGTGAGATATAAGATCGAGGTACAGACTTCCAAAGTGAGTAGAAGCCTAACCTGTAAGGAAGCTATAAAAGGATTAGAAGTTGGAGAAGGATTATGAAGAAAATTTTTTGGAGAGAGCTATTCTGTTTCTTCCCCATCTCTGTGGCACATTTCCACACACACATGCCCACTAAGGTGAGGAAGGGAGAAAGCATATATTTTTACTTTCAGTCTGTACACAATTGAGTGTCGTCCTCCAAGGTTTATGGGATAAACAGCTGAAGAGTAAATAAATAAATAATAAAAGAATCTGTCTGGATTCTGTCAGAGAAAGGGAGGTTTTGGTGTGTGGCCTCTGAGGTCCTGGAGGCACATGTCTAGAAGCACATGGACAGGTAATGACATAACGTCAGAAGCTTGTGGCTCTCCGGCTGCTGTGTTAGGACACAGGAAAAGGGGGTATTTTGGAACGTGAGCACATGCCCTGGCAGAGAGCGGTCTGCAATGGGTGAATCCCAGAGGTGGGTAGGAGTATATGCTTGGGTGCAGGATGGAGGGAGAGAAGGAGAGTTGCTATGACTTGAGTTTGGCAGCACTCCTAGAGTTTGTTGGAAGAGTGGTGCCAGTGTGAAAATGGATCGGCATCAGAGTTGTCTTAGTTCCTTTCCAGTAGGGCCGCCCGGAGGAGTGATGAGATCTCGGCAGAAAGGAAACTAGAGCTTCCAGATTGCTCAGAGGATGTGGGCAGTAAGTGAAATAGAGTATAGTTGTTCAGTTAGTGGGGCTACAGATGAGCAGGACTGCTTCACAGGCATGCATTGTATGTAGTTGCTCAGGGTTCCACACTTGGTCTAATGCTCTCCAGTCACCATCTTGAAATTCCTCATTACTTTTGAACAAAGGGCCATGCGTTTTTACTTTGCTTTGGGCTCCACTGATTACATAGCTGGTCCTGCAGGTAAGAGACCACCCATGAAATTAGGAATCTCTAATAAAGCCAGGAATGCCTGGATGAGAAAAGGAGACTGAAATATCTATCAGGCCTAGAGAGCAAGGCATCCTCGTAGAGTGGCATCAGTCAAATACAGACTTCTGGCATTTCAGTAGCTGTCTGAAACTACACTTAGCAAGAAAAAGTGTGTGTTGGGGCGAGGAGCAAGCCATCTGCTGCTCTCTCTGTAACCATAATCTATCTGGGAGCTGTTGGAGCAGGGTGCAAATACTACCTTTGAATGAAGATTGAAGTATTGAAAGGAAGAAGATACTATTTTTTTTAAGATTTTATTTATTTATTTGGCAGAGATCACAAGTAGGCAGAGAGGCAGGCAGAGAGAGAGAGGAGGAGGAAGCAAGCCTTCCTGCCAGGCTGAGAGCCTGATGCAGGACTCGATCCCAGGACCCTGAGATCATGACCTGAGCCAAAGGCAGGGGCTTAACCCACTGAGCCACCCAGGTTCCTGGAAGAAGATATTCTAATTAAAATTGTTTGTGATGACTCTAAGAAAAATAGGTATCAGAATCATGGAGCCTACTGTAACATACATCCAGGGACAGAGGAAAAGTGCTTCCTCATATAATAAATTCTAAAGACACAATGGAAGACAAAAATGTGCCTTCTGTTGTTTAGTATACCAGGTACTTACAGAAACTTTTTCCTTATATAATAATCTCTGAACTAACTTTACAGAGTATTTTATAGGAGAGTACATTATAAAAGCAACCACTGAAAGTTCTGTGTTCTTGGTTTTTAAAAATATTTAGGAATAAGGCACCTGGGCAACTCAGTTGAGTGTCTGACCCTTGGTTTTGGCTCCAGTCATGATCTCGGTATCGTGAGATGGAGCCCTATGTCGGGCTCCATGCTTAGCACAGAGCCTGCTTAACATTCTTTTGCCCTCCTTCTCCTTCTGCTCCTCCTACCCCCTCTAAAGTTAAAAAAAAAATTTTTAATTAAATCTTTAAAAAAACAATAATATAAAAAATAAAAATGTATTAGGAACAGTCTTACTACTTTTGGGCTTTGCCTTTTTTTCTTTGCCAAATGTACCCGAGGTCTCATTGTTTCCATCTTTATAGAAGATGCCTTACAATTTATTTTCAAATTTATTATCTTTACAGCTTTCTCTTTCTTGATTACATACATTATTATTGCTTGTACTGTACTCAGTTTATTGCTCTAAATTTTTTTTATACTTTAGTGTTTGAAATGGACTCATCCTATTTTTATTAAAATGTGTACTCTAGATACCTATAAATATGAAATCTTAGTTTTTAATGAGAGTTTGAGGTTTTTAATGAAAGATTTTAAGTGCATTTTTTCTTCTAACAATTTAGCAGACTATTCGTCATTTTATCTTCACATTATTGTTCATTAGGGACATACTTATCTGTTATTTCTGAGTCAGTACATGTTGTAAAAAAGTAAAGTTTGCAACATAAGTGATATATAGATACCTTGACATTTTCCTTATAAAGTGAAATTCTTTAAAAAGTTCTCAGTATTGATGAATTGATTTATCTGTGATCTGTTTTGTACCTTTTTTCTATTTGGGGATTTAATTAAAATATTTAATTTCAGCTTTCTCTCCTTAGATAGTTTTTGAAATGTGGGACTTTATCACTACTACTAAAGGGTCATGTTAAATTGAATTTTGTATACTTGGTAGATCCCAGAGGTTTAGTAACTAATAGATTTTATTCACCTATATCGTAGAATAGTGCGTTTTCTTTTAAGAAATACTTTAATGTTTTAAGTGATATTTAAGAGCTCTTTAAGAGCTCTTTAAGAGCAGGAATCAGATTGTAGTCATTTTGCAGAATCATGGCTTCTATCGCATTTACATGGTGACTTGGGCAAGTAGGCACTTAATAAATTAGAGTTGAATTTCCTTCTTTTTTTTTTTTAATATTATTTATTTATTTATTTGACAGACAGAGATCACAAGTAGGCAGAGAGGCAGGCAGAGAGAGAGGAGGAAGCAGGCTCCTTGCCAAGCAGAGAGCCCGACGCGGGGCTCGATCCCAGGACCCTGGGATCATGACCCGAGCCGAAGGCAGAGGCTTTAACCCACTGAGCCACCCAGGCGCCCTGAATTTCCTTCTTTTAAGGTAAACATGTTGAAAGCCTCTATTTAATATATGCCTTTTATTTTTACAGGCTAATATTTCCAATGATCACTGGTCATCTTTAGTTCAAGAAGCTACAACTGAGGCCTTAAAACTTTGTTTTTGTCCATTGGCTGTCTTCATACAAGCTTTGTTACAGTTCAACCGCAAAATGGGGGCAAGGTATGAACAATTCTTTTTCACTTTTTTTTCTTGGCTATGTTTCTTCACTTTCAGTTCCTCAAGGAAACAAAGATTTAGAGTTAGTGCAACAAACTTGGTGTTACTTATATATCTGTTACTACTTTGGAAAGGTTGTTGAAGTAACCAAATAAGGAACAATGTAAAGTCTCACATTTGTTTTACAAAAAATTTGGGACACAGATATAAAATATGAGAGAGTGGGCATGACAGCATTTCAGGTGAAGAAAGGCTTACTTAGAGTTTTGCTGTCTTCACGTGCACCAATAGTGTAATGTAGATGCTAGAAACAAGATAAAAAATACTGAAGTTCAAAGCTAGATTGACTTAAGTTCATGCAAGGTACTCAACTATGGAAAAAAAGTAGTAGTGAATATTGGAAAGACAAAAAAAAGATTTTTTCTTTATTTCCAATAAGCACTCTATTTATTAAACATATCTTCAGTTGTTTATAAGTAATGATGTTTTTATATCTAGAAAATCCCAAAGCTTCTGAGATTAAAATATACAGATTTCAGTGATCTTTTCTTTGGAGGGTGGCAGTGGAGCTAGAAATAAATTTGAAAAAAAAAATTACTTAAAGCTCATATGGGTGAAGAAACAAGCAAGAATATTTTAAAATTCTGAGAATAATATCTAACTTTAATGGATATTACACATAATACAGAGCAACTGTAAGTAAAACAGTGTTTTAGGAGCATTATGTTACTGCAACAGGATAGATATTGTAAACATAGAGCTTAATACATACAAATATGTGGCAAAGGTCACATCAGTATCCCAAAATAAGAGTGAAGGAAGAATTAAGGCTGTGGCTAATCAGCAATTCCAGAACCATTTATTGTTTATTTACTTTTGGTCAGTTTTTTGTATGGCTCATTTCACCCAGAAATGTTTTAGGCTGTAATTTATACTTCCTCATGAACTTGTTCTGCTGAAGCTCAGCGTGGATGACTTAGAGGGCCCTAACCTCTACCTCCCTAAAGTCTGTTAGCACCTCCCATAATTTTTTTTTTTTTCTTTGTTAGAGAGAGAGAGAGAGCAAGCACAGGCAGACAGAGTGGTAGGCAGAGGCAGAGGGAGAAGCAGGCTCCCTGCCGAGCAAGGAGCCCGATGTGGGACTCGATCCCAGGACGCTGGGATCATGACCTGAGCCGAAGGCAGCCGCTCAGCCAACTGAGCCACCCAGGCACCCCTCCCATAATTTTTATCACCACGAAAAATAGGCCCAGATCAACACACATGCAAAGAAAAATCAGTGTGCTTACTGTGTGATTCCTATGTAGAAACATCGTCAAGACAAGTTCTTTAGTTTCTGCTTCAAACCAGTTACTATTTATAAGATCCTCCTATTCAGCACTTCTGAAGTTACCACAATTTGTGTTGTGTCTATTAGTATGGAAGTATCTGGAGTCGTGGATGCTAGTAAATAAGGAAAGAAAAAATTAGAACACAACTGTAAATCATCCTTTTATTATAAGGGTTTGTACATTGTACATGTCCATTAAAGCATATATTAAAAAGCTTTATATTATACACTTTGACTCTGGTGTAGATTATCTTTGTATTCTTTATGGATTTGTTTTTAGGTCTGTTTTTAAAAAGGATTAGAGGTAGAGCACTCAGAAGTGCTCATAAAATAGAATAGGAGCCTTCCCCTCTGCTCTTTGGAGTGAGCTTTAATTTATTCATTTGCAAAATGAGAGTAGTAACAGAAACCTAACCTTACAAGGTTGTGAATATTAAATGTGACCATATGTGTAAAATACTTAGTGTAGTACCCAACACACAACAAACACTTAATAATTATTAGCCATTATTACTACCTTTATTCTATGAAAAAATTCATGAAGGAATCAATACCATGTATGTGAAAGATTAAGAAAGATAACTAGTGTGAGACTATTATATGAAATATGTTTGGGGCGCCTGGGTGGCTCAGTTGGTTAAGCTTCTGCCTTTGGCTCAGGTCATGATCCCAGCATCCTGGATTGAGTTCCACATCAGGCTCCTTCCTCAGCAGGGAACCTGCTTCTCCCTGTCCCACTGTCCCTTCCCCTTGCTCATGCTCTCTCTTTCTCTCCCTCTCTCACTGACTCGCTCTCAAATAAATAAATAAAATCTTAAAGAAGAAGAAGAAGAAATATGTTAACTTAGATGCTTTGGACTAAATGCAAGTATCTTTTTCAGAGAGACACGGCGACTTTTGGAAAGAGTGGTGTATCAGCCTGGGTATCCCAAGTCTATTGTATCAACGGCACGTTGGTATCTACTGAGACACTTACATGCCAAAAATGACTACGAGCTTATTGATGTAAGGCGTTGATTTTATTCACAATATTTCATTTTGGACCTTTGTTGGAGGTGGGCGGTGAAGGTTGCTGTCCTGTGCATTACAGAATATCTAGCAGCATTCCCAGCCACTCCAAACGCTAGGTACCAGTGGCACCCTCCTCCTCCCTCCACCCAACTTGACAGCCAGACATGTTTTTAGATATGCCAAACGATAACAGTAATTGCCCCTGGTTAAGAACCACTGATTTAGCCTGTTGGAAATACATTGTCCTGATGTGCTACGTAGAATAAGAAAGTTAAACAAAGGTGCTAGGTGCTGGCTATGGTATTTTTTATGATCGTTGAACTGGAGGCAAATATATAGGGTAGGTTTGGAAGTAGCAGGATTTAATGCGATCTTAATATTGTCTTTGGAAATATTATTTTACCTGTCTTTTCTATAAGATGCATGTGACAGTTTCTGCTCCTCATGGGCTAGCTCTGGTCTCTAAGTACATAAACATATATGAATGTCTATCTAAAATTCTTTTTAAAAAGGTATATACAACATACAGGTTTAAGATTCTCATAACTTGGGCTTTTTACAAAATGTGAATATTAATGAGAAGCTTTTTAAATATCTAAAGCACCTGAAATACTGTTTGCCTTTCAGTGAAACAGCATTAAAGAAATACTAACAAAAACAATGCTTGGAGAAAGGCATTCCAATTAATGTATTGCAAATCAAAAAGATAGAACTTGTGTTGGAAACAGTTTGTTGGAGACAGTTTTCCATGCTTTCCTTGGATTTCTAAGCATTCTGTGAGCAGATGGCCTGACTGCTCTTTGTTCCAGACTGTCTTTTCAAGGATGTTTTTATAGTGAGCCTTGGGAGACAGATGTAAGTGTCTCCCTTGAGAGTAAAGGGTAGGCCCGTTATAATAAGATTCAGGTCTCCTGGGCTCAGGGTTCCTCTCTGGCAATGCAAACCAGTACGGATGTGGGAATCTGTATACTAGCAACCCTGTCACCTGTGTGAGTCTTAGGACCAAAGGGAATAAATGTAAATGTCTTGATGCTCGTGCAGTGTGTTGTACCCTGAGTGGTAAAGACCTTTGTCCCTGGCCCAGGAGAATCATGTCTTTTGGCAGTATCCATGAAGCTGTGCAGGCTGACTTACTTGTTAGCTTGCAAGTAAAGCAAAATCTCAGACCCTTCACAGTGTTTGAAAACGAACAACCAAAAAGTTTTATTAGTCGATTGAGCAACTGAAATTAAATCTTATAGTCTATGGAATTGGTGAAAACCTTGCAAAGCTTCTTGATAGAGCCTAGAATCTGGAACCTCAATTCTAAGCTTCGTTTTTAAAGGAGAGGAGTATCGGGATGCCTTGGTTCTCAGTTGGTTAAGTGTCTGCCTTAAGCTCAGGTCATGATCCTAGATTTCGGGGAAGGAGCCCCTCGTCGGGCTCCCTGCTCAGCAGAGAATCTGCCTCCTCCCCAGCCCCCCACCCCTCGCTCATGTTCCTCTCTTTCCCTCGCTCACTCTCTTTCTCATATAAATAATAAAGATCTATAAAAAAAATAAAGGAGAAGAGTATCACTTGCACAGTTCTGTGTATGAAGTGGTCTTTCAGATAAGGGTTCAGAGATGACAGTATTGTAACCAAAACCACCACTTTCATTTTATACAGTGCTGACGAAGGATAACAGTCAAAATGTTACATTTGTACTAATTGAGCATTTGAATAAATTGTGCTTATATTTGATGTTGCTTTTGGCCAAACAATTTATTTCAGCAAAAATGACTGAAAAGATTTCACGTTGTCACTTTTTCTTGTGTTGTTTGATATCGCTCGCTGCCTTTTGGCATACTTGGCTTCTATGAATTTAAATATAGTTATTGGTAATAAACAAAATACTAATGTTCCTGTATGTGATTTCCCATAGGTGCTGGTAAACAATGCCAAAACTCATGGAGATACAAGAGCATTGGAACTGAATCAGAAATTGTCTTCACAGTAACAGTATGTTATTTTATAGTAAGCAAGCAAAGAAAAAGTTATTAGAAAGAATCAATGAATCAAGACTTTTCCCCAAAGCAACATTTTAAAAAACCATAGTTATAATCATCCATTCCTATTTTAAATCTAAGGACATTTAAGATCTTAAGCTAGGGGTTTAATTTTTCAAAAACTCTTAATATAACTTTAATTTGAAAATATGTTTGATTTTGAGAAGCCCATAATGAAAGGAAAAAACATGATTCCCTTAGGTGTTCATCAGTAATTTGTAAACCATTCTTTTCTCCATCTTGCATTTTGCATAGTAATATTTTTTGTACCCCTTTACAATAAAGCCTTAATAGCCATTTTCCAAATAATATGTAAAAGCAGATTAGCACGGTGCAGAATTTTACTTATTAAAAAATAAATTGAAAGATGTAATTTCTTCTATGAATTCTGGAGTTCAGCAGACCAACTCATCATAACATCTAAATAGTCTTAGAACCTGTTTTTCTAGTGGTTCATCTCAGATTCTGTTGAAGAAGTATAATGTAAATGTTGGTGAGTTTAGACTGCTAGTGGATATGTTTATATAGTTCAAAACACTCAGGTGTATGGCTGCATTAAAAAAAATCAATGGAAAATTTTGGAAAATAATGCTGACAGTGTTTGATCATGCAATTTCTTCAATTATGACAAAAAGACTTGAACTTTCTGAAATAAGAAAAAACATAGTGTCTTATTTTCTTTATCGATTAATATCAGATATTATTTCTACATTTCAAATTTTAAAACTTGGAAGCATATTTACCTATTTTAGTTTTTCAAAAAACTTTTTATATATCTGAAAAAACTGTATGTTGCTTACTTTGGATTTGTGGTTTTAAAAAATATTTTCAGATATTTACATATATTATTTGTTGTATGTAAATGTGTTGGTTGTACAGTTTATGTATGTAGCTTTTCTAAATCAGCTTTATGGTGTTATTTTGTGCAATAATATAAATTGAAATATTCTGTAATTAAATTCCACTCCAAAGGTTAATCTATTGAACTAACTATAATTTGGTGCATTCCCAAATTTGGCTGAATTTTGTCAACATTCAGACCTTACAATCAGAATCTTTAAGGATAAGGACTTAGGGCTCTGCATTATAGAGGCATGCCTAAGAGATTCTAGTTTTCATTCAGGTTGGTGAACCACTGGATTAACCCATTGATGATTCTTCCCTTTACTTTTTTCTTTAACAGGATCAAGCACTTGCCATTCTCTGCCCATTTCTTCCTTATCCTCACAACTGCCCAACCAACTCAGTGCTTTTAACAGCCTGGCCCACAGACTTAGCCAGAGATGAGCTACAAAAGGTTGCCTGTGCCTCTCTGGTGCCCGTGCCTTCCTGCCTCCTCTGGAAAGCACTTTAGCCTTTACCCCAGAATGGACTGAATCTATCTGCTTAAATGCTTATGAGTCAGTTCTTATTTTCCATCTGCTTTCTGGGGTGTCACTTGCTTCACAAGGTTACTTTCTCCTGCTGTGTGGACTTGGTAGCCTTTGCCCCAGGCCTGTAGCCAAGGAGTGACTTTCTGACTAAATTGCCTAGTTCTAGCCTCCGAGGACCTCAAACTCAGGTTTTCTAGAACGGAAGGTTCAAAAACACTATAGATAATACCATCTCAGGTAATTCTTTTTGCATGGATGTACACACATCCTCTCTTTGTTATCTTCTCTTAAGACTCCTGCCTGGTTACTGTGAGGCTCAAATCATAAACGTACAATTTTTACAGAGCTTACTTCATGCCAGACCTTTGCTAAGTGTTTTATACATTGTCATTTAATACTAATAAGTAAAGGAAAAGTGCTAAGCAGCATGCTTAAAGCAGAGAAAAACCTGAAATATAATCAGTGTTATCAGATTCTAGGAACTCTAAAGTAGGCAGAATTTCCCTTCATTTTATATGTAAGTTTAGAGAAATTACATTAAAAGTTATTTCCAGAAGTGTCAATATTTAGCATTCATATTTGGTATTTCTTTATTTGAGAATTATAGTGCATTTTGCTAATTTCTATCCACATTTTGGCTCTGTTGATTAATTAGGTGTTTGTAGTCCAGCTAGACATCTAATAGCCATTTTCCATGGGAAAAATATATTTCAGCTTATGAGTATACTTTCAGGACACAATCTCTTTGTTCGGGGTCACTTGTCATATTTCTAGAATGTCTCTTGCATTAATTTCTGGTCAGGATTTAAAAAAACAACAACTTAGTTTAAAATGCTGTGCTCTTTTTTCAGTTTATAAAATGAGTTGACGGGACGCCTGGGTGGCTCAGTTGGTTAAGCAGATGCCTTCTGCTCAGGTCATGATCCCAGCATCCTGGGATCGAGTCCCACATCAGGCTCCTTGCTTGGCAGGGAGCCTGCTTCTCCCTCTGCCTCTGCCTGTGCGCCACTCTGTCTGCCTGTGCCCGCTCCTGCACTCTCTCTGACAAATAAATAAATAAAATATTTTTTAAAAATAAAATAAAATGAGTTGACAAATTTCCTTTCATTTGGGAATCTCCACAGAACAGGATTGAGCAGAAATACTCGGGTTCTGCATTAAGGGAATTAAAAGTTATAGTCACCTAAACTAGCATAAATAAATAAACTACTCTGAAACATTAGGTAAATATTTACTGATGTGTAATATGTGAATATGAAAAGGTACATGTTTGGTTGTTTCATGGAAAAGCTTGTTTGGGGGATATTTTACAGGAGCACAGAAATGAAGGATATTTTATATATGAGTCAGAGGCACTTGCAGATCTATTTCAGTTTTTGCACACTTTAGAAAATGTGGAACTTTATTTTGGCATAATTGACCCTTGTCTCTCTACAGGTCTTCCCTTCTTCCACTTTAGTTGCTAATGGATAGAAAGCTTCTCAGACGCCCATGTGTAGACTCAGCTGCTGCTTATAAACTGACTGTTAGTTTGCAAGAGAGGTTTTTGGGGTTGGTTTGTTTTTGTCCATTAGAAAGATACATTTGTGTATCAGATACATGTACAGTAATCTTCCCGTATATGTATTTTTTAAGACTTTTTATACAGAGAATGTAAAAAGTCAGTAAATTTCCTTATTTAGAGTATGGACCTTATTTTTAGTTTTGAAAATAGAGTCACTTAAGCTTTGTTGCTCTGAAAATCCACTCAAGGTGTCTGGCTGTCCCTTTACTATATAATAATGGGTTTTTCCTCTTTTGGGCTGACTGAAATAGGAGCTTTTTGAATAGCAGTATTTTAAATTCTAACGTACCTAAAAAAATCCCATACAGCTATGATTTTTTAAAATAAATGCTAAGCTATCTTCAGACCTCGAAACGTTTTGAGGGAACTTAAGAGTAGGGTCTCCTTAACAAACAGCTGTTGTGATACATTTGAAATACCTTTTTTAATATTTTCAATTTAGAATTGGAAATACATATTTTAATGAAGGGATGTCATGCCAGGAGAGGGATAATTAGAATTGGAGTACCCCTTGGAAAAGGGGTTGGGTCTCATATTACATTACTGGAGTGTTGAGATAATTTGCATGTCATCATCTCTCCTGAGTTTGAATCAGTACAAAAGTTCATTTGGGCTACATACTTCCCATGTATATACTACCTCTTATAAAAACATATTTAAATTATATTAATTTTTCTGAAGAGTAGATGGGCACTAAAAAAATGTTTATCTTGCTATTTCTGCTTATATGGGAGGCAGAATAATGGTTCCCCAAATATGTCATGCCCTAAGCACCAGAACTTGTGAATATGTGGCAAAGGTGCTCTGCAGATGTGACCTTGACAAGGAGAATTATCCTGGATTATTTGAAGGGACCTGATTTAATCACAGAAGTCCTTAAAAGTGGAGAGCCTTTCTGGGAGTGACGGTGGAAGGTCAGAGGTTTGAAGATGGCTTTGAAGATGGAGGAAAGTGGTTCCAGCCATGGACTAAAGGCAGGCTCTAGAAACTGGAAAAAGCAAGGCAACTTTTTTCCCATGGCGTTCCCAGAGAGGGAAACTTGTGACCTTGATTGTGACCTGCTGAGGCCCAGTTGGACATGTGACTTACAGAACTGTAAGATAATATATGTTGTTTTTAAGCCACTAAGTTTGTGGTAATTTGTTATGGCAGCATAGAAAATGAGTGCATTGCTCGCTGTGTTTATTGGTAAAATGAATACACATTCCTTTGAATTCGAATTTCACTAGATCACTGAAATTGAGGATTATCGTCTTAATTGTTGCCCAGAAAAGGGGTCATCAGATAAAGATGATGAGTTATTAAAAATGGTTACTGTGAAAATACAAATGTCCTAAGTATTTGACTCTTAAGAACATGGGGCAGCTTATTTCTGTAACAGTATCTGAGGTATGCTCACTGAACACGCTGCTTGGTGCACGGTGTCACCATATAGTTGATCAAGTACTTCACTCATTCTCTTTAAAAGAACTGCATTAAATCATAGTCACAAGACCTAAGTAGGGTGACTCAATCTGGGTTTCCATATTTAATGGGTATGTAACTGGGTAATTCTTATGTCTTGGCCTTGAATTTTTATGTAAAATTGTAAAGTCGGGGCCTTGAGACAGATTTCTAATGGCAGCATTCTGGTATTCTACGGTCACCAAAATTTTCTAGGTCCAAAATGAGCTGGAAAGAATTACTGAAACTGCTTGGTCAGCCCTTGTGAAGCAGCAACTCTGGTTTCCACTAAACAGGGCCCCCTCTTATGCTTACAAACCCAAGGGTAGAACCCCTTTCCAAAGAGACTTCCACTGTAAAGGAGTAGTTCATCATTAGTTAATCAGTTGTAGATATTAAGACTCTGAGAAGAAAAGTAAACCTATACTCAGAATATTGTGATGGAAAGCAGCATCTGTGAATGGCTGAGTGTAATTACATGTGCCGAATAGTTATACCTCATACAGAGAGAGCACCCACATTAAATAAAATAAGCACATTGTTTGATTATCTTACTCCCAGGTGCCTTAAGTAACTTGAGTTTCTAAGACCTGCCTTTGATCATACAAAATTATGGTGGTTGCTTTCTCTGTGGAGATAATACGCCACCTCGTTTCGTATCAGGTAAGTGCCTGATACGAAACGATGTGGCATATTTTTTTTAAAGATTTTATTTATTTATTTGGCAGAGATCACAAGTAGGCAGAGAGGCAGGCAGAGAGAGAGAGGAGGAGGAAGCAGGCTCCCTGCCAGGCTGAGAGCCCGATGCAGGACTCGATCCCAGGACCCTGAGATCATGACCTGAGCCAAAGGCAGAGGCTTAACCCACTGAACCACCCAGGTGCCCCTATGTGGCATATTTTTTTAGGAAAAACCAGTATATATGGGTTTTAAAGTTCTAATCTTAATTGTTCTGTGCAATAGATCAAGAAATAGCATACAAATAGTCTTTACAAAAAGATTATTTGCTGTCTTCAAAAGTTTGGAAATTAGCCTAGAAAGTCAGGTGGTATGGAAAAAAAAGATATGGTTATAGGTTCTATCTTTGCAGGCTGAGTTATGTGTTTCTGGGCACAAGAGAAAAGCCAGATGGAGCATAAGATTTTCGTGTGCAAAGAAGGAGATTAGAGAGGATGTATACTGCTGAGAAGGCAAATTTATATTGTCATAAGCAGCTTCAATATTTATTTCTGAATTTCCTGAGGCCAACCCATAGTGCCTCAGAACAAGTGCTATTTACATATGGTTGGAAGGCTTCTGTGTCTAAGGACAAGGCTCAGAATGATTAATGAACTCACTAGAATCAGATTTATGATAAGCAGTGGTGAATGCTTTGTGAACACTGGAAAATATGTAGGCAGGAAGAAGCTTTCACGCAAGTCAAGTAGCTTCTAACAAAGCCAAGTAAGACCCAGCATTGCCGAGCATCTTGGCACTGTGACTTGATTCTGCAGAGGAGCTTTCTGTGCATAGGAGTGGTGATCATTGCCCACCAGGACTTCGGCAACCCAGCAGGCCCGGGCAGGGATAGATAGAGTGCCTGCTCTGCGCCAGGCTCTTCACACTGTTACCTCATTTAAGTCTCACATCATTTTTTTTTTGGTAGGTACTATTCTCATTTTACAGGCCAAAAAAAAAAAAAAAAAAAAAAGGGAAGCTCAGATTACTTTTCCCTATATTCTTAAGTAAATGTAATTTCAGTACTATTGTCTAATTTTATTAATAACTGCCAACACTCAGATGTCAATGAGTTGAAGTATGCATCTTTGGGACTGACTCAGTTATCCTGCCAAGTTGTATTCTGATACTGCCATTTACCTAGTGCCACTATCTGAATTCTGGAAAGAAGCTTAGGAAGAAGGAAACTCCTCCAAAAGACTAACTTGGTAAATTTAGTTTTCCCCCAGCTGTATTTGCAAATTTAAACCTATGCAATGATGAGGAGTACTCCACCCTTGTTTGATTTTGAACTTAATAGAAACTGAGACGGGCAGAGAGCTAATTGCTTCAGTTAGGCCTTGATAACATCATGGGTGCCAAACCTTGGTTTCCTCTTTGGCATTATTAATCTCTCTTCCATGAACTTTCTTTTTTTTTTTTTTTAAAGATTTTATTTATTTATTTGACAGACAGAGATCACAAGTAGGCAGAGAGGCAGAGAGAGAGAGGAGGAAGCAGGCTGTCCGCAGAGCAGAGAGCCCGATGCGGGGCTCGATCCCACGACCCTGGGATCATGACCCGAGCCGAAGGCAGCGGCTTTAACCCACTGAGCCACCCAGGCGCCCCCTTCCATGAACTTTCTTTTGGCCCTCCACATGTCTTAGGTACCTAGCACTTTCTTAATTTTTTAAAAAGACCTTGTTTTACTTACTTACCACCGAATGCCTGCAGAGGAGGTAGTTGATAAAAGCTCCCAGTTGTGTTTTTGTTCCTTTCTGAGAGTTTTATGTTGGTGTTGTGAGTACTTAAAAGCCTTTAAGTGCTAAGCAATGGGATTTAGGCACAAGGACTAGATAGATTCCTTAGTATAGGAGTTGTTCTGAGTTGCAGAAGTAGGTTTGTCCACCACCATTCACATTTCTCAAAAAGGCCGCATACACTTTAAGTCCATCCTTGAATGTCCCCCTTGTGAAAGCAGTACATTATTTTTTGGAGAAACATCTGACAGTTGGATACTAATGACTTTGACCTGACAGTAATGGCTGTTGGGTTTACTTTGATGGCCAGAACTTAGAGAGGAAATATGCTTCACCGCATGTTGGCATCAACACCTTGCCCCACTCCAGGCAATGTCTATAATGTTTCTTCATTATGTTAGCCTCCCTCCCCAGAGACAAGAGAAAGAAATGCTTTTAATGCAGAGGAATACTTGCTCATTATAATTTTGTTCCAGGAGAAATCTATATTTTTTACTTCTTTCTGCTTTGTTCCGTTGCTAAGATTATTGCAAGCCAAGGTATTTCTCCCCATACATAGTGCAAGGACCTTTATAAATTTGTGTATTTTTAGATACTAATCTGAATCAGAGTTGGATGAAAGAGTGCCATGGAACTTTTCTTTCCCATCAAAATTGAAAGCTCTATTTATTATTATTAATCTGTACCAATTGTCAAACACAGTACCTACTGTGTATCAGATACTACATTAGATGGTCTACATATATTTAGAGAAATAATACAGTAGAATGCTTAAGAGCCCTTCTCTGGACTAATGAGTTCAAATTCTGACTGCACCTCTGATTAGTGGTGTAACCTCACAAAAATGACCTCATCTCTCTGTGCCTTAATAGTAGATATCTCTTTGGAAGATTAAATGAGTTAATCCAGGTAAAGTGGGTTAGAGAAGTCTCTGATAATAAGGTAGGTGTATTATTGTCCCCATTTTAAGAGAGGAAACTAAGAGTCCAATTTAGAGAACATATCCAAAGTCACACGGGTAGTAACTGGTGGCATACTGGTTTTAAACTAAGGTCACACCTCAAATCTCCTCAAGACTTCTCAGCATAGATCTTTAAATTTTTTTTCTGTTTTCTCAGTTTGTGTCTTTTGGGACTGTAAAAGAGGACCTGGTTTCTGACATACTCCTGAACACATCAGTCATTTTTTACTCACACCGTTTATCACATGTATAAATAGCTTCTGAAATGAAGTAACAGAACCAGGGAATGGGTTTATGGAAAATTTAGTCTTTGAAGTTAGAAAATTTCACAATTGTATATTAAGGGAAGGATCTGAAATAACAAATCTTTACTACAAGTGACTGTGACTCTAATCTCTTGGAGAGGGAAATGCCAAACTGGGCAAGGGCCAAAGCAGTCTAGTATTTTTCCTGACAACAATCCTGCCTCTCTCTGGGAGAGCTCAGCACCCTTTCTGCATCGAGAAGATGCAACACATTTTTAAATTTATTTTTAATTTTTTTAAGGCTGGAAGGGTAGTCAGAAAAGCATTTACAACTGTTCTACTGAATTGTGTAATGTACCCACTTTTGGACAGTGTCCTCTTCAATAGGTGGGGATTTAATGCTGGGTCTGAAAGCATTATTGGAAAAACTACAAGCTGATGCCATCTGCTAGCAGGAACTCACAGGGAAGACTGAAATCCTCAAAAGATGATACTTCCTCTCCTACTTCACTGTTACTGTTATCAGATAGTCACCTAGAAATTTCTAGGTTCCTCCTTTGCCTGTGCCCTCAGTGTTCTGTGTCCTCAGGGATTTTCCATGGTCCCTGTTTCTCACAGTAGTCTTGTCCTCCACTCCCACCCCTCCCAACCCCAGGTGGTCTCTTCCTTCTTCATCCATAAGTCCATTTCCTATTTCTATGCTAGATCTTCAGTTTAGATCTTTCTCGTGCTCCGGGTCATATTTCTCAATCACCGCTGGATATCTCCACTTGGGCATCCCATAGATAGATACTTCAAAATCAATTAGTTTAAAACTGAGCTCATTATCTACACTCTTCTCTATTATCTCCCTCTTTTCCCATCAAATTTGGATGGGAATTTCCCACACTGTATCTGTCATCTGGTGTCCACACTACAGCCAGAGGGATCTCCTAAAAATGCAAATCTGATAATGTCACTCTCCTATTTAAAATCCTTCAAAGCTACTGTGGGTCTTGAAGATAAAGCCCAAGTTCCTCAACAAGAGTTATAAAGCCCTTTGTGATCAGACATCTTGTACTCCCTAATGTCTCCAGCCTTCTTTTCATTGTTTACCTCCTCAAACCTTCTCTCCCACCTCCCATGCATACCCTTTAGGTTCTGACCGTACCTTGCAGTTCCTGGCATGTGTTCCATTCTCTTGGCCTCTGGGCCTTTGCCCAAGTTGCTCTATCTCCCTGAGCTCCGGCCTCTACCAAACGTGGCCCTTTTCCCTTGGCTAATGTCTGCTTACACTGTAGAGGTCTCAATTTAGATATCCCTTCTTCTGGAAGACCCCTTCGCCTTATTTCCCATGTTTTCCTAAGTACCTTTCTCAGGTGTGCCATCACACTCTTCACTCGCCCGTGTTTCTGAAAGTTTGATTGTTGGTCTTTTCCACTAGACTGTAAGTTCCCCAAGAGTAGGGTCCATGTTTAGTTTGCTCAACATGGTATTCCCAATGCCTAGCACCTGAATGAAGGGAGGCTGCAAAGGTGTAAAAAGTAATATCTCACAGAAGTTTGGAGACCCCCCAAAGGTAAAAACAGATATTTATGTGTTTGTACATATTACAGATCAAGTATCCCCCTAGTGTTTTGGGGTGCTACTTGCTGCTGTCATGGGTGATGCCAATAGAAGAACCAGACATTTGTGAGGTGTCTGTAGAAGAAGGGAAAGCTGCTACTGTCCAGGGAATGCGGGGGTGCTTTTTCTTTGACCTTGGGCCTTATCGCTCTCCCGACTCTCTGGTGGTGATCATATCACCCCATGATGGGACTGAGGAGGTGCTTGCCTTTGTGGCATTAAGTGAGGAATTTGTCCTTCATCTTTAGCAAGGAAGCAAAATGCTTTGAACATTACCATTTGGTCCTTAGTATAAATAATTTAATGTGATTTTTACCCCTCAGTGCAGGTTTTGACAAGAGGAAGGAAATGGCAGGAAACACTGGGAGGCAGAGGACCCGTGGACTCTCTGAACCTGTTCAGATGGTGTTGGTGCCTAAACTGAGAACTCTCAGAGGTGATCTAACATATGCCTCAAGTCCACTGGGTGGACCTGCACTGCAGGTTCTGTGATGTTCAGACATCTTCCTGTATTAGTGGGACACAAAGTCTGACATTTCCCAAGGGATTAAGTGTTGGTGTTTGATACAGAATAAAGTACTATGCATGTTGAGCTTCTCTAGGGAGATTGTCCTTATCAGCTTTTTGGATCCACTTTAAAATATATGCAAAGGGAGGGAGGTCCAGAGTAGAGGTGAATTTGTGGTGAAATGACAGCTCTTAAGCTCCAGGACCCCTCGCTTACTGAGCGCTAGCCACGTGTTTACAAGGTTGATGGAAAATTTGCAGAAATGAGGCATTTTAATGATAGTTAAGACCATTGATTAAGATCGTTGTCTCCACTCCTCTTTCCATTGATGTCTGGTACCCCTGGAGTGGCTATGGCCATCTTTGGATTCAGCAAAAGAGAAATTGACTTGGGGATACATTTGGGTTAGAGGGTTATGTTTATGTTGTTCACAGTCACTTTTGTACAGAGGTAAGCTGTGGCTGTCCTGAGGTAGCCGTGGCTCTCAGGAATATTCCTGCAGACTTTGGTGCCAATTCATTGGGATAGAACATTAACAGTAAGTCAAAATTGTATAAGCTTTAGACCCTAACAAAACCTGGATCCGCCTTCTCTCTAGACGTAGCTCTCAGTTCATTTACAGTCTATGCAAACCTGTGAACACCCCAACTTGGGATTCCAAGCAAGAACACAGACAGAAGACCCTTGGATTCCCCTCCTACCCTCTGGTATGACATTCACTTATACATGGTACTACCCTGTCACTACCAATGAGAGATCCATTCTGCACAGCCTTTGGCTTGATCCTACACTATTATTTGAACTACAATTTAGAACATTTTTCTTACAAGGAAAAAAGAAATGTAGAGTAAAAAATGGATATTAATGAGATGATGTGGCCCTTGGTCTGTATGAATTTCTAATTTCACCCTTCCTATTACCATTTATTTGCTTCATTACAAAGAGTTACTGTTTCAGACTAGTAGAATATTTGCTGTGGTGGTGATTTTTTAAAATACATTTTTACCGGAAACAAAAATATAATGTAAAAACAATAAATTCTTTTGTAGAAAACAAAATTCTTCATAATCCAGTCACTGGTATGTTTGTTGTAAACTCCTACCTTTTTTGCACACTACACGGCATGCATATTCTATTTAACATATTTCAAATATTTTTTTACACAATTGGGATCATATCCATATTGCTTTGCAACTTGCCTTTTTCACCTCCCAGTGTATCTTGGATATCTTTATGTGTTCTTTTTAAGGGTTGGAGAGCATTTTTATCTGGTGATATCATTAGTTTAGTCCCTTCCCAATATTTAGTTGTTTTCAGGTGTTTTGTTTGGTTTTTACTATAACAAATGATGCTGTAATGAGTAACCTTGGCCATTTATCTTTGCACATTTTGGAAGATTTTTTTATTCTCTGGAATATAAATTTTGAATTTTTTTGTCATATAAATTTCAAATAGTGAAATTCCAGGGTCAAAGAATAAATACATTTAAAAATATTATTAGATGTTTCCAAATTGCTCTCTTACCTGTACCAATTTATAGACTCACCAGTGAGATAGGAGTGCATGTTTCTCAACAGCCTTGTCAATCACTTTAATTCTTGGTGATCTGCAAATAGTACCTAAGGGTTCCTTTAATTTGTATTTAATATGTTGAATGTCTTTTCATATCTTCATTTCTTATTGTATTCCATGACTTGCCTGTTCATTATTATTATTTTCTTACCCACTTATAAGAGTTTAGGATTACTTGATATATTAGCCCTTTGTCTTAGCATGACACTTGATTACAAAGAATACTTGCTATTGCATTTGAAACCCTTAAATTCTGCTCTGAAAATCTTTTGCGGGTGCCTGGGCGTCTCAGTTGGTTAAGTGACTGCCTTTGGCTCAGGTCATGATCCCAGAGTCCCAGGATCAAGTCCTGCATGGGGCTCTCTGCTCATCAGGGAGTCTGCTTCTCCCTCTGACCACCCCCCTCATGTTCTCTCACTCTCTCTCTCAAATAAATGAATAAAATCTTTTTTAAAAAATATCCTTTGCAATGTAGTCAAGGATGCTGTATGTAAATTAATAAAAATAAATGGAGAGGTTTTGTATAACTAAAAAATTAGGTGGACAGTGGTCAAAAATTTATTTGGAAGGTAAGTTTGTGTTTTACTAGGGGAGAAATTGTCACTTCTTCCTAAACCAAGGAAACAGACTAAGTCTGAAGCAAGGGTTCTCTTGACAGATTACAAAGAACTCTGTGATTAGAAATTAGTCTTCTAGCAGATAGCGTATGACTTGAATAGCTTATTTTTATTTTTAATGATTTTATGACCCAATACCAGGCTCTACATCTAACATTTATATAGAAAAGTTAGAAATATTTTACTTTTATAGAAAATTAATTTGAATTTGGCTCCTAGATCAAATTACATTGGATGTTTTTCATAAAAACTGGTGTATTCTCTTATTTGGCATGGTTAGCTCTGACTTGCTCATAGTTCTGATACATAGTGAGCACAAATGAATCAATAATTTTATATGCATAGGCTAGACTTGCTCTAAATACTGGGATCGTTAGAAGACAAAAATCTCTGGATCAGAAGTTGCAGTTTGGCAGCCTGCTGGTTGTATCTGCCCTGCAGATAGAGTCAATTTTTTTTTTAAGATTTTATTTATTTATTTGACAGAGATCACAAGTAGGCAGAGAGGCAGGCAGAGAGAGGAAGGGAAGCAGGCTCCCCGCTGAGCAGAGAGCCCAATGCGGGGCTCAATCCCAGGACCCTGAGATCATGACCTGAGCTGAAGGCAGAGGCTTTAACCCACTGAGCCACCCAGGCACCCCTAGAGTCAATGTTTTGAACTAGCTACTAATGCTTATAAATGGTTTCCTATAAAACCTGATTTCTAGTTTCTCTTGAAAACCAAAATTTTGGCACTAATGGATTATGTACTTACTGATGATGAAGTAGAACTGCGTGGTGGCTAGTCTTTTATAGACAGGGTAAGTGGTCTTCCATTTGCCACAGTTCTGCCCTTGTAGTTTACACCGGGCCCCATCACTCATTGTTGGACATTTTGTAGACTGCTCTTTTTTATTTGTAGGCAAATAAAAATAGAAGAAGGCATGTCCGTAAAAAAAATTCCTTAACTTTTTCATGAACAAATTAATAAAGACATCATAAATTTCTTTGCTTTATTGGATTTTTCTGGCACATTAATCTCCTTAAAAAGGTGGTAAGAAATACAGAGATAGAAGAAGCAGTAAACACCCCACAGATCCTAACTTCTTTCCAACTCTTACCAGCAAGCCACTATATTAGCTGGTGAAAAAGATGACTGAAAAGTTTTATGCCTCCTGGAGCTCCACTATCTTGCGCTGTAATTTCTTTAGGTCTTTCTGTACTTTATATTTCTCTAAATCCATCTTTGTTTTCTGTATTTGTTGGAGGGAGCTGAGAGAGTCATGAATTGATTTAAATCCTGGAAGAGGATATGAGAATAGGTATACTTACATTAAACAGTGCATTGGAACTTTTTTTAAAAAACCAAAGTTGCTGATCAGCGGTTCTGCCATAACTGATCATCATCTAATTAAAACCATATTAATTTCCATAAAGACAGTCTAAAAATGTACAATGATCCATGTCTCATATGTCATGAAGGTGCATTATTGGTAGTGTTTCAGCTCGTGTGTGGCTTCATTGTCAAAATTCAGTTCGGTTCCTCTCCTCCTTCCCCAAATATATTGCATAACAAAACAGTTCTATATTTCAAGAAAGAAATTAAAACATTTTCTTCTCTCTGTATATTTTGATAAGAAATTTTGATGCTCTTTTTTAAAAAAATTCTTGTTACCAAATTGAAGATAAAGAACACGGGTGCAATTTTTAAACTTCTCCGAAAATATCCTGTTGAGGGGCCTAAGGAGTGGCCACCAGCTGTTCCCTCCTGGACCTCCACTCCCAGGGCTTTGTCCCTCTCTTACACAAATCTAGTCACTCATGACTCGAGCTACCTACCAGACCCCCCAGACCTACCAGACCTCGAGCTTCTTAGGGTACAGTGCATCTCTTATTCATTGGGCCTTCCACATAGTCATTTCTCAACACATTTTTATTAAAGGCATAAAGGAACACACCATTCATTTGGAATTCCCCTTTGCTAGAACTCCAGGTTAGTAAAATGAAGAAATAAGAGATTGCACATTCTTCTTTTTTTTTTTTAAAGATCTTATTTATTTATTTGACAGAGAGAGATCACAAGTAGGCAGAGAGAAGGAAGCAGGCTCCCCGCTGAGCAGAGAGCCCGATGTGGGGCTCGATCCTAGCACCCTGGGATCATGACCTGAGCTGAAGGCAGAGGCTTAACCCACTGAGCCACCCAGGTGCCCCTGCACATTCCTCTTTAGCTCATCCTGGGGATGTACTAATGGAATGAATGCCATTAAATCTCTGGTGCTATGGTAGAAAACAGTGCCCTAAAAGAAGGGTCACTTAAGTTTGAGATACGATTCCTGGCCAGATAATTCACCATATTGATTTGGTGGTGAGAGATGGGGGCTAAGGGCAGTGTGGGTCAGATTTCCAGGCAGTAAATTTTACTTGTATGCTAGGAACAGCTGGCAGAATGAGACCATAATGTCTTCCCAAGACACCTTCAAGGCATCTCTGTACCAAAATTTGGGAGCATTTGCATGAATTTTTGGATTGGCTAACCAGAAGACAGAAAATGATATAGGTCTTTCTTTAATAAAGGAACCTCTGGTTCCTGGTAATTCCCTCAGGACTGTGACTCTAGGCAGATGGTGGCTCCACAGCACCTATCCTGTGTCCTTCCCTTTGACAAATTAGATGAGCCTTTCAAATTAATCCTCTTTGATGTTAGCTCAGCTTGACACTGCTGCCATTAGCCTCCTTAAGAAGAAAAGCAGTCATTATACTGGACTCTGTTAATTCATCTCTCTGTGTCACTTCTAAAGGTCAGGTCTCCAGTCTGACATCTGTCCAGGCTCATTACCTGCAGTTCAATGAGGGACATTTGATTTCAGGTCCTAATTTCATGATCTACCACAAGTCAGACCTTGATCTCAAGGACTCTGCAAGTCTAACAATTCTATGATTCCACGATCTTCGTTTAAAAAAAAAAAAAATCTCAGTCTTGGCAAGCTCGTGACGCTGCCAAGTCTGAATGAAGGAAGTGAGCTTGTTTATCTACCTTCCAATGGTATGCTGACATTCTATGGGATATTTAGAAAAGTCCAATTAAATACAAAAGGATATCCATAATGACAAGACTGACCCATGGCCATGAGCTCAAAGTAGACAACTCTGAAGGATTGGTGTTGAAACGAGGACTAGTATTTTTAACCAAAGGTGTCTGCTCACCTGATTGATATTCACTCTGCATTTTCTCTAATTCACCCCAGATGTGCTTTTCCAGTTGGTTCATCTTTTTGGACAGTTTATTTTCTATATGCTTTACTTTGCTTGGTCCTCCTTCCTGTTTCTCTGTGTTAATGAGATTCTCTAATTTGCTTGAAAGCTTCAGTAATTTTTCTTCCATTTTATTTTCAGATTTTTCCTATAAAAGATATGTGATAAAACACTGCAGAAAAGAAAACTTAGATGGATTTGTATTTCTGCTCAGAGATGTTTTTAACAAGTTCACTTTTCCACGTTAAACATGAAAAATCTCACCAAGTTCCCTCTTATCTAGAACTGTGTTCACAATTGTGAGTTCATCGCTTTTTTTGGCCTTGTTTGTAGTTTCTAGAATTCTGCATGTGATGGGAGAAAGAAAAGAAAGGGCTGTGTGGTCTTGCTGAAATGCCCCGAGCACTTGGAATTATAGTCTAGTCTTTAAAGAAGTGTGGCTAAGGAAGGCATTGCAGACGCTGCGTGACCTAAGGTCTTTGGACATGCTCCTGTTAGGTGTCCATATTCTCTCGAGCTTAGTATCTCCACGTGGACAGAGTTCAGCTAGAATAGTGATTCTTGATCCCTGTTGTCCATTCATATCACCTGGACCATCACACCACCACCACCCCCAAAACTCTGATTTAATTGGTCCACAGTAGAGCTCAGGAATGTCTCTAGTTTAAAAACTCTCCAAGTGATTCTAATTGCAGTGAGGTAAGGAGTCCTGGGCAGCTCAAGGTTCATTAGCTGCTCTGCTCCTTCTCACTCCACACAGGGAATTTGCAAGCAGCTGCCAGGAAAGACTGACTTGGAGCCCCTTTGGGTCTCCTGTCTTTGGCCCTGCCTGCTTGAGGGAGATGGACTTCAGCTTGTCTCTTACTTGTGGTGGGAAGCTTCTGCCTGCAGGTGACCCTGTGGTCACCTAGTGCTGCCTAGAACTGGTAGATGAGTCTGTCTAACTCCAGGAGAGCTAGCAGGCCCTTTTGGCTGCACATCGGACCACACAGACTTCAGTAGCTTTATCAGTGATAAAGCTGTCATGGTTATCACCATCTCTTGGACTCCTGCCTCTTACAGCTGTCCAAAGACCCTCTACCGAAGTTCCAGAAACTTCTTATCTGAATCATCAGCAAGGCTGGCTGTCCCTGGGGACACAGCTGGCCCTGTGCTGCTCTCCTGTGAGGGTTAGCAGCTGGCTGGCTGAGTGGGCTGGAGTGGAAAAGAACCTGCAATGAACCGATTTCCCCTCCACCTTTGTAGTCTTGCCTCAGAGCTGGGGATTCTCTTCAAGGTTGGATTTCAAAAAGGAGTTTTGAAAACCTTTGGTCTACTAATGGATCTTCGGAGAGTTAAACTGACTTGTCTATTGCAGAAATTTTTAGGCTTTATTGTGTCCAAGCATCAGCAAGGGAACTTGCCGAGAAGCACAGATCCCCAGAGGAGGACTCAGGGAGTCTGATGCTGCCTGGATTGGGACCAGGAATCCGTATTTAAAAAAAAAAAAAAAAAAATCCAGCACCTCTCCTTAGGTTATTCTGTCATAGGTAGAGCAGACTCAGAAGTACGGGTTCATGGAGCTGGAGAGTAGCACACAGGACCAAGAGGCAGGGCCCTCGATTCTTATCTGGGTGCAGGAAAGGTAAGTTACTGACAATGGCTGTGACTGTGAATGTCACAATGAAACTTGCCAGACCTTGGCTCACTGCTAACGTCCAGACCATGACTCTGCAGCTGTTTACTTCAGGAATAACAGAATCCTTACCAGTTTCTCCTGTAGGAGCTTCAGACATTGATTTATATGCCCAAGGTGGTCTTTTTCATAGGTGATGAACCGGCGTTCTGTCCATTTTTGATGGTTCTCCACTTCCTCATATAGATTATTTGAAAGTGAATTAAATCTAAGGGGGAAAATATTTCTACTTTAATAGGTAAAGTTAAACATAAAACCAAAATTTAATATTGAAAAATGCAGGGTTTTTTTTTTTTTTTCAGATGTTAAGTCTCAAGATGTCTAACGGGTGCTTACAGTTTGATGTGGGAGGTGAGGGGAGAGGGAGCACAATCTAGGGCCCTGCTCTGAGCTTGCATTCAACCCAGCTCCTGACAACACCCCTCCTCATACCTTGAATTACACGTATGCCCAGTGACAGGCACACAGACACACGGAAACACACGCATCATCCACGCAGATTTCCTCTTAAGGCCTGGGGTGCATTGTATGTGTGGAAGAAACACTGATAAGTCACTTGTCAGTGACAGTGGGATGGGCACAGTACTCTCTGGTAGGGATCAGCAAACTTTCTATAAAGTCTCAGGTAGTAGGTCTCCGTGGCAACCACTCAGTTCTAGAAGGACTCGGTGCTGCCGTTGCAGTGAGAAAGCAGCCACGTAGGACACAGATAAGCGTGGCTTACTTATAAACAAATAATGAACATGTTTGTGGTCTAACCTAACTTAATAGATGCTGAAATCTAGATAGCCTGTCATCACTTGTCTTCAAATACGTATTTTTGTTAAAATTAGCAGAAAGTGTGCAAATCATCCTTAGTAGTGGGCAGATTTGGCTAAGGGTGATAGTTTGGGGAATCCGGGTTCTACAAGTGTCACTGCCCGGCTCAGGGAGGAGCTGGGCCCTGGAGAAGAGTCACAGCTGGGGAGTGGGGAAGGGAGCGCAAGATGACTTGGGGAGAGCAGAATGTCCATGGGAGAGGGTCCTCGGTTGTCTTTTCTGTCTCCATTGCTTCCTGTGGGTCTCTGTGGATTCTTTGAGGGGTGGGGGGCAGGAAGGGCCTAAAGAGGTACTGAGTTACTCATGTGGAACAAAAACAGTCGTAATCGGCTAAGGGGCTGGAAACGACTGCTGCCAGTGAGATGATACACCGTGGGAACATGAAATGGAGAATGAAGGATTTTTAAAAATGGGAGTGGCTGTTATTACAGAGAGTAAAGGTTTGAAATCATACATCATCAAATTGAAAAGTCACTGTAGAGTGGCTGCGGGTGTGAGAGGCAAGGAGAATCCACAGCTGGCACGGCTGAGAGCTACGGGTCTGAGAATCGCCTTTTGGAATAGACAGTATGTTAGAAAGGCGCAGTGCCCGGTGTTGGTTACTGAAAATATTCAGACCGCCCGACAAGTGGGTGGCTTGAAATAATCATTGCTGGGATGTTTTTAGGGCCAATTAGATGCAGATAATTTCGTTTGTTTGTGGTGTTTCTCATTGGAAACTGCTTAAGACATGCTGGACATACATTGCATGTCTGTGCCTCTTTAGCTTTCCTGAAAAACTGTTCGAACTGGTATTTGGAAAAGACTGGTTACATTTTTATTTAGACCAGTGGGCTTCTAACAATGTACAGAGATGTTTTTGGTTGTCACAACTTGGAGGTGTTACTGATATGCAGAGGGTAGAGGCCAGAAATACTGCTAAGCATTCTACAGAGCACGGAACAGCCTCACAATGAAGAATTATCCAACCCGAATGCCAGTAGTGCGCACGTTGGGAAACCAGGATTTAGATGATGAACTCAAGGAAGGGGAAAAGTTAATTTTCCAATAGTTGTACTAGTTGTAGTATAATAGCCGAATCCTGATCTTCATCTCCGTGAATTATCACATTTTTTGATACGGAGAGAGAGATTTTTCACATAGAAAGCATACCTTGATGTGGGGGAGTACTTCAACAGTGAGGATAACTTTGGCCACGCTTCCTGTTCTTAATCCAATAATGATTTCCAAACACCTGTGCTGCTGGCTAACAGCTGAAGCAGCTCAGACAGTTACTTGCCAACTGATATATGGGTAACCTCATTTTAGCCAACTGTTTCCTATGTCTGGAACAGTCTTTCTTAGAACATACAGTGGCTCTTGCCCTCATTTCATTCAGATTTCTATTTAAGCACCACTTACCACCTTAGCACAGGACTTTTTTTAAACTGCACTTAAAAAAAAACAAAAGCTGGGGCCCCTGGGTGGCTCAGTGGGTTAAAGCCTCTGCCTTCAGCTCAGGCCATGATCCTGGGGTCCTAGGTCCTAGGATCGAGCCCCGCATCTGGCTCTCTGCTCAGCAGGGAGCCTGCTTCCCCCCCTCTTTCTATGCCTGCCTCTGCCTACTTGTGATTTCTGTCAAATAAATAAATGAAATCTTTAAAAAAAAAAAAAGCTTTCATTTTCCCCATCTGACTCTTCCTATTCCTTTATCATACTTGAGTTTTCTCCAAGATGCTTATCACCATGTGAGATATATATATATATATATATATGTATATATATATATATATAATTTGTGTGCTGTCTGCTTCACTAGAACCTAAGCTCCATGAAAGCATTTTGCTTTATGTACGGCCGTGAACAATGGCTGGAATGTAGGTGCTCAATGAATAGTTGAATAAATGGGTAAATGATTCATTCCTTCTCATTTGATACCTTTTACTAGGGCTGTTCACAAATAATAATTCATATGCTTGCCAAGATATTTCAAAATCTGATCTTCAGTTTCATCTTCCCTTTACTGTCTCTGGTGGAAATAGTAATTAATGGTGATGGTTAGGAAGGACAGTAAATCCCCAGAAAATCAAGAGGTAGCTTTACAGTTGGGAATCCAGGCTTCACTGTTCAGCTGTACTGTGTATATGAATGTGAGCATTTACTCTCATTACTGATACAGTATTAACATCCCTCTGAACACCAGGGAACCACTAAACATGCCCAAGTAATATTTTTAGAAGTGCATATCAGTAATTAGAATTCTGAAATTAAAATAAAATAATAAAGAATGAGTTACTACTTATGTTCATTTTACTCTAAGGTTTTGCCTGTAGTTGGAGACTCACTTTCCTGGTAAGCATCAAAAGTCAGACTCTGGGTAGTTTATGAAAATGTGAAAGCATTTTTTAAAAAGCATTCTCTTTGAAAGATAAAAAGGATTAGCTAAAATAAAGATTTATATAAACCTCTTTCTTTCCTTAATCTTTCCCCTAACACAATGGACATGATTTTCCAGGAAAGAATTACTTTTCTATGAATTACAGAATTTACAGTTAAAATTTCAACAGGATGAATTTATCTTGGATGACATTCACATTTTAGTTCCCAGATCCTCTATTCCAATAGTTATGGTTGTATGTCTATCAGATACAGGTAGACATAGATAGGAAGATAGGGAGGGAGGGAAGTAGGTAGATGCATGGATGGATAGATAACCTTTTTTTTCCTTATTCAAAAAACAGAAAAGGCAGACTTTTAAATTATGGCCAGAGACCTTGCTAGGATAATGTGAGATACACTTTTTACAAAAGTTTTATATTGGTAGAATCAAGTTAATATACATACTAAGGACAATAATAAGGGAGAAAGTTACAAAAAGGTAAAATAAAATTTAATGAGGATCTATAGACATAGCAGATAGCCGTGGTGGATATGAATAGTGAGGGAGAGTGTGGGGCTTGCAACAATCATCCTAGTGATCACTGTGGTTATGGTAGACATACGTGAATGAGGACATAGCCTCATTCTGGGCCTTTTTTATTTTTTAATCATTTCACTTATGTCTCAAATTCATTGTCTTGCATTCAATAAGGGATTGAACTTTTCTGGAAGACATGAAAAGTGTGAATTTTTGGACACTCTTACCATGAACAGACTCTCAAAAATTCAGATAATGGCTTTAACAAAGTCAGTCTTTGGAGACTGAATCTAAGATTTTAAGTTTCATGTTTAGAAGAGAGAAATTAATTCCAAGAAACATTTTTTTCCTTACTAAATTTGTACCTATATACTTAAACTAATTTCTTCTTTAGGTCCTGTGCTTCCTAATTAGGGACACTAATAAAGAGCAACTCCAACTCTGTGCTGATAGGAATATTTCTGTTTATCATTCCATGTTGTACTAGAGCTCAGATCCCAATACTTTCCTTTCCTTTCCCTTCATAGTTTCAAGCAGATGTGATCTTTCCATTGCCTAAATTTCTGTAGCACAATTAGTTTACTCCTGGTTGGAATTGGAAGACAGAGAAGTCACAGATCGGCAAAATAACCTGAGATTTGGAGTCAGACACTTTCTAAGTATGTGACTTTGGGCAAATTTTTTAATTTCCATGATTGTGTGTCCCCATCACTAAGATGGGGATAAGAGCTGGATGTACCTGACTGTGTTGATCACTTAGTGATTGGTAGATATTTATAAACAACAATTAGTGTATTTATTAATCCTGCCTACTGATACACCTCATTTAACATTCTTAACTTTTACTTTACCTGTGTTAAGCTTTTCACTTATTTATGGACTTCCCCCCAACTATATGTAGCTATGAATTTTGTCCTTGAATATTCCAAAACACAACGTACATGTTATCGGTCCTCAAAATATTCATTCACTCCTTCACTGGCTTCCATTTGTGTCCGAATGTACTGTGGGCTGAGAATACAGAGATGGAGGAGACCTATCCTTGACTTTTGAATAGTTTGTAGTTTAATACTGTGGTAGTGTTTTTCAAAACTGTGTGGGGAGATTTGAGTCTATGCATTTGCTTCGTTGATCGAATACTCTTTCTTTTCTTATAAATCACTGTCAATTAAACGTTGTCAGCAGCAAGAACTATCTAGGGAGAGAATGGTTTGTATTTCCCTGCCAAACCCTTGCTAAAAAACAGCTGTATTTTATGATGACTCAGACTCTCACGCTATAAACACTAAGTTGTTGGCTGAGGACATGACTTAACTGACCATCTGACTAAGACCCTTCTGGAAATAGGAGGCTCAGTGCAGGGGTTCAGATGAAAGAGTCAGTGCATCTCCTTTGTCAGTTCTAGTGATCAGTGCCAAAGGGCCAGGAAATCACTAAAAAACCACAGACAGTATTGGGGCTTTAGTGTTCTATATAAGATATATGTTTAATTGAGCTGACACACAACTTCATTGAAAGCAGTGTGTTAAACTCTAGTCATTTGGGGCTGTTCTGGCCCTTTAAAAGTGTTTATTACATTATGGAAAGAAAAAAATGAAACAAGATGGGATCGGGAGGGAGACAAACCAAAAGAGACTCTTAATGTCATAGAACAAACTGAGGGGGGTTTTGGGGGGAGAGGGGTTGGGAGGGGTGGTGGGGTTGCATTATATGTTTAAATAAAAAAGCTTAAATAAAAAAAATTTAAAAAAAGATATATGTTTAATTGACCGTTAAACTTGAAATTGTTAAAGTTTCTAACTGGTAAAGTTGTTCAATTAAACATACTTTTGAATGTCATTAAAATGCTTTTAGGGATGCCTGGGTGGCTCAGTTGGTTAAGCGGCTGCCTTCGGCTCAGGTCATGATCCCAGCGTCCTGGGATCGAGTCCCACATCAGGCTCCTTGCTCGGCAGGGAGCCTGCTTCTCCCTCTGCCTCTGCCTACCACTCTGTCTGCCTGTGCTCTCTCTCTCGCTCTCTCTCTCAATCTCCGTCAAAAAAAAAAAAAGAGTCTGTTTTTAAAAAAAAATGCTTTTAATTCTTTTATTCAGAGACAGTTGTTTCTTTTTTTTTTTTTAAGATTTTATTTATTTATTTGACAGACAGAGATCACAAGTAGGCAGAGAGGCAGGCAGAGAGAGAATGGAGGAAGCAGGGTCCCTGCGGAGCAGAGAGCCTGATGCGGGGCTCGATCCCAGGATGTTGGGATCATGACCTGAGCCGAAGCCAGAGGCTTTAACCCAACTGAGCCACCCAGGCGGCCCAGAGACAGTTGTTTCTTAAAAAGAAGAAAAAAAGCAAAAACTCTACTTCCTTTACTTTAATTTGAGATATTCTCTGGATGGAAAAGAGAAAAAAATGAAAGCCTGACCCACCTTACTTTCCCTTTGAGGAAAATATATCTGCAATACATATCTCAGTCAAAGGGTTAATATCCCTAACTTGACGGAATCCTACAAATGATAAGAAAATGATGAAAATCACAATACAAACTGACAAATTATAAGAATGGGCAATCCACAGAAAGGAAATTCAAATGATGAAGGGAATGCAAAGGAAAACAAGAGATGCAATCTTCATCCTTTAGCTGGCAAGCATTAACAAAAAAAATCCAATATTGGTAAGAATGTAGAGAAAGGTTTTTTTAATATATTGCTGGTGGTAAAGTGTGAATGCTACATTAAAAAAAGAAATTTATAAACATTAATAAATAAGCTCTTTGACCTAAAATCTTGCCTGAAGAAATAAAAACATCTACACTTAAGAATATTTAAGGGTATATATATATTATATATATATTTAAGGATATATATGTGAATTTGGTATAGACACATATATATGTATATCTATGCAAAAATTTTTTGGTTTGTGGTAGCTGGAAACTGGGAAGAATCTATTCATCAATAGGATAAATGGTTGAATTAATTATAGGATATCTATAAGTTTAAATATTATTCAACTATTAAAATTAGTTTTAAAATAATATTCACTGATCTGGAGAGATAACCAAGATCTACTGTAAAAAGCAAATTATTGAGGAATGTGACTAGGATGTATTTTTTTTATAAAGATTTTATTTATTTATTTGTCAGAGAGAGAGAGAGGGAGCGAGCACAGGCAGACAGAGTGGCAGGCAGAGGCAGAGGGAGAAGCAGGCTCCCTGCGGAGGAAGGAGCCCGATGTGGGACTCGATCCCAGGACACCGGGATCATGACCTGAGCTGAAGGCAGCCGCCCATCCAACTGAGCCACCCAGGCATCCCTAGGATGTATTTTTAAAAGCCATGCTCTATGTATACATATATGATGTGTATAATATATATAAACATCCTTTTTCTGTTATATCTATGTATCAACAAGGAGGAAGGTAAGGAAGGACACTCCTTGGTGTTAGCATTGGTTACATTAGGAAGCTGAGATGAAAACCTTTTTTTTCCCATCTTTGTTTTATTTTGTTACTTTAATTTTAAAAAATTGATGAAGATTTAACTAGAAATGAGTCAGTTGTGTATTTAAATGAGTTATTAGAGCTCATAGGTATTTGTGGAAAATTTTGGTTTATAAATTTATAAGTAAATGGTTTGGTTTATAAATTTATAAGTAAGCATTACTTACTGTAATACTAATGATATTTTTAGACTTTATTATTTCAAGTGAGAAAAAGATTCAAGTTTATATTATTACAAAAGTGTCCAGATTCATATTTAACTATTTAGATGACTCATCTATAAGCCAATTTTTCAAAGGACTGAAGACGGAAAAGCACACCATCAACAAGGCAGTTACCCCGATTCTCAAACCTTTCCTTTTCCTTGATTTGCCATTTGTTAATACATCTCATTCCTTTAAGCCAGTATTCCATTCCGGATTATAAATCCCCTTTCTCTCCAAGTAAAATCAGTTCTTAAAGTGTACTCCTCGAAACAGTTAACTCTTCTACTTCTCCTTTGGACACTTTATTTAATTTTATTTAATTCTAACCTAACGGGAATAGATCAAGCACCACACAGATTTTTACTGAGCATCTTCCCTGCGCTGGAATTTAAGCACCTAGACATGCTTTTTTAGACTGGTATTTTCTTTTTACCCAAGACATTTACTTCTTTGAATTTTTAGTTTTTCATCAATTTGTAGGACATGCCTATTTCCCAATTTAATATCTCTGAAATCGGAAGGTGTCTTGAAAATGACAGTGTGCTATGGTTTAATTGTTAGCATCACATTTTAGAGGAAAAAAAATCATCATATGTCTTAGAATCTGTGGCACTTAGATTTAACGCAGTACCATAAAGATGGGTGAAAATGGAGCAGCAGAGTATATTCAACATCCTGGATTTGACCAAGTCATCAAACCCAGGGCCTGTGGGACAGAGAGGGAAAAGAAAAAGGCAAGAAGGAGCAGTAAGATGGTATCCTCCAAGTGACTAGAATTTTCCTCTGCCCGCACCAGGATTACAGGAAATGGTGGCCACTTAAGCAAGAAAGGAGGATTTGGGAATACGGAGGCCAGTAACTGGAATGTTTGTGGAGTCTTGTCTTCTTTACCGTCTTCTCGATTGCAGAGGGGAAAACTCAGTGAAGAAGGGACAGAGACCAGTATTAAAAGAGGGAGAATATAAAGGAGCAAGTAGAGAATCTCCGAAGAAATTTTAGAAGGAAAGCTTGTAAATCAGTTACTTTAAAAGTTATTGGGTAGTCTTGTGGAATTGATATATATTCAGTGAAGTGTATTACATTGAGGCATTTTAACATATAACTGATGATAAGTTAAAATTATTCTATAGGAAAGGTCAGGCTGTATATCAATTCAGCTGTAATATACAAAGAGAATGACAAAATTAATATTCATATTTCCTTTTGTTAGCTTTTTATTTAAATTCCAGTTAGTTGACATACAGTGTAATATTAGTTTCGGGTGTACGACATAGACACAGTGATTCCACTCTTCCTCACAACATCTGGTGTTCACCCAGTGCCCCCCTTGATCCCTATCACCTGTTTTATCCATCCCCCCACCCACCTCCCCTCATATCTCCTGTATTATGAATATTGTATAAGTTGCTTTAGTGTAGCGTATTCTCTCTGTCAGTTTGTTGCTTTATGTCTTGGCTAGTTTCAGATTCCTGGGATGGGTTCTCATTTAATGCCAATACTTTCATTAGGCAAAACCTTTTGGAATGTACTTAACAGAATTAAAAATCTTCCATTCACTTACTTGAACTCCAAAAGGTTCATTTCATGGCGATGATCTCCCTGGACCATCTTTAAATTTGAGATTTGCTCAGAACTGGAAGCCTCGATCTTTCCTAAGAGCTGCATTACCTAATGAAAGTACAAAAAGGAGTTTTTGTGTGTGTGTGAACAAAATCACTAGCACTTACATTAATTATATATATATATATTTTTTTAAGATTATTTATTTATTTATTTATTTACCTGTTAGAGAAAGAGAGCACAGGCAGACAGAGTGGTAGGCAGAGGCAGAGGGAGAAGCAGGCTCCCTGCTGAGCAAGGAGCCCGATGTGGGACTCAATCCCAGGAAGCTGGGATCATGACCTGAGCCGAAGGCAGCTGCTTAACCAACTGAGCCACCCAGGCGTCCCTACATTAATTATATTTTATTTCTAAAAGAGCCAAGAAACAGACTTGAGCATAAAGCATATTTGCATCTGAAAATGATTTTTTCGAAAGGAACGATTCAATAGTTATAGAACTATCGTCAGGGAAAAAATTATAGGGAAGCATTCCATTTTGTTGTCTCTAATATTCTTCTTAATAGGCTACCTAAGGATATAACAGAAACATAGAATTGATATTAGTTTATCATTTTGTTAATTTTAATTATTTCCTTTCTTTTTCCCCAATTATAGTGTAAGTCAGTATATATCCTCTATCACTATTTTAGCCTTAGTGCCCATTAGGTGGCCAATGGTAAATATTCACCAAATGCTTATTGAACAAATGTTTAAATGCACCATCAATTAGACTCTGAGGGAAATGCATGAGTGGCCTAAGACTAGGCTTCAGGAATTCCCAGGGAGCCGTCTGACAGGATGGCAAGTGAATTCCAAGAGAAATGACTTTAGGGCATATAAAGATAGGAGAAAACAAGTTCCATTGCTGGAAGTTAAGATAAGAGTGCCTTCCACACAGCCAGAAATATTGAGGAAGTTCCTTTAGGTGAAAGGACTGGATTGGAAAATAGAACAGAATTGCGGCACGTAATCATTCCTACAGTAATCACTGTCCAAGGGAATGAAACGGTTCAATGGACTTTGGCCAAACAGAATTCAACTCTGAAACAGACAGTCACATGGAGGAGAGTGGGCAGTTAACAAAATCTATGTTCCCAAAGAGAAGAGTTTGAACAGATAAATGTCGGGTGGGCATCCAGTTGCCCGTGAATGGCTATTTATAGGAGATACACTTAAAACGGGCTATTTAGAGGAGGTATGCTTCAAGGCAGAATTGTTAAAAATAAAATATTGGGCAAATATATCCCCGGCAAAAAGCAAAGGAAAAGAAAGCTGGCAGAACAATATTGTTAGACAAAATATTATTCAAGGCAAAATGTGTTAAATGGGACAAAGGTGATCATTTTTGCAGATGAAGACTAGAATCCCCAGTGAAAAGAGTTTTGAACCTTTATTTATGTTATATATTGAATTACAAAGATAAACTGAGATAATATATTAATGATTTTAAATGACTTTTCTTTGACCAATAAAAGTCAAATAAGTAAAATATAAAAAGAGATATGGGAAGACATGAAAAACATGGTTTATTTAGTAGATTTATATACCAAGCAATCTAACTTGCAAACAGCAAGAAACGGCTCATTCTTTCCCAGTGCCCAGTGAGCATTTGTAACAACTAAGCACACATGTGACTATAAAGAACTCAAAAGTAGGGGCACTTGAGTGGCTCAGTCAGTTAAGCGTCAGACTCTTGATTTCAGCTCAGGTCATGATCTCAGGGTCTGAGATCAAGCCTCAAGAGCTCTCTTTCTCTCTCTGCCTCCCACCTCCAAAACACAAACAAAAAAAACCTCAAATTATTCCACAAAGCAAGAAAAGCATTTCACGAAAACTAGAAATTAACAGGAAAAGTATAAAGAAACAAAAACCTAACTATTTGAGTAAAGTAACCTCTTTTAATTCTGATGTTTAATTCCAGTGTTTTACATGGAAATGTGCTCTCAGATCTACTCAGAGGAATATAACTGGCCAAGGGCCCTGATGACTGTGTTTAAAATGCATAACCATGTGTGGATACTGTGCTTCCCATTGGCTGCTCCCAGCCAGTGTCTTAATAGTTTTCCTTTGATGAGTGACTGGATGAAACTAATAAAATGTCTGTCTCAGACCTTCCTTTTCTGTCTTTTTCACAGGAGTCAGACCTATTTTGTAATCTGATGGTTCTCTCCATCTTTTCTAGGAACCTCATTTTCCTTCAAAATTTTTTCCCCTCAACTAATCTCTTCTCTCTCTCTTTTTTTTTTTTTTAAGATTTTTTAAAATTTATTTTAGAGAGAGAGTGTGCACGAGTTGCGGGAGGGGGGCAGAAAGAGAGTCTTCATGCAGCCTCCCCACTAAGTGCAGAGCCCACTGTGGGGCTCTATCCCATGACCCATGAGATCATGACCTAAGCAGAAACCAAGAGTTGAACACTTAAGTGACTGTGCCACCCAGGCACCCTGCCTCCCTCCCAGTTAATCTCTTGCATATCAGTTCCTTTATGGAATCAGTTCCTTTATGGAATTTGCTTCTCAAAGGACTAACTCTAGTGTCAAAGAATAACTCTACTCAGCAATTACAATTAATAACATTATATATATCGACAGGACACAGCCACATCTATGATCAGAGGTAAATTTGTGGCATTAAATGGTTTCATAATTATATAAGACAGAATAAAGCTATATAAACTAATAATTCATTTCACAAGATTAAAAAGAATAACAAACCTAACCAAGGGAAAGCAGAATGAAGAAACTGACAAATTGTAATAGATGGGATGGCTCCTTTAATATGTCCACGCCCTAATCCCTGGAACCTGTGAATATGATATGTTAGATGGCCAAAGGAATTTGCAGCTATAATTAGGGTTACAGATCTTGAAATAGGGAGATTATTCTGTTTTATCCAAGTGGGCCCAATTCAATCACATGAGCCTCTAAAAGCAGAGAACTTTCTCCAGCTAGAGTCAGAGAGACTTGAAGCCTGACATGGACTTAGCCTGTTGCTGGAGAGAGGCCACACGGAAAACATGAGAAAAAAGGCGGCAGCTGGGGGAATGTCAGTCTCAAATGGACAGCAGCAAGAACCCCAGTCGCACGACCGCAAGAAACTGAATTTGGCCAAAAGCTTGAATGAGTCTGGAAGAGGACTAATTCCCAGTATTGCCTCAAAGGAACACAGCTGTACTAATATCCTGATTTCTATCTTGTGGAACTTTAAGTAGGGAGTCTACTCTAGCCTTGACCTGCAGAAACTATGAGATTATATATATATATATGTATATATGTACATATATATGTACACAATATGTACATATATATGTACACATATATATGGCTATAAACTACTAAGTGTGTGGTAATTTGTTACGATGGCAATAGAGACCTAATACAAATTTATTAAAAATTAATAAGCAAGAAAAAATATAGGATTGATATGTGAATCCAAGAGTTGTTTCTTTTTTTTTTTAAGATTTTATTTATTTATTAGAGAGAGAGAGAGAGAGCAAGCACAGACAGAGAGGCAGGCAGAGGCAGAGGGAGAAGCAGGCTCCCTGCTGAGCAAGGAGCCCAATGTGGGACTCGATCCCAGGACGCTGGGATCATGACCTGAGCCAAAGGCAGCCGCTTAACCAACTGAGCCACCCAGGCGTCCCTCCAAGAGTTGTTTCTTTGAAAAGGTAAGAGGCAAAGTTTTTCTTGGTCTAAATGTAAAGAAAACACATAGACACTAAAATTAGGAATAAGAAAAGATAGTTATATGTATGAACCAAATAATGTAGTGAATATATTCACAAAGCTGAAATTATAGATAAAGTGGAAGCCAAATAATTATAGATTTTAATTCATCTCTCACAATCCAAGACAGAAGAAAAGACCAAGAAAATAAGTAGGAATACAAAGACCAATCAAAAGGTTTGAGTTTGTTGATTTAAGCAATTTTTTAGATACCGACTGTACGTTTTCCTTAAAAATACAGGACATATTCTTTTTAGAACATGTGCAAAATTTTACTCTCCAGCCACCAAATAAAGCCCTTAAGATATTCCAAAAATAGAAACTGGTATATACAATAAAAATTTCAATTACGATGAGATAAAACTTAAAATGAATACCAGGACAACAAAAAATCCTTAACTCAGTGACGCCAACAACCCCTCTTAAGCTGTTCAGTCAAAGGAAGAATTCAATATACAACTACAGAATTTCTAGTTCTAATGAGAACACAATATCAACCCTCAAGAATACAGGAAAGTAGACGAATGCTCAGGGAATATTCATAGTCAAAGTGCTTACCTCAGTAAAACAAAGACTACAAATAAATGTGGTTCAAAAAGTTAGAAAATGAGCAGCAAAAGAAATCACAAGAAAAGAAAAAAGATAAAGCCAAAAGCCTAAATTGTTGAGAATATATGAAAAACAAAAGAGAAGCAGAACTTAAAAATACATAAAAAGACTGGCTCATTGGAGAGCAATCAATAAGGTTAAGACACCACTAACCTAACTAATCAAAGTGGGGGAGAAAAAGCACAAATAAAATGTCAAAGAGAAAAAAATACAAAAGCAGAAGGAATTAAAACAATCTGACAAGTATTTTGCATAATTATATGGAAATTAATTTCAAAATCTGAATGAAAAGCATACTTTTTTCCAAGATCCTTGAAGAGAGAGTGCCTTTAAACAGACCAATTTCCACAGAAAAAACTGAGCAAAGCTATCAAAGGTCTTTCCTTCCCACTAAATCAGTAGGCCCATATGGCTTCATATGAACCAAATCTTTAAAGAATAGATCATTGCAATGCTCTTTTTAAAAAAGATTTTATTTATTTATCAGATAGAGATCACAAATAGGCAGAGAGGCAGACAGAGAGACAGGGGGAAGCAGGCTCCCCACTGAGCAGAGCCTGATAAGGGGCTCCATCCCAGGACCCCGGGATCATGACCTGAGCCACCCAGGTGCCCCCATTGCAATGCTCTTTAAACTATTTCAGAGCATAGAAAAAGAAGGGAAACTTTCAAATTATTTGTATGAAGTGAGCAAAACATCGATTGTAAAATCTGAAAGAGTTTGCACAAAAAGACTAATCTTGTTTAAAAACATTGATGAGAACTTCTCAAATAAAATATCAGCAAACAGTATCCAGCTGCACAACTTAAAAAAAAACCATAATCAAGTGCAATTTATTTTTTAAAACAAGAATTGTTTAATAAGAAATATGTTAATCCAAATAATTATGCTAGTATAGTTTAAGAGAAAACTCACATGATTATCTCCACAAATGCTGAAAAGGCATTTGCCAAATTCATAATCATTCTTAATTAAAAACAAAAACTCAATAAAATAGGAATAGTTGTGCATCAAACATGTTTATTGAGGAAGCACTTCTCTCAACATGAGGGAAACACGGGGGTATTTCTGTTAACATCAGGACCAAGAGCAGGATGACTACTGTCCCCATGCTACTATTTGATATCACACTGGAGTTATTAAAACAGTTAGAACATGGAGAGAAATTATGTGTGTGAAAATGGGGGAAAAAAAAGTAAACCTTATTACTGAAAAATCATATGATTGTGTGCCTGGAAAACAGCAACAGCAACAAACTGAAAAATTTCTACAATCAAGACAAGAATTCACTAAATTAGTAAAATTTAAAATCAGTATCGCCCTTGTTATATACAACTAACAACTAGCCAGAAGATATAATGAAACTTCATTACAATAAAGTAAAAAGAAAAAAGATAACAAAATCCCAAAATACACTGAAGATGATGCATGCTTGAGGAAAATCTGAAACTACTCCTGAAGGATGTAAAAGCAAACTTGCACAAATAGGAAGCACGCTGTGTTCTTGGTTAAAACACTCAGCATTATCACTCTTTCAATTCTAAAGATTTTATTTATTTAAGAGAGAGAAAGAGCACAAGCAGGGGGGAGCGGCAGAGGGAGAAGGAGAAGCAGGCTCCCCGAAGAGCAGGGAGCTCAAGGTGGGGTTCAATCCCAGGACCCTGGGATCATGACCTGAGCCCAAAGCAGATGCTTAACTGGGTGAATCACCCAGGTCCCCTACTTTGTCAATTCTAAAATGGTAAATTTAACATGATTTTATTTTTTTTTAAAGATTTTATTTATTTATTTGACAGACAGAGATCACAAGTAGGCAGAGAGGCAGGCAGAGAGAGAGAGAGAGAGAGAGGAGGAAGCAGGCTCCCTGCTGAGCAGAGAGCCCGATGCAGGACTCGATCCCAGGACCCTGAGATCATGACCTGAGCAGAAGGCAGAGGCTTTAACCCACTGAGCCACCCAGGCGCCCCTTAACATGATTTTAATAAAAATTAAAATTGAGTTTGTTGATTTATTTGCTGGGACTAGACACACTGATTTTAAAATCATATTTGAGGGACACCTGGGTGGCTCAGTGGGTTAAAGCCTCTGCCTTCTGCTCGGGTCATGATCCCAGGGTCCTGGGATTGAGCCCTGCATCGGGCTTTCTGCTCAGCAGGGAGCCTGCTTCCACCTCTCTCTCTCTCTCTGCCTGCCCTTCTGCCTACTTGTGAAATCTCTTTCTGTCGAATAAATAATAAAATCTTTAAAAAAATAACAAAATAAAATCATATGTGAAAAGAAACAATTATCATCGGGAAAAAGGAGAAAAGAAAGCAATGAAAGGGACTTACTGTACCAGGTACTAAAAGTACTGGGGCACCTGGGTGGTTCTGTTGGGTTAGCATCGGACTCTTGGTTTCTGCTCAGATCATGATCTCATGGGTCCTGAGACTGAGCCCTGCATCTGACTCTGCTCTCAGCAGGGAGACTGCTCCAGATTGTCTCCTTCTGCCCTCCCCAACCCCTCACACAAACCCTCTTTCTCTCCCCTTCTCTCTCTGAAATGAAGAAATAAATTTTAAAAAATTAAGGCACTACAAGGCCTCAATGATTAAAATAATAAAGACACACTATTAGAAAAAACTCCACATGGATCAAGAATTTAAATATAAATAGTAAAGCCATGAAAGTGCCAGAAGAAAATATGAGTAATTCAGGCCTTTGTATGGGGATTTTCTTTCTAAGTGTTACTTAAAAGGAGGCACAAAAGAAAAGACTGATACATTTAGCTACAAATAGAGAATATAAGCGGGCCAAAAGTCAAAAGGGCGCCAAAAGTCAAAAGACAGATGACAACCTGGGAAGATATATTTGCAGATGGTATCATAGAGAAGGGCTCATCTCCTTAACATATAAAGAACTCCTAGAAATTGAGAAGAAAAAGAAAACAACCAATAAGAAAATGGATAAAAGAGATGAATGGATAGCTCCCTGAATAAGAGATACAAATAGCTCTTCAAGATATGAGCCTCATTCACAATAAGAAAGACTAAATGAAACACAGAGACCATGGCAATCTTTTTCCTGTAAGAACGGTCAAATTCAAAAGTCAACACCACTGAGGAGGCAATGGGGACCTTTTACATATTTTTACATATTTTTGACGGCTGTGCAGTATGGTCAAGGCTCCACAGAGAGCAAGATCTTTCAAAATAGCAACCTTGTAACCTTGTACTTTGACCCAGCAATCACACTTCTGGGTGTTGATTCTACAAACTTATGCACACACACAATGACATAAGTGCAAGGTTATACATTGCAGCCTTGATTTGAAAGGGAGAAATATTAAAAATAGCCCAAATGTCCATCTGTGAGAGATTGGTTAAATGAGCCACTATACAGACAGGAAGAGTACACAGTTGTAAAAATGAGTTAGGAAGCTCTCCATGTACTAATATGGCTGATCTCCTGGATATATTTGCTTAGTTAGAAAAAATAGGATGAAAGGCTTAAACGTGAGACAGGAATCCATCAAAATCCTCAGGGAGAAAATAGGCAGAAACCTCTTCAACCTCGGTTGTAGCAACTTCTTACTAGACATGTTGCCAGCAGCAAGAAACAAAGGCAAAAATGAACTACTGGGACTTCATCAAAATAAGAAACTTCTGCACGGTGAAGAAAACAATAAAACTACAAGACAGCCTATGGGATAGAAGATATTTGTAAATGACATGTTGGGCAAAGGGCTAGTATCCAAAATCTGTAAAGAACTTATCAAATCAATGCCCCCCAAACCAAATAATCCAGTTAAGAAATGGGCAGAAGACATGAATAGATGCTTTTCCAAAGAAGACATCAGATGGCTAACAGACACATGAGACAATGCTCCACATCACTCATCATCAGGGAAATACAAATCAAAACCATGACAAGATGCCACTTCACACCTATCAGAATGGCTAACATTAACAACTCAAGAAACAACAGGTGTTGGCAAGGATGCAGGGTAAGGGGAACCCTCTTGCACTGTTGGTGGGAATGCAAACTGGTGCGGCCAGTTTGCATTCCCACTCTGGAGAACAATATGGAGGTTTCTCAGAAAGTTTAAAATAGAACTACCTAGCATATGCCCAGCAATTGCACTATCAGGCACTTACCCAAAGGATACAAAAATACAGATTCAGAGGGGTACATGCACCCTGGTGTTTATAGCAGCATTACCAACAATAGCTAAGTTGTGGAGAGAGCTCAAATGTCCATCAGTTGGTGAATGGATAAAGAAGATGTGGGACACACACACACACACACACACACACACACACACACGTGCGTGCGCACACGCAATGGAATATTACTCAGCCATAAAAAGAATGATATCTAGCCATTTGCAATGATGTGGATGCAGCTAGAGAGTGTTATGCTAAGTGAAATAAGTCAGTCAGAGAAAGTCAAATACATATGATCTCATTCATATGTGGAATTTAGGAAAGAAAACAGAAGAACATATGGGAAGGGAGGGGAGGGAGAGAGGAAGTGAACCGTAAGAGAGTCATAACGATAGAGAACAAACTGAGGGTTGATGGAGGGAGGTGGTGGGGGAAGTGGGATAGATGATGGAAGGGTATTAAGGAGGGTACTTTTTGTGATGATCCCTTGGTGTTGTATGTAAGTGAAGAATCACTGAACTCTATTCCAGAAACCGATATTGCCCTGTACGTTAACTGAGTAAAATATTGCATTTAAAAAAAAAGATAAAATAGGTGCATAGTAATATATATAATATGCTGTCTATTTTGTAAAGAGGGGGAAATAAGAATATATTTGCATTTCCTTCTATCTGCATAAAGGCATACTGAAAGTCTCCCCAACAGCATAATAAAAATGATTTCAGTGAGGAAATAAAGAATGTGAGAATTGGTGACAGAAGTGGCACGAAAATTCTCAATGTATGCTTTTTTAAAAAAGATTTATTTGTCTATTTGAGAGAGAGAGAGTGTGCCCCAGGGTGGGGGGAGGGGTTGTTGCAAAGGAAGAGGGAGCAGGAGAGAGAGAATCTCAAGCAGACTCATTTCAAGCAGACTCAGCTCCATTGAGTGTGGAGCTCAACGCAGGGCTCAATCTCATGACCCTGAGCTGAAATCAAAACTTGGATGCTTAACTGACTGAGCCACCCAGGCGCCCCTGTATTTTCTTATATAGTTTTAATTTGTGAATGATACATATCGTATGTATCACCTTAAAAAAAAACAAAGGATAAACTATAGTCAATGCCACTTTTGAACTTAGATGCAAAGTCAGATGCTGAGTGATTACACAAAACTGGATAGCAGAAAATGCTGCAATGTTTCAGTTTGGGGAATTGTATCGACATAGCAAATTAGAAGTCCAAAGAGGTAAACAAATGAACAAATAAAAACCCAAACCAGAAAACAACCAATATGATGACTTAGGCATTTGTTCATGTCTACAAGGCAACTTGTACAGTTAAATATTCAGTCCTAATAAAAACTAAATACTAATAAAAACTAATGCAAATAAGTAGGAATTGATGGATACTTCCTTAATGTGCTTTAACATGTATCAAACCAACAACTAACAGCAGACAACAAAGACATCTTCAGTATAATCAGAAACCAGAGAAGCTGCCTTCTTAAGTTTGGCTCAGGTCATGATCTCAGAGTCCTAAGATTGAGCCCCATATTGGGGTCCACACTGAGAATGAAGCTTGCTTAAGATTCTCTCTCTCCCTCTCCCTCTGTCCCTACCCTTGTCCTCTGCTTGCAGGCTCTCTCTTAAAGGAATGAAGGAAGGAAGGAAGAAAGGGGGGTGGATAAAGAAAGGAATGGGACAAAGTAGGACACAGAACATTTTGTATTAGCTCCTTTAGTTAAGCCATTGACTGGGAAGATGAGAAAGGAGAGGCATTTCAGGCAGAAATATGGAGGCCATACAATATCTTAGAGTGAGTGGGGACCTACCTGCACGTTGTTCAGTATCACTGGGTGTGAGGGGTGAGCCAGGAAACATGGGGTGAGCTGCAGAGCTAAGCAGCGGCCAGTGTAGAGGTGGCCTTTAAAACCAGGTCAGTGAGGGATTTGTATATTACTTTGTGAGAGACATACCTACTGTAGGGACATAACATAAGCAACTCACGTTTAGCTCCTATCTTTAATAATGATAGTTTCCATGAGAAATTGCTTTGCTTATAATCTTTGGTTCTACAATCTTTGAGGAAAACCCAGTGAGTAAGGCAATAACAGCAACTGGAGAATCAAGCACCACGGGCTTGCAATGGGTAGCTGTGTTGGAACAAAGGCAGCGCTCATTAAATATTTGTTAATTCAACTGATAGTTCTCAAGGGATCTATGCACGTGCTGTCATATTTAAACTCTTTGGGAGAAAAGGGTTCTTTTGAAATATTACCACTTGACTAGGCATTTTGATAAGCTATAATGATCTTCTGGCAGTAACATGTAACGTAAGAGTTCCAAGTATTTTCAGTTACCTTCACATCCAAGTTCTTAGAAACAGTTTCTAGGGCAGACATAAAATCTTGAATTGTTTTTTCAGTTTTCCGGTGCTCGTGTCTGATGAAGTGAATGTCTCCAGAAAGCTTCACAATGCTGGAGTCACATCTAGCAGCAAGATGAAAATTGGTTGTGAGATCAATGGGCTCAAACATTTTTTTAATACTACAGGAGGGTGTGTGCATTGACCTGATGGCAGAAGTTCTAAAGTTCTTTGAATAATGAGTTAGTAGATGGAGGAGCCAATGCAGAAATCTTCATTTTTCTCTTTTTTCCCTGATGGGAGAAGAATCACTGTGGGTAATGATACACTGATTGAAATCAAAGAACTGCATGGAAGTAGATGAAGACATTGGGAGAAAATGGGGAGAATTTTAGATTTTCAGTATGATATATTGATTTGGTCATAGGAGTTCCGACAGATTTTAATGTTTTGGGAATACTTCCTGCTGCCTCTGGTGAGGCAAAACTGGAACTTTTTCCTGTTCTGTATTGCCTTCTGAGTCCACTTTCCTCCATTTACTCTCTTTCGTTGACTCCAAGATTGTCAGTTCTCTTCCGGCTACAAAGAGTCCCAGGTCGCCATCATCTTCCAACCCATCTTTAAAAAACAATTTCCAGGGGTCCCTAGGTGGCTCACTGGGTTAAAGCCTCTATTTGACAGACAGAGATCACAAGCAGGCAGAAAGGTAGGCAGAGAGAGAGCGAGGAGGAAGCAGGCTCCCACATCGAGCTCTCTGCTCAGAGGGGAGCCTGCTTCCTCCTCTCTCTCTCTGCATACCTCTCTGCCTGCTTGTGATTTCTGTCTGTCAAATAAATAAATAAAGTCTTTAAAAAAATAAAAAATAAAAAAAACAAAAATAAAAAACGGTTTGCGTCCTCTCAGCGCCAATCAAAACTCCCATCCCTCAAGGGGTCTCAGTCAAGTGTTGTCTAACATTAGGACAAAAACAATTCACACTAACACGGGAATAAAGTTTTAGTCCCCAAATTGCATTGGTATATCTTAAGGAAGGAACTCCAGTGAAGTGGGGTTGGAGTTGAAGATGAACCATCTTCCCAGGGGGTCAGGGAACCCCACTGCATTATCAGCACTCAAGGCTTCTCCTGGGAGAGGACAGGTTACATATTGTATTATCCTTTCAATCCACGCATATATGCATGAAAGACAGGATGTAGAACGCTGAGAGACAGCGTCTTTTATACGAAGTTATCAGAGATCACTTTGAGGTTTGTGATTTTATAAAATAACTCTTTTGACTGTCCTGAAATAATATTTATTAGGAAGCACATTTTCATGTTGTCACGCTAAGTGCTATAAATACTGTTTGTTTTATAGCTGTCAACATTTTTTAGGATCTGGAAATGGATTTGTTTTTCTTAAGATTTTTGGTGCCAAAGTGGAGACAGAAGTGAGTAAGATGGTAATTTTGCCTGAGAAATCCCTTCAAGAGATACCAGGGGACTGTCGTGGTGGGGGTGGGGTGGGGAGAGAATGCTGGGAACAAAAATTAGGAATTAATCTGATAAAAAATGGGAACTGGCTTGTAACGCACCAGTCATAGGCAAAAGCCATTTGGTACGTAGAAACCATTGTTGTCAAAACAAGTTCTGTGGTCGGTTAGTTAGGATAATCTTATGTGAATCCACATTAAGATCCCCAAAGATTACATAGAAACAGTGGCTGCTGTCACGGCTCCCTGCCTCTCCTCACCCAGTGCCCTCCTTGTCCGATCATCAGAGACAGCTGGTCTGTGCCTTGTAGCCTAATGGTTAAGAAGTGGTCTCTGGTGTCACAATGACCTGGCTTTGAATCTGCTACTTTCTAGCTTGATATGTTATTTAAGGATGAAAGAAGGAACAAATAGACAGGATTTAGCCAGAATCTGGCACCGAGGAAGCTCCCCTATCCGATCAACAGCTTTTACTTATTCATGCCTGCCTTCCCACGCAGACACACATGGCCAACCTGATGCCACACGCTGATTTGTTTTGTCTACCTGGTTGTCTAATGATTCTTTATTCCTGATGTCCAGTCACTTCGACCAGGATATCTTGGCTGAATTGTTCTTTTTTTTTTTTAAGATTTTTTTTTTTTTTTTTTTTTTTTTTTGCCAGATAGAGAGAGAGTGCAGGAGCAAGCACAGGCAGACAGAGAGGCAGGCAGAGGCAGAGGGAGAAACAGGCTCACTGCTGAGCAAGGGACTCAATCCCAGGATGCTGGGATCATGACCTGAGCAGAAGGCAGCCGCTTAACCAACTGAGCCACCCAGGCGTCCTGGCTGAATTGTTCTTATAGCAATGTTTCTGGGATTACAGTCTTGATCTACAGATTCAAATCTCTGTTTTAAGAACACTTTCTTCTCTTACACCCATGAACAGTTTTTTTCCTGAAGGATCCGTTCTTTCTTCTTGAGGAAAGTCCTATAGGGTCTATGTTGAATGAGTTTTACCTGTTTGCTGTATATATCATTTTTTGACAGCCATTTTTATATTGAAAAATGTTTTCTTTTTGTTTTTTTATGGTTTGCTCATGTTTGCTTTTTAAAAAATAAATTAGTATTATTTTTAGTTATATTTATTCTATTTGGAGGGCTTCCAAAGCATATTTAATCTCTAGGCTATTTCAGGGTTATGGTTTTTTTTCCCCCCCATCTGAATCCTGAGCAATCCTAGTTCATCTTCTATCTCGTTCTTTTATGTGATCATCTCTTTTTGGGGGAAGCACTTTTATTTCTTATTTTTTAAAATTATTTTTACTTTATGAAATGAAAACATGTCTATAGCCTAGAAGTCAGTAAAAACTAAAAGGCTAATAACAAACCACAGTGGCTCCTTGCTCTGCTCCTTCCTGCTGCTCTCTGTTCTCCCCGGACACAGGGGCCTATCTTTGCGCCCAGTTTTAGAGGCTCCTGGTGCAGCCAGCTCCTATGTCTTTTGAGAATTCTGTGCTGTAAAAGCACATCATTCTCAGCTTATCGCACAGGTTTAAAGTTGGTTTTATTATGTCTTCTATGTCAGTTTCCACATGTCTGTCTGTTTTCTAGGTTCCAAGATTTCTATGGTGATATCCTCTGTCTTTGTGGTCTTTGTGGGTATGTTTTTTTTTTTTTTCCTTTTTTTTTCTTTTTTTTTTCCTTTTTTTTCTTTTTTTCTTTTTTTCCCTTTTCTTTTTTGTGGGTATGTTTTAAAGAGAAACATTATTTTTGCTGTGGGTTTAGTGGGACTTGGGGAAGGAGCAAGAGTACATGTGACTGTTCAATCAACAATCTTTTATCTTTCTTTTGTTCTTAACTTCTTTGAAACCAGGAGAACCTCTGGTTTGAAGTCTTCTTGTATTTTTCTGGTTAATTTCTCTCACTGGGGTATGTTCAGCAATCTTACGTTTTTCTCTGTCTATTGATGGTGGTGGTGGCAATTTTTATGCAGAGCCTAGATTCTTCCTAACTATCACTCTTAGATCTTTGAATGATTCTGACCACCAGCAGGTCACCAAGTGTGTGTTTGGTGAAGAGTAGACCACATCCTCCGTGTAGGCTTGTGATATGAAATCTGTTATTTCCCTAGGCCTGGTGGGGGGTGGGTTGGGGGGAAGGGTACATCTCCCCATTTTGTCCTCAAAAACTAGACTGGTATATTTCACAGGCCATCAGTGAGTCCTAGGATTCTCTGTTGTGACCCTATAGGCCTCCTCCAGTTCTTCTGCCTGTAGCGGGTCAGTATGTCTCTCAGGTGTGAATTTGCAAAGACAGAGGTAGGTCCGGGATGATTGCATCCTCAGGTACACTCCCCAGCCACTCTGTGTTACTGACCAGAATCTCTAAACGGCCATTTCCTATCTCTCCTATTTCCTATCTGAGCTCCTCGGTAATATTGCTCCGTTCAAATTATTTGGCCTATTAGGACTGTGACTTTTGATATGGAGCAAATCATTATGTTTAAGGTTGGGGGAGGACTCCATTGGCCCAGACATCACAGTAGTTGGTAAGTGGACTTTGTGGTCAGCTGTTGTAGCAACCTCCAAGTTATATTAAAGATGGAGTTTTTCTTTCCTTTCTTATGTTTTTAACTGGGTTTAGGTTGTCTCGAGTGAGAGAAGTGACGTGAAAATATTTTTATTCAACTATCTTTAACCAGAAGTTCCTACTCTTACCTTCTCAGAAGTTGACAGTATCCATGATATTGTTAGTGTTCTCCAAAGAATATGACTTTTGCTTTTAGTCACCCACCAACATGATTTATTATTTTTTCATAAGCAAATCTGTCTTTGAGTCCCAAATCACCAAATGTGGCTGGAAGTTTGGCCTCCCTCTGGCTGTAAATCATAGCCATCCCTATGGGAATTCTTTACATATTTGCTTTTCCTCATTTGCTCTTGAGACTCTCAGCTACCACATAGAGGAGAGGGTATCAAAAGCAGGCCAGACAACTTTGAGAACCTCATCTCATTGCAAGTACTTGCTTTTAGACTGCCACTTCTTTTGGAATAGGACATAAGGTGCAAAATTCAAAGCACATTGCCATTATTAAATACTGAGTTTGATTTATGCAGCAGTAAAAGTTTGCTAGGAGTTATGTTAAAATAATCAACTTAATCTCAGTTATGCCAAAATACTAATTGTAATGAAGGTCAATATATGTGGAAAGACAGTCATTAATTCGGTCTCAGCTTGTCCATTTGTCACTTGCCTGGCAAAAATACACAATACGGGAGAGGATGGGTGAGTATAAGTCTCACGGCTTTTAGCCAAGTTCTGTCTCAGATTAACAAATAGATTTAAGAAATTTTCCTAAAAGGGAGATGTTTCAAGGAAAAATAAGACCTTGTCCTAAGATCACTACTTAAGATTCATGAGGAAGATAATTAAGCAATTGAAGAGTAAGATGGAGGACTAGGAGGTCCTTGGTTTTCCCTTCTCTTCCGGATGCACCAAATAAAGAGCTACACACAGATGAGGTACCTCTGAGAAAAATCCAGAAACTAATATAAAGACTCCTATGTATCAGGCAACTAAGAAAATACTGAAATGGGTAGGAAAAGCTGAGACACAGTCAAGCTGTAAACCCCTTTCTTGGCACAGGGACTTTCTTATAACTGGGGGGACCCCTGAAATCCCAGCTTCTCCCTGAGGAGTGACGGGTTTGAACCACACAGCCACTCGAGAGACTGGCTTCCAAATCACCCAGTTCGAAGAGCTGATGGGCTCATTTGCTAGGGGCTTGGGACCATAGAAAACAAAGCGTTAGTTTTAAACAACCACCAAGATTAAAAAATCGACAAAGGATCTGAATAGACATTTATCCAAAGATGACACACCAAGGACCAACAAGTACAACGAGAGGTACTTGACATCACTGACCATCACAACACTGCAAATGAAAACCACAATGGGATATCATCTTACACCTGTTAGGATGGGTATTATCAAAATAATAAAAAGATAACAAATGGTGACTCGTATGTACAGAAAAAAAAAAAACCTCTTGTATAGTGTTGCTAAGAATGTAAATTGGTACAGCCATTGTAGAAAACAGGATGAAAGTTCTTCAGAAAACTGAAAATAGAACTATTACATCATCCAGCAACCCCTCTTCTGTATATATATCCAAAGGAAATGAAATCAGTACTTGGAAGAAATATCTGCACTCCCACATTCATTGCAGCAATACTCATAATAGCCAAGAAATGGAAACAACCTAAGTGTCTGTTGACAGATGAATAGATAAAGAAATTGTGAGATACACACACACACACACACACAAACATTCTGATTATTTAAACTCAAGAAAGGAGATATTGCCATTCGCAAATACGTGGATAAAACTGGAGGACATTATGCCAAGTTAATGAAGGTAGACACAGGAAGAAAAAAAAATACATCATCTCATATAGAATCTGAAAAAGTAAAATACGTTGAAGCAGAGGGTAGAATGGTGCTTATCCAGGGTGAGGAGGTGGGGGAAAGGGGGAAATGTTGGTCAAAGAGTACAAATTTGCAATTAGGTAGGAAGAATATGCCTAGGTACCCTGTGTACCCTAGGTACAATATACACTGTGATGACTATAGTTAATAATGTTGTATTGAAGAATAGAAATATAGTAAGAAAGTAGATTTCAGATGCTCTAGTCACACACATAAAATGATAACTACGTGAGGAGAAGATATATTAATGAGCTTGACTGTAGTAATCATTTTAGTATACATATATATATCAAATCATGTTGTAGACTTTAAATATAAATAGCTTTTATTTTTAAGAAAGGAGACAAAAAATAAATTAAAGAGCAGAAAGAGTTGCATATCTTGTTCTTGATATTATTCCATTCATGTCATAGTTTCATTGAAATCTGTTATTTTGTCTTATATGTAAAGCAGGATTTACAGAAATTGAAGAGTAGGTTTGTGAGCAGTTTGCAGGAAAAATAAATAGTTGAGGCATCATCAGCACACCACCAAATGAAACCAAATTCCAAGTTTTTTCAAAACAGATGTTTGGTGTTTATCTTTGCAAAACCATGGCACGTCTAAACCAGATGGTGGGTTTGCTCGTGTTTGTTTTATCATCTTGCTTCATGACTTACCCATATATTATAAAATTTCCTTCATGTATATCAAATATGATATAATGAAATAGAGAAGTTTGTATATTTAATTTTTTAAAAAGATTTGATTTATTTATTTGACAGAAAGAGAGATCACAAGTAGGCAGAGAGGCAGGTTGCGGGGGGACGGAAGCAGGCTCCCCACTGAGCAGAGAGCCCGATGCGGGGTTCAATCCCAGGACCCTGACATCATGACTGGAGCCGAAGACAGAGGCTTAACCCACTGAGCCACCCAGGCGCCCCGAGATGTTTGTATATTTTAGACGTATAAATGTATATTTATAAATAATATAATTATATCTCTGTGTGTGTGTGTGTACACACATAGGTACTATTCCCGTAGATTCTGTTTTCCTAATGTCTGGTACCTTCTCTGGACTTTCACGGGTAGTGCTTCAGTTTCAGCCCTTGACATTTGGCACCTTGATTGCTGCAATAGGCTTCCTTTCTGTACCCCAGCAATTCAGCTAATACTAGAATGTCACTAAATATCTCATCTCCTTACTCAAGATCTTCCCATGGTTACTTATAACCTTCTACATAAAATTCATATCTCCTACCTTGGCCTACAAGGTCCCTCAGCATCCAATCTGGACCACTTGTGAGCTTCATCTCCCCATCTCCCATCTCTCCCTAAATATAAGCCCCAGATACCAAAACTAAATCACACGTCTCACAGGTAGTCCCTTGAACCTGTCACAGTAATTCATCTCTAAGTTCTTTTGCATGTATTATTCTTCCTATATGAAGTGCATTTCCCATCCTTCCTTATCTAGCAAACTTCTATAGATCCTTCAAATCTCATCGCAAGTGTCACCTCCTTCAGGAAGACTTCCCTATGCCTCAATCTGATTTGGATATTCCCATGGCACCACAGCCTCTCATTGTAGCGTTCAACTCATTCCTTACACTTGGAGCTTGTTTCCCCAGGTAGACCATAAACCCAGGGCCATGGGGAATTGGAAGTGGACCATGTTGCTGAATCCCTGAATCCCAGCATACTGCCTGGCATATGACATAGAGCTTAATGCATTTTTTGTTGTTGTTAAGTCGAACGGATAGATACTCTAAGAGAAGTTTGTCCTACGTATTGATCAACTAATCCTTATTTGGTCATTAACATCTCAGAGCAGATTAACAAGATGGAGGCTGGGTATTCCAAGAGAGACGAAAGAGGTGCTGGGAGAAGATGAAGAGTTGCAAAGACACCTTTGCAGCCATTCACAAGTGATCTTTTCTATGCCTATTAGAGTGGTCCTGCCATTGTCAAGACCCACAGATTTTTGCTAACCTGTATAGCATTAATTCTTTTGATTCAGAAATATCATTTGAAAGATGTTCCTCAAAATTTTATCCCATTAGGAAGTAAATCCCCTTTGTTAGATTTTTATACATCATTCTTACATATTTTAAATGTTTGAAGAATTAGAATTTGACACATCTGGGAATTTTGTTTGTGGCTATGAGGCTGTGTCTTTGTATAAGATGTTGGTATTTGGACAGTCAAGGGCTATAAAGACAATACAATCCTTGTCACTTTCAGATGGACCCAAAGTGGATGTTGTGTAGAAGGGGTCTTTTATAAAACCCTTGAGTCTCACAGGTGGTATGAGGCTTTACACTTTCTCAATTACCACCTTGTCAGTTTAGCTTCATGTAAAGACATTATCTACTTTTCTACTGCATGAAACTTATTTGGGAATGAGAATTCTGTGGGCAAGAACTGACTATCTGCTACATGTTTCTTCTCACCTGGCTACTCTTCCTCGAAGATCTCCAACTCCTTGAACATGTTTGGTGTTTAGCTCCTGTACTGCAAAATTAGTTCCTGTGGCCACCTGGTCTCGAGCTCTTATTTGGTCTTCCAAAACCTGTAAATTTGAGTGAAAATTCCCATTATTTTCCCATCACACATGATAAGAAAATATAGTTTAAAGCAGAGGCTATCAAATTGAATGCCTTTCCTAACTAGGCTGACAGTGTAAATGAGTGAGAGAGTCCTACGTCAGGGAGAGGCAGTCCCTGCCTTACCTGAGGGGGCAGGGATGGCCTGATCCCAACAAACTGTTGCCAGGTAGGAATAATGGCTCAACAGTATTTCAACACAAGCCAGAAATCTAGATTTTATGTTAAATATTTCAATTTTTTAAAAAAAAGATTTATTTCAGAGAGCACATGCATGAATGAGAGGAGGGGCAGAGGCAGAGAGAGAATCCCAGCGGACTCCTTGCTGAATGTGGAGCCCGATAGGGGGCCAATCCCCCCAACCCTGAGACTATGACTGGAGCCAAAAGTGAGTCAGAAGCTTAACCGACTGAGCCACCCAAGCACCCCTAAATCTTTCAATTTTTAAATATTGACATCTTAGTCAAAATCTTTTATAAACATGATATGGGCCAAGTAAAACATATTTCTTGTGCTGTTATGACCATGAGTGCCATTTGGCCATGACTGATATAAAAGTTTTTCTACAAAAACCTATTTCAGAATTGGTGGTAGGTTTGGAAAAAGGGATCTTCATATGGCATCAGGTATCAAAATACCCTTTATAGATTGACTCAGAAGCAAACTAACACAAGCAAAGTCACCTGGAGTGAAAAAGATTTATTTTCTTGTTTTTTTTAGAGAACATGAGAGATGGATGGCTTGAAGTGTGTTCACATTTTGCCCTTGAGTATCCTTAGTCATGTCTTCAGTAGTTCTGACATAGAGCTAAGTGTCTTATACTACCAGGTTGGTGGTTCCAAGCACAGTAGTTTGAAATTTTTTCACACTCGTATGTAAGTATTAGGTTAAAAATTTTTAAAAATTCTACTTGTCCATTGACAAAATTTCTATCTTACTTGAAATTCAAACAAATTCTAATGTGAAGTGAAGATATATAAAATAATTTGTATTTATTCATAAAGAGTGAGAGTATAAGACAAGTTCATGATTTGGGGAAATGTTTTAGTTGCCCTATTTGAACAGGGCCTGAACTATGTTTAAATTTCTGTTTCTGAATTTTTTTGAGGAAAAGGAAGATTTTTGTAACAAATGAATGATAGAAATTTTAAAGACCATATACAGGACTTTTCTCATTTGTAAACTCTGCAGACTGAGATGACTCAAGGGCAAATAAAATTTTTAATTGAAAACATAGAAGTGTCCAGAATGCCAGCTAGAGTTTTTTGTTTTTATTTGTTTTTGCATGCATGTGGGTGTCTTAGTCCACTCAGGCTGCTCTAACAAAAGATCACAGACTAGGAACCTACTAAAGAATGGGAATTTATTTCTCATAGTTCTGGAGGCTGAAAGTCCAATGTCAGGGTGCCAGCATGGCCCCGTTCTGGTGAGAGCCCTCTTCTGGGTTGCAGACTGCCTACTTCTTACCATGTCTTCACGTGGTAGAAGGGGCTAGGGGGATGTGTGGGTGTTTCTTTTTTTTTAGGAGGGCACTGGTACTGTTCATGAAACCCCCACCTCCTAATACCATCACATTGGGCATGAGATTTCAAAATGTGAATTTTGGGGGAGAGGGGAGAGACACAGACATTCAGACCGAAGAATAGATACTATTTGGTTTTGTTTTGGTAATGAATTGCGATGAAAGGGAAGTTACCCTACTAAAAACTAAAACATTATATGAGATAAGGAAAATACATCAGTGTAGCTAAGTAGATATGCATATCTAAATAGATCAATGTAATGTAATGAAGGCCTTGGTAAAAATAAGAAAGAAAGGCACTACCCTTGAGGCTTACAAATCAGTGGTGGGGGGTGGGATTTTACAGATGGTGTTGGGATCTCTGGTTATTTATTCAGAAAACAATCAATTTAGATCCTTACCTCATGACAGACATCAATACAGATCTTAGAAAAGTTGACTAAAAATATAAATAAAAAGTTACACCATAAAAATACAGATAGTACAGGTGATTATTTCAGTTCTAAATGAAGATATTTTGATTCTTAAAAAATGAGAGAAATCTCAGAGCAAAATATTGGAATGTTTAACCTTGTGCAAAAGTTGATAGAAACATTGTAAATACAACTAAGGTGTAAACAACAAACTGGAAAAACACTTATAATAAATGTCATGGCCAAGGATTTGAGTTCTGTTCTACAATCAACACGGACTTGCTGGTGAAAGCCAATTAGACCCATCTTTTCCCATCTTTGTGTTTGGTGTTCGGGTGTTTGAAATCAATCACAGTGAGAGGATTAGCACCCTGGAAACAGGTAGACATGACAAACCAAGTTTTTATCCGCCAGGAAATATTTGACTGCTGGTTTTAAACATTTGCCAAGGTACCACCAACTACTATCCTTAACTAGTAAAAAAATCTCATCAAATCAATAAGAATTAAAAAGCACTAAAACCCCAAAAGATGAACTGGCAAAAGGATTAATAGATGACTGATAGAGAAAATGCGAATGGTTACAGGCACTTTTAGAAAGTGGAAAGAAAAAAAAAGAAATATCCCATTTCTATCCCATCAGTTTAGCAAAGTTAAAACAGCAAATCTCAATGCTGGCATGCACACAGTGAAAAAGCATTTTCATATAATGCTAATGGAAGTGTAAGTGTCAACTTTCCGGAAACCAATTTGGCAACATGCATCAAGAGCTTTTCTAGTGTTCACACCCTGGAGTTCCACTTCTAAGAATATACACTATGGAAATAAGGCAAATACAGACATACACTTATGCACAGAGTTATTTTAACATTAAGATAATAAGTTAGGAAATCATGGTGCATGTACCATGCAAAGAACCTTTAATGACATGTGAGAATTTATGATATAATTTGATATTAAAAACTGTGCTTACAAATGTAGTCTCAGCCTCTGGAACGGAAAATGTGGAGGGACATGACTTTGGCTGTTTGTAGAGATTACCATTTGCTGGAGAATTTTTTGCCCCCAGGTTTTAAATTTTTTTTCTAAGTTTTCACAATAATTATAGTGAACAAGTATTGCTTTTACAAGTTGATGGGGAAAAAAACCCACAAGAAAGCAGTATTATACATAAAATTCTTTCCTTGAGTTTAAATTAATTTTAAAATTTGTAATTAGCTGCCAGCTTGAAAAACAGATAATTTGGTTATGAAAAGGAATAGCAACTTAAGTGTTACCATTATGCTTGATTAAAAACAAATTTTTTTTTCATCCCTTTCAAAGGCCCAAGTCAAGCTTCAGCTCACACTCAAACCTATCTTGCTGGTCAGTCTGCAAGGGCTGACCAGGCTAATGACTTAACGTTTTAAAAAAAAAACAACTGAATAACATCTATTTCTCTGTAGAGTGATTGGCACTTCATAGTCTGAATTATTTATTAGAGGTAGCCTAATAGTTTCTTCTTGATAATATTTTTAATTTTTTTAAAGATTTTATTTATTTATTTGACAGACAGAGATCACAAGTAGGCAGAGAGGCAGGTAGAGGGGAGGGGGAGGCAGGCTTCTTGCTGAGCAGAGAGCCCGATGTGGGGCTCCATCCAGGACCCTGGAATCACGACGGTAGCCGAAGGCAGAGGCCTTAACCCACTGAGCCACCCAGGTGCCCCGATAATATTTTTAAAGATTTTATATATTTATCTTATAGAGAGACACACAGTGAGAGAGGGAACATAAGCAGGGGGGAGTGGGAGAGGGAGAAGTCTGAGCCCCCTCGGTGTGGGGCTCGATCCCAGGACCCTGAGCTCATGACCTGAACTGAAGGCAGACGCTTAACAACTGAGCCACCCAGGTGCCTCATCTTCTTGATAATGTTTTAACTATGTTACCTCCAAACTTTAAAATATTTTCTAATTCAGTTTACTACACAGACCAGTTCTCCGCATTTTTCCCTATAAGCGCCAACCCCTTAAAAGGATTGCAAATATTTTGAGGTTTTACAGTTTTTGGAAAATGTTTTCCTTTTCCACAGCTAATCTATGACAGTCAATTATTCTGGGGAAAAAAACTCTTAGCAAGATTTCTAGAGAGCTGGAAACTTTTCCTCCTTAATGTTAAGAGCATTTTATTGAGCATTTTATTTATGTATTAAAAGGTACAAATCAAAGTGTATGTCTGGATGGATTTTGACAAATATAATCAACCATGTAACAACCACCCAGATAAAAATATAGACCATTCTAGAAGCATTTGGTATTTCTGAGAATGCTATTTTCTTTTTAATTACCAGCAAGTTTTGACCTTTAAATTGGTATCTTATTTTAGCACTAGTGCTGTACTTGATTTTGTCATTTCTCAAAGGCAATGAGCCGCTAACCTCTTATCACTTTCTTAACACTGTTATGCCTAGAAACACCTTTGACCGCTTTGAGAAGTGCACTGACTTTTTAGGGGTCAATTCATTATGTGCTAAATACCAATAAAATACATTTTAAAAGTTCACTAAGATTTTTTTTATGATTACATGAAAAGAATCTTGGAGATTTAGATTAAAATGAGCACCTAATAAACATTACCTGACATACTGTTAAACAATTCTCTCTGCTGTCACAGAATAACACTAAATGCTTTTTGAACAGAATTTCCTTCTACTTTTTGGCATAAATGAGCAGTTGAAAAGATGAACTGTTATCCTCTGGGGCAACATGTTGTAATCAATTAAACTTAAGCTATAGTGACCATTTCTATAATTGAAAGATGATATTGATGGTTGATAATTGTTGTCAAGCAATGATGCCAACATATGGAAAATAAAGAACTACCTCAATATTTTGGCTGAGTTTTTTGACAATGCTGGTGATGGTCTGAATATGGTTTTCCAGTAGCTTCCTGGCAAGCAACTCCTCTTTTTGAAAGCCGTGGGTCCCCTGAAGACAAGCAGAGATGTCCTCCTTGATGCGGAAGGCTTGTTCGAGGAGGAACGCGATGGTGCGCTCCTGGTTGCTCAGTCTGTCTTCTAGCTGACTTCTCTGCGTGTTTGGAATCACAGGAAGAAAAGAATGATCCCTGGTCAGGAAAAGGAAACAACATCAGTGCCGTTACAAGAATGAGTTGGAGGAACCAGAAGCAGAACTTGCATCTTCACTTCTACTCCAGTCTTGTCTCCCCTTTGGGGAAGTTTGGAACTCTAGGAGGACTGACTCTAAGCACCTGCCTGGTTAGATTCTGGTTTGCATCTCATCTAAGAAGAGCTGACTTTGGCCTTGGTCTTACATTATGCGTTTTTCATGTTCCCTAAGAAGGAATCATTTCATACTTTACCCACCTCTTCTAACAAGCCACATTGTGCTTGTTAGAATGCCTGAAAATTCCACACTGAAGGGAGTGTTGCCTTCTTCTTTTTGGGGGCAGGGGGGAGTGTTGCCTTCTTAGCTGGAAGAAATGATAGCTCAAAGGCACAGATTCACAAAGGACTCAGAAGTTCAGTGAAAGAGTAAACATAGTAAATTAGAGGAAGAAAGCGAAAGGCTAGGGCTCTTTAGTATTAGGGTAAAGAAAGATGCAAGATCCTGGTAGCCCCTATTGGCATGAATATATTCCTCTTTCCTTTCACAAGTAAGCTTCTCAAAGCACAGGCTACTTTTGATTTGTCTTTTTTAAAATTTTCTTTATTGAATTTACTTTGAAAGGAAATGAGTTCCATAGTTGCTCAGGGGTAAACTTTCCGGGCACACTATGGTCTTGACCCAAGTGCTGACCTAGCATGACTGTGGGCTTCCTATCCTCTCTCCCTCCTAAAATCCTGGAGGATCTAGAAAGGAAACTTAGATAACTGTGAAAAACGCTTGTGCCCTGGGGGTTATTTTAAACTGGTGAGTGTGTAGGGTGTCTTCTCATTTTCTCTCTCTCTCTTTCTTTCTTTTTAATTATTTTTATTATTTATTTGTCAGAGAGAGAGCACAGCAAGGGGGAGCAGCAGGCAGAGGGAGAAGCAGGCTCTCCACCGAGCAAGGAGCCCAATGCGGGGCTCAATCCCAGGACCCTGGGATCATGACCTGAGCCCAAGGCAGGCACTTACCCTACTAAGCTGCCCAGACGTCTCCTCCTCAGCACCTTCTATTATAAGACCCCATTTCATCTTCTCCCCAGCATTTGTCATTATCTAAAGTTATCTTACTTCTTTGTGTTTATTTTCTGCCCTCTATCACTAGAACGAAAGCTTCCTATGGGCAGGGACTTTATCTAACTTGTTCTGTACATTGTCTCCAGCACTGAAAAGAATGCCTGATATGTAGTAGGTACTCAATAAATATTTGTTGACTGTTTTTGTTTCTAGCTAGGCTGTTCCCTTAAGGGTCAGTTGTTGGAAATTGGGGGGAGGGGTGGAATGGTGCCATAAAGCTACAAGTTGGAAGAGCATCAAGGTTTACAAGTTTCTCCTCTTGATCAGAATAAAGTAGACTCAGCCTTCTTTCCTTTCATCTGCACACCTGAGGCACAAAGAAGGCTTTGCTAAGGGTTCTATTAAATTCTCTCTACCACTCATTTGACTCAAGTATGTTCTTCTGGAAAATACCAAATGGAAATATATATATATGTGTGTGTGTGTGTGTGTGTGTGTGTGTGTGTGTGTGTGTGATATCACACACACACATTCCATCCCTTTAAAACCCCAGCATGCTGATGGTGCTCCCCTGGATTGGCTGTGTGAGTCACAGGCAGAAAGGAAGAGGACATCAGCCCCTGTTGATGGTGACACATAGCCTAGTGGCAGACTGCAGATTTACTTGTGATCTTCCTTGAGCGAGTGCTTCTTTCTGGCCTCTCAACATTCTGCAGCCTAAATGTGCCAGTGAAAGAGTGTTTGGTTCCTAGTCTTCCATCCCACATAGACACGTGTGAATGATGTTGCATTCCTCTCAAAATTGAGTATTTGTGTACTCTTAGGTGTTCCCAGTGTGGCAGACATTGTCAGTGAACTCCTCACGGCCACCTCCCCCCACCCCCACCACTTCTACCTAATTTGGTTGATCCTTCCATCCCCCATGTCCTTCAGCCGGGCATGTTAATCATGGTGGTCCCCTTCTTCTGGGTTGAGATGTAATTGGTTTAAGTAGGAGCATGTGAAACAATTCTGGCCGGTCTGGTGAAAGGAGAAACCTCTTGTGGGGTTTGTGGGCAAGGTTTCTTTGCTTCCAAGAAGAGATACATAAAGAAGAAACTTCCCACTTGTTTTCTGGATGTTGTCATGTCTGTCTGTGATGTTTGGAGCTGCTGAAGCCATCTTGTGATCATGAGGGAGAATAGGATGGCAGGGAGGAAGGATAGGAGACACCTGCTTAATGACAAGCCTCTAAATCAACCAAACTCTGGATTGTTAAAAATGTGAGCTAGTCAACCATTTCGGTTGGAGTTTGTGTTATGTGTAACTGAAGGCACTGTACCTATACCTAATAATCTACCAATAAAAATGACAGTTGTAATAAAAATGCCAGTCAATATTTGCTAAATGTCTACTCTAGTCCGTGCTTAATATATAATGGTCTATCCCACAAGGAACTTAGTCTAATTCGGTGTTTCTCATAAAGAAACTTGAATTAGTACCATGGGGGTGGAGAAAGGAGGGAAGTTGTTACAACGCAGATTCCTTGGCTCTACCATAGATGCATTCGATCACGCTGAGGGTTGGGAGGGTCACCACAAGAATATATATTTTAAATAAGCACTTAGGCATCTCTAAATGTCTTCTAAATATTGAACATCATTGATTGAAGACTGGTCAAAGGAATCAGTGAACGATATAAGGCAGAATATAACGAAGTGCTGATGTGTAAAATAGAGACTATGAGCTCTCAAGGCATGTGGATATTCAGAAGCAGTCGGCAAATGTGGTAGACAAGATAGACCAAGGGTAGAATATGGGTCCCGCCATTTACCTACCAACCAAGTGCTCCAGTTAATTCATCCTTGCATGGGGCCCCCAGGCCTGCTAGGCTGTATGGTTGTGAAGTTCTGGATAGTTCTTGTGAGAGGCACAGGGTGCAGTGGTAAAACCAGAGAGCTGCAGGGTTATGAGGACCCCATGTTCACTCATGCTTTTGTTGGCCGGTGTCAAGGCTGTATCCTGAGAGAGCATGAGGAATCAGACCGAAGCCAGCAGAGGGCCAGGGGAACAGGACTGCCGCCTCTGCTCAGATGCCAGTCTGTGGTCCTGCCTGTCATGATGGGCCTTGAGGATGTTGCCATTTGGCACATTGAAGGAAGCTTCTAGGGAGGGCAGCACCTCGTGCTATGCAAGTATATTTTCCTGCAACCCCAGGGCAGTAACTGACTTACATGAATGATGGACTCTATGATTTCTTCTAGCTTTTAAAGTTAATTTTTAGGAGCCCTTTTACACCTAAATGGAGAGCATTCCTTTTTGTGATTTCTTTTTATTTTTTTAAGATTTATTTATTTATTTATTTGACAGATAGAGATCACAAGGAGGCGGAGAGGCAGGCGGGGGCAGGGTGGGGGGGGAGGAGAGAAGGCTCCCTGCCAATCAGGGAGCCCGACCCGGGGCCAGATCCCAGGACCCTGGGATCATGACCTGAGCAAAAGGCAGAGGCTTTAATCCACTGAGCCACCCAGGAGCCCCTCCTTTTTGTGATTTCTTTTCATACTTATGGTTTGCTATAGATTGGGAATTTTATTATTATTTATTAATGATGCCTAGTGAAGCTCTAGATAATGCTCTGTTTAGTTCTATTTACATGTTTCCTGCAAGATAAACATAGAGCTTATATATTTCCTACTTCCATTACCATAACAAAAGAGAAGACTGTTTTGCAAGTGAGCTTTCTAAATCAACCACCAGAAAAACACACATAGGAACATTCTCAATCTTCTAAGAGAGATTCCGGATACCATGGTTCAAAGCATCAGGTCATCCAAATGGTTAAAAACTGAAAAACAAGATGTGGCCACTCGGATTCTTTCAGTGTGTCAAAAACAAGAACAAGCCCACTGTTTTTATTAGTGTGTTCTATCAGTGGGACTTATACCTAAATTTAACTGTGAAAACAAAGAAATGACTGAATATTCCAGACTAGTCCAGATGGAGTTACTAACCACAGAAGAAAGAATTCCCAGGGGGGCCTTTTCAGAGAGCTATTTGGGCTTTACATAAATCATTGATTATGGAGCTGACAACGGAATCAGAACAGATTTTCCACAAACTCTGAGTTCTATTTCTCTGCAATTCCGTGTGACTTGGACCAGCTGTGCTGTTGCTGGCAGATGCCTCAGCACAGAGCCTCTCACTTCTCTGCCTGTTCTGTTCTTGTGAATAGAGCACTAAATTTACTCAGGAGATTCTGATAAACATTTTGGCAACCTGTAATACTCAAGACACAAAAATGGGAGAGTTGAAGGCCTTTTCTAGAACAATGAGGAGCAGAACCGAAGAAAATTTTTGCTTGTGTGTGATCTATTAGGACCAGTTCCATTCTTGGTGCCTAGAGTCCTACAAACAATGTACATAGAAAGTGACATTTTAGGGAACATTTTTCTTTTCTTTTCTTTTCTTTTTCAAATGAGAGAGAGAGAGAGAGCACACGTGTGGAGAAAGGTCATCGGGAGAAGCAGACTCCCTGCCGAGCAGGGAGCCCAATGTGGGACTCAATCCCGGGATCATGGATCTAGGATCATGACCTGGGCCGAAGGCAGTTGCTTAACCAACTGAGCCACCCAGGCGCCCTGGGAACATTTTTGATGCCTCACAAAAATAACCTGTAAGTGATTGTGGAACAATGAAACTGAAAAGATGTTTTCTATAGTTTCTCTTGTTGCTTGTTTCTAACCAGATGGATTTGGGCAGCTAGAGAAGCCTCCATTGCTGAGTTTTACAAAATACCAAAAGCTCCAGGGCCATAAAGGAGGCAACTCCAGTTTCATGGGTACAGTCTGGGAAGGTGTAGACCAAAGCCAGTGGGAGGCACCAGCTCGAGGTTTGCATGGAAGAGCCTGGAAAGGACAGGACTCTAAACAGGGACATAGCTGAGAAGAGACTGGAGAAGGAGACTGATTGTGGCTAGTTTCTAGTGAAAAGTTATATACGTATCAATGAAAAGTATATATATAATATACTGTATACTAACACCTCACATTAGTAAAATTTTCAACAAAATCCAGAATGAATGATGTCCTTGCAGTGATTGGCTTTCTTGTGGGAGGCCTTCAGGTGTTCCAGAGTCTCTGTGTGAATGGAGATGGGTTAGGTTACACTTATAGGCAAAGCGTGTGTGAACTGTGGCAGCAAATTGTTTGAGATATTTGGAGATCTAATTGCATTTTGTAGTGCTTTTGTGATGCTTTTCCATATTGCCTGGCTATTTTGGTGGTATGCGTGTTATTTATGGAAGTCTCCAGGGTAAAGAACACTGTATTTGGAATCTGAAGACAGGGGTTCCAGTGCTATATTTGCCACTGACTGTCTTTAACCTTTCTTAGGTTGTCTAGAAGAGAGGCCTTTGTGTCCTTGGAGATCATGACTCGTGCCTGACCCAGTTGATTGAAGGATAGCAATTTACTTAATGTACTTGAAATGCTTTGTAATGTCAATAAATATCATACACTTATGTTCTTATGATGATTATTAATCATTATTAGATGGAATTATGGACTGAATTGTGTCCCTACAAAAAGATATGTTGAGGGGCTCCTGGGTGGCTCAGTTGGTTAAGTGTTTGCCTTCGGCTTGGGTCGTGATCTCAGGGTCAGGGGATGGAACCCCGCATTGGGCTCTCTGCTCATCGGGGAGCCTGCTCCCTGCCCCCCGCCTGCCTCTCTGCTTACTTGTGACCCCCCCAAATAAATAAATAAAATCTTTAAAAAAAAAGATGTTGAAGACTTAACCCCTAGTACCTTAAAATGTAACTATTTGGAAATAAGGTCATTGCAGGTGTAATTAGTTGGGAAGACAGGGTAAGGTAGGCCCATAATCCAGCATGACTGACACTCCTATAAGGAAATGGCCATGTAAAGATGGAGACACAAGGACACCATGTGAAGATGGTAGTAGAGATTGAAGCAGTGCATCTCGAAGCCAAGGAACACCAGAGATTGCCAGCTGTCACCAGAAGCAAAGAGAGAGGAATGAAACAGATTCTCCCTCAGCCCTCAGATGAAACCAACCCTGCTGACACCTTAATTTCAGAATTCTGACCTCTAATCGTGAAGCAATAAATACCTGTGGTTTTAAGCTCCCCACTTTATGAGACTGTGCTCTGGCAGCCCTAGGAAACTAAAAGAGATGATAAATTACTTAAGGAAAGTTCCTAACCCAGGACAAATGTAAGGAACTTATTACTACACAATCTTCTCTCCATATAATACTTAGAGTCAACACATCACTTCCATAAAAATTATTTCATTTCATCCCCACGACGACAAAGGTAAAATTTTTCTCAATTCTCAATTGGAGGTTGGCAGTAACTCTGGCTGGGAAACGTTTTAAGCTGCTTCTTTGACTCTTTTTCCTACATCACAGCAACTTTGCTCAGGGCAGTTGGAAGCTCTACCTGTTACATTGTGTTTTCTCAGGATAATTATGTAACTCCTAGTTCCCTTTCCTCGGCTCGGCTGGCTTCTCTCTGAGGAGTTCTAAGGGTCCTCTCTGAGGCTCAGAGGCTGGAGGGCCTCCCTCTCTGCTCTAAGTTCTCTCACTTGAGCAGAAGCTCCTACATGTGGCAACAACCCAGAGGGCCTCTTGGAGATGGCGGGGGAAGCGCTAAGCTTCATCAGGGCAGCCACTGCCCTGACCAGTTTGGGGGGTGGGGAGGTGCTGTGGGTCATGCCTGAGTCTCGTCCATCACAGCCAGAGGGCTAGAGATAGAATCTAGAAGTTTCTAGAGAAGAGTAAGAGACTGTACTGAGGCTGATGGGGGTGTCTTCCAGGCACAGCTAAGATGCTGGGAGTCCAGGCCCGCTACACCTCACAGAGCGGCCCGTATGGAGGAAGATCAGAAGTCTAAGGTTGTATCACATCTTTCATGCTCCAGGGATGGACTGCGGGTGAAATGTCCCTGGTTGTTGTGGTTGACCCACATGTATTGGGAGGATCGCTGGCAGGGCATGTGGATAGAGGAATGGTCAAGAAAACAGGCATCAGAGTAACCAAAACATAGATTTCAGCGTTAGAATCTTGGTTCTGTCACAGTATTGTGTGTGGACAATACTTGACTCCTTTGAACCCCAGGGTCTTTGTCTTTAAAATAGCAGCACTGCCTCTGACTGGGTTATTGAGAGGATAAAATGAGAAGAGAATGAAATGAGATTACCAAGGGCTAAAAGCTGGAAGCTTTAACCATGAATATGGTCAGTGGGACCAGGCAGCTGTGCTGGGTGCGAGAAGGTTTGCCAGGTCATAAGATCCTTGCTAACAAACATGGTTTAGAACTTTCTCTCCTGGGAGCTGGTTGCCCTCATGGATGGAAATGATATTGCAAAATAAAACCCAAAAGTTGTCCAAGGTAGCATGACCTACCCCACAGAAAGCTCAACCAACAGTGTTTTGTCTTCCTTTCTCGTGTCCTGTATTGCACATATCTGTCTTCATTTTGGAGCAAAAGCGATGCATCATGGCCTAATAAAATGTCCACCATGGTACTGAGAGAAAACCTTGAAAATAAGTACTTCCCAGACCCCGAATGCCATATTCTACTCACAAGGAGAATCATCAATCATGTCTTATTTTTCCCATTTCACTTACTGATAGTTTTATGGATCCAAATTTTAAAAACACTTCTTTGGCTGTCAGCCAGACCCCTCATCCTCCCAGAGGCTACTCCTGAGAGAATTCCCGAGATATATACTGGCTAGAGCCCAGACTGGACAACTCCTCAGCACCAAACAACTTCATTTCCCTGGCCCTGGGGCATGAGACTTGAAGTTTATACTTTCCTCTTTTCCATTCCAGCCATCTTTGCCCCCATGTCTTTTTAGCCACCTCAGGAACGTCCTGCTTAGAAACTTTGCTATTTGCACACAACGTGCAGAAGGCCAACTCCCTCATCTCCCGGTTTTTGCTCACATCCAACTTCTCAGTGAGGCCTGCCCTGACAAGCTATTCAACAATGATTGTCTCTTCCTCCTGCTCAAATGGAAGGTCCATGAGGGCAGGGGGCTTAGTCTGTCCTGTTCCCTGATGACTCTCTAAGTGCCTGGCATTGTGCCTAGCACATAGTAAATGCTCAATAAGTGTTTATAAAGTGAATAAAAGGCAAATAAGCAGTTTTAGAAGACTAAAGAATTTTAGGGATGGAAGAGACCTTAGAAATTATTTGATCCAGAGGTAAGAATTTTTCTTTTTCAGTAGGGTCAAGGGAAGAAAAATTTAAAAAGATTTATTGCCAGAATTTTTTTTTAATATTCAAAATTAAATCCCATGGAGAAGTAATCTATGTCCTTAAATCTTAGCCACTTACTCTATGACATAAAAGAATCTTCATGAGAAATTGTGAACAGAGTTGGGAAATAGCAAACCAAGGCAGGTTTCTCATCTGCCTCCCAGAAACGAAATCTGGATCTGATCGTGAGCACAGACAGTCCTCGGGACTCCACTGCTCATCATCCCTGAAAACACCACCCCGTTTTATAGAAGAGGCAGAGACTGCCCACAAAGAAAAGACATCTTTTTCTCAAGGTCCCAAAGCTGATTAGGGGCGGATTCCAGAGTGGACCGGAGCTCTTGGCCTCCACACAGTGCTCCTTCTGCCAGCAGGGGAAAAAAAAAGAAGAAGAAGAAGAAGGAAAAGGAAAAAGATTTTGGTGCTTCCCTTCAATTCAAACTCCAATGAGCACCGGCTTACACCGTCATTGGGAATCAACGAACACGTGGGGCAATCAGAATTATTTACTGCCTTTAATATAATGTCACCATAATTGTCCTATAAATGATTGCAAGCATTCCGCCTCCCCCTGCTCCATGGATTATTAATATGACCTAACATTTAACAAGTACTAATAACGTGTGGGTGTCGCTCCAGTTGCCTGAGGCTGAGCGGAGCCCTGTAAGCACTGGGTCCTGCCAGTCCATTATTTTGCATGTCTCTAGCCAAATCTTCTTTATCCCTGTGGGGTACATATTGCCTCTTTTCTTGCTGGATTTTTACTTTTTTTCAGTTGTGGTTAGGATTTGTTTTTTTTGTATTTCCTATAAATATTCCCATATAGATTTATAAGGCAGAACCTCTGCGAAAATGCAATATATATTCAGGCAGCTTAATGAGATGATAATGACTTTTGCTTGTGTAAGTACCCTGTTTGCATATCAATAAATTTGTTGCAGCTCAATGAGTAGTATGACTTGATGGACTAAGCAATTTTTAAAAATTGTTTTTCCATTTATTTTATTGCATTTGACCTGTCAGTTCGAAGTATCTGTGCTAAAGATTGAAATGCCAACATGTCATTTTGCTTTTCCAGTTAAACAGCCACCTAGGAGTCAGCTGCACTAAGCAGAACCGTAAACATTCAGTGGTTTCCCACGACTCTCCATTCAGTCTATCAGCTATGTTTCCACAGGAACCGATATTCAGTGCACCATGATAGGCTACTACTTGTAGGGTTATCAGAAAACATAAGGTTATACAATCCTTGCCTTTTGAGAGTTCGGAGCCTGCTCTGGGAGATCACAGGGGAAAGGTCAAAAACAAAACAAAACAAAAATAATTAACTATCTCAGGTGGCACATACAAATTCTAAATATATGGCTTAGAACACAAGAGAGAGGCTTGGGGGGGAAATCAAGGTAGAAATGAATTTTGGGACTAGAAAATCTTCATTATGCTTTTGCTTTGAATTACAGACTATTTCTCCCCCTTTGTCTTAATTTTAGTTTCTCTGGAATCCAAGAAACAGCAAAAATTTCCCTGTATTTCTTTTCAAGTTTATTACAGTCCTCCAGGAATTTGTTCTGTCATCTCCCAGGATGTAGGTCAGCAGCCCAGGCTAAAGAAATACACTTGGGTTCATACTGGAATTTGACAGATCAGAAGGATGATTTCTATTTTCCATTTATCATGTGTAGATTCAGGTAGGAAAAAGATTCCCTTTCTTCCTCGGATGGCAAGGTTAGCTAATATATCCATGTAAAATAATTATTTCTATGTATACTACATTCATTTTTGTTCACTTAGAAAAAAGTCACCGGTCCAAGTATTGTATTTTTAAACATTAAAAAAATTATTTTCTCTTGTTTGGTTTCATTTTCCCTAGATTATTGGCCTGATTGTCTCATAAATAAATAGAAGTTATGGGCAGCATGAAAAGAGGGGCTGAAATACTGTGGTTGGAGTATTTGTGGTATGTTAATTCACTTGGCTAAGGACCAGGGAAACTTTTAATTGTGAACAGATTATAATAAAAATCTGTGAGTTTAAAATTTTTATCATCTTCATTGTTAAAGGTAATATAAAAAATGAAAATCCAGTATTTAGATTTTTCTCTTCTTATTGACTCATTTCATTTGTTTGATAACTTTTCTTCTCTGGTCATAATGTATATTTGAGGATCAGAGTTATTTTTATTTTAATTTTTAAAGATTTTATTTATTTATTTGAGAGACAGAGAGAGCATGAGCAGGGTGAGAGTCAGAGGGAGAAGCAGACTCTCCACTGAGCGGAGAGCCCAATGTGGGGCTTTATCCTGGGACTCTGGGATCATGACCTGATCTGAAGGCAGAAGCTTAACCAACTGAGCCACCCAGATGCCCCAGGATCAGAATTATTTTAAAGCTACAGTGGGTCCAAGAGAGCTTCTAATCTAACCTCTTCAATTTGGCAATTGAAGAACCAAAGCCAAGAGACTGACTGAGGTCATACAGAGATGAAACCCAAGTGCCCTAAAACATTCATTCATTCCTTAGTTGTTCATGCATTCATTGTTGCTTCGACCAAATCCTCCTTCGACATACAAAATAGAAAACAACTCA